>NC_069412.1:55947571-55954124 GCF_026875155.1 Cherax quadricarinatus | reverse complement strand
CACTTGGGGTGAAACTTTTCCTCAATAAAGTACCCAAGATTCACATGGACGAGGTTGGAAATTGACGAAGATGAAGGTGTCTTTCCCTCTCTCCTTCCATTTTCCATTTTCCCCCTCTATCACAACCATATTTCCCCCCCTCCCTTAATCCTTCTCTCTCCCTCCCTCTTCCCCTAACTAACCTCCCTCTCTCCCTCACTTCCCTCCCTCTCTTCCTCTCCCTAAACCTCCCTCTCTCCCTCACTTCCCTCCCCTCTCCCCTTCCTCACTAACCTCCCCTCTCCCTCACTGCCCTCCCTCCTGAAAGTAGCTGCTGCACCGTTGTGTGTCCTTGAGGACACTCCTGGACCACACCGTCTTCCAAGCGTCGCTCCTTGACGCTGAAAACTTCTTGATCCGAGGAACAGAAGAACTCTCCTCTACATCCCATTCGTCTGCAGTATCATCTATACAGTCACAAATTGTCTTATTTCGTTTTTTCTGTATAATTTAATTCTGACACATGCAACTGAAGACAATTGCCTGAATAATATATATATATATATATAAATATATATATTTTTATATAATATATATTATATATATATATATATATATATATATATATATATAATTATATATATATATATAATATATATATATTTTATATATAAACATATATATGAAATAAATCACAGTAAACAGGTGAATTTCAGAAAAATGCAAAACAAACCACCTAAAAGAATAGAGAAATTCCAAGCGCTTCGTGACTGCTCACATTATCAAGGAACTATGAAAGTAAAGCATCCAAGAAAGCAAATACATGTATAAGGGTCAGGCCAGCACCTCACTATCAGATCCCACAACGTTAAACACCTACTGCCCGACCCAACTTGATAGTCCTTTGCACAACTCACCCACAAACTATTCTACCCAAGAAAATTTAAAAATTATTGTTTGTTCCGGTGTATTATTTAAATTCTTCCCAAATTCTATTAATTATAAATGGATCTAAATTTATATAAACCAAAGGAAATATTCATATTATTGTCAAAATTTGCTTTTTATGAAACAAGTTTTCAATTATTTTCGTGTCGACCATGGACTTGCTTGATACTACTTTCTCAACTTTTTGAAAATCAATTGGATGGTTAAAATCTCTTACACGAATAAATAGAGCATTGGAATCTTGTCCAGTTCTAATGCTATATTTATGTTGTTTTAATCTTAGTTCGAGATTTTTACCAGTTTGACCGTAATAAACTTTATCGCAAATTTTACAAGGAATCTTATAGACACATCCATCAGCATTTTGGGGGGAATTCTTTATCAAAAGTTTTTTTTACTGTATCAAGAGTTTTGATACAGTGACAGTGGTAAGGGAGTACAGAAGAGCCAGTGACAGTGGTAAGGGAGTACAGGAGAGCCAGTGACAGAGTGGTAAGGGAGTACAGGAGAGCCAGTGACAGAGTGGTAAGGGAGTACAGAAGAGCCAGTGACAGTGGTAAGGGAGTACAGGAGAGCCAGTGACAGAGTGGTAAGGGAGTACAGAAGAGCCAGTGACAGTGGTAAGGGAGTACAGGAGAGCCAGTGACAGAGTGGTAAGGGAGTACAGGAGAGCCAGTGACAGTGGTAAGGGAGTACAGGAGAGCCAGTGACAGAGTGGTAAGGGAGTACAGGAGAGCCAGTGACAGAGTGGTAAGGGAGTACAGGAGAGCCAGTGACAGAGTGGTAAGGGAGTACAGGAGAGCCAGTGACAGAGTGGTAAGGGAGTACAGGAGAGCCAGTGACAGAGTGGTAAGGAGTACAGGAGAGCCAGTGACAGAGTGGTAAGGGAGTACAGGAGAGCAGGACAGAGTGGTAAGGAGTACAGGAAGAAAGTGAAGATGGTAAGGGAGTACAGGAGAGCCAGTGACAGAGTGGTAAGGGAGTACAGGAGAGCCAATGACAGAGTGGTAAGGGAGTACAGGAGAGCCAGCGACAGAGTGGTAAGGGAGTACAGGAGAGCCAGTGACAGAGTGGTAAGGGAGTACAGGAGAGCCAGCGACAGAGTGGTAAGGGAGTACAGGGGAGCCAGTGACAGAGTGGTAAGGGGTACAGAGAGGGCCCGCGACAGAGTGGTAAGGGAGTACAGAGAGCCAGTGACAGAGTGGTAAGGGGGTACAGGAGAGCCAGCGACAGAGTGGTAAGGGAGTTTCAGGAGAGCCAGTGACAGAGTGGTAAGAGTACAGGAGAGCCAGCGGACAGAGTGGTAAGGGGGTACAGGAGAGCCCGTGACAAGTGTAAGGGAGTTACAGGAGAGGGCCCGCGACAGAGTGGTAAGGGAGTACAGGAGAGCCAGTGACAGAGTGGTAAGGGAGTACAGGAAGCCAGCGACAGAGTGGTAAGGAGTACAGGAGAGCCAGTGACAGAGTGGTAAGGGAGTACAGGAGAGCCAGGACAGAATGGTAAGGGATACAGGAGAGCCAGCGACAAAGTTGGGAAGGGAGTACAGGAGAGCCAGTTTACAAGTGGTAAGGGAGTACAGGACCAGCCAGTGACGGTGGAAAGGAGTACAGAAGCCAGTGACAGTAAAAAGGGGAAAGTACAAAAAGAGCCGTGACGGGAGTGGTAAGGGAGTACAGGAAGCCAGGGGACAGTTTTGGGGGAGTACAGGAGAGCATGACAGATTTGGAAAGGGGATTTACAGGAGACCCAGTGACAGGGGAAAGGGGAAAATACGGGAAGCCAGTGACAGATTGGAAAGGGGAGAAACAGGAGGGCCCCATTTACAGAGTTCCCGAAGGCCCGGGTCAACATTTTTCCCCAAAACAAAAAAAAAACCCTTTGGACAAAAGTTTAAAAATTTTTAAAAAACCCCTGGGGAACAAATACATTTAGTAAAAACTACTTTGGGACATTTTTAAAGGTTAAAATTTAAAAAGGGCAAGATGGAGTTTTAAAAGGGGGCCCGGGGGAAAGGAAAAGGGAGACCACGGAAAAAAACTTCAAGCAGTTGCTAAATGTTGATGAAGAGAAAGCAGTGTTTCCCAGGGGAAAGGCCCGAGGTAATTTTTTATAGGGTACAGGGAGGCTCATACTGCGAAAGGGGGTAGGGAAATTTGGGTAAATTAAATTTCCAGTAAGAAAAGGAAAATTGAGAGGGTATGTGTGATTTTAAACCATGGTTTTTTTTAAAAAACATAGAAAAACCCTGTAAACAAGTGAACGTTGCGGTGTTGAGAAGGGGTTGGGGTCGAAGATAACGAATTTGGTACAATGGGGGAGTTGTCATGGGTTTTTTTTTTTTTTTGCCTATGACACAATTTTTTTGGAAGATTCTGAAAAACGGGCAAAAACTGAGGAGAAATTTGAGAATATCAAAAATTAATTAAAAGTGAACATGGGAAAAAAATCAAGGTGATGAGATTAAAAAAATTAACTAATGAAAAGACCGGATAACAAAATAAAGAGAGGGATACAAGGAAATAAATGTGCTCAGAAATTTTTGGGGGTAGAAAATTTCCGTGGGCGCGGGTTTATTTTAAAAAATTTAGTGAACAAGAAAGAAAGGTATACAAAAACCTGTCCCGGATTGTATACCCTTTAAAAATAATATTCACACTGGGGGTATTTAAAAACCCTGGTAACTGATAAAACCCACAAAAATGGTTTTTAAAAAGACATGTAACAAACCTACACATTTTTTTAAAAACGTTTAAAGGGCCTGGGACTTTGGGGGAAAAAAACACTTCTGACACACAATTTAAAACAGCGTAATTGACACATTTGTGACCTGAACACATGAACCTGAGATTTTGTGTTTTTCCTTTTGGTTTGACAGGGAAAGGTGGTGCTTTGCCCCGGTATTTGGTCACGGGGGTCCTTTAAAGGGAAGGGGGAGAACAGCAGCAGGCCTACTGGCCCATACTTGGCAGGTCCTTCTCAAACCCAAACTCACTAAGAAAAATATCAGTGCCACCCAAAGAGTAAGCTTTGTTAACCCTGTTAAGTCAAGTCCCACCCAATTCCATTACCTCTCATGTATTTATTCTATATCGGCTGTCAGCAGACACATGAGGAATTTATTCCGATCAGATATTCATTGTGTAAGGAAATCTATAAGACACGTTGATAAGTATTTATTCGTGAATACAGATGTTAAAATTAGGGAGAAAAAACAGTGACATTTAGTGCTGAATCAAATGAGAATTCTAATATTATTACGATAAAATAATTGCGAAAAAAACTCACGAACAGTAATAGTAACTACACACACATACACACACACACACACACACACACACACACACACACACACACACACACACACACACACATACACACACACACAAACACACACACCTACACACACACACACACACTCAGTGTTTATCCATGGGCTTCAGGAGAGAGACGAAAGGACACAAACTGAAAGACGGCAGGAAGAAAGAAAGGAGATTGAGAAAATCATCACGGAAATAGGTGAAGAAGACATAGACGAGATTGTAAATTTTCAAAGAATAGAGGGGTACTTGAAGGGGAGAAACCGACCGATCAAGCTGATTCTCAGGACAGAAACAGTGCGGAACAGGATCCTCCAAGAGAAACCACGGTTGAAATACTCGGAAGAGTACAAGAGAATGTTCCTAGACAGAGACAGAACACAAACAGAACGACAGCAGCTGAGGGAGAGGACAAAAAAGCGAAAGGAGCTAGGAAAGGAGACAAGGATGGAACCAGCAGAGGCCAGTCAGAGCAGAACAGAGCAGCAAGGGCAAGCACACACACAACTATCCTCAGAACCCCACAGCCTATCACACCATCCCAACAAACACTACAATCCATACCCACAGCTTCCACCCAACACCCAGCTGTAGAATCCCACAGTATGCTACCAGGTCTCCCACCCTCACAGGCCCTCCCCCAAACCACAGTGTTGGAAAGGAAACTGAAGGCATGGTACACAAACGCTGATGGAATGACAAATAAGTGGGAGGATTGGCACGAAAGAATCAAGGAGGCATCACCGGACATCATAGCTCACACAGAAACCAAGCTTACAGGTATGATAACAGATGCCATCTTTCGAACAGGATACCAGATCCTGAGGAAAGACAAAGGGAACAGGGGGGTTGGAAGAGTGGCACTGCTGATCAAAAACCGATGGGATTTTGATGAGCTGGAGAGAGGAGACAGCGGAGAAGAAAGTGATTACATAGCGGGAACGCTTCACTCTGGAGATCCCAATGTGGTAATAGCAGTGATGTATAACCCACCACAGAACAGCAGGAGGCCAAGGCAAGAGTGTGATGAATGCAATAGAGCGATGGTTGACACACTGGCTGCAGTGGCCAGAAGAGCTCATGCATGCAGGGCAAAGCTCCTGATCATGGGTGACTTTAACCACAAGGAGATCGATTGGGAGAACTTGGAGCCACATGGGGGCCAAGATACATGGAGGGCTAAGATGATGTAGGTGGTACTGGAAAACTTCATGTACCAACATGTAAGGGACACTACAAGAGAGAGAGGAGAGGATGAACCAGCAAGACTGGACTTAATATTCACCCTGAGTAGTGCAGATATTGAGGACATCACATATGAAAGACCCCTTAGGTCCAGCGATCATGTGGTTTTAAGCTTCGAATACGCAGTAGAGCTACAAGTGGAGGGAGAAGCAGGAAGGCCAGAACGAATGAAGCCAAACTACAAGAAAGGGGACTACACGGGAATAAGGAACTTCCTGAACGGGTTTCAGTGGGACAGAGAACTGGCAGGGAAGTCAGTTAATGAGATGATGGAATATGTAGCAACAATGTGCAAGGAGGCTGAGGAGAGGTTTGTACCCAAGGGTAACAGGAATAATGAAAAAGCCAGGATGAGCCCATGGTTCACCCAAAGGTGCAGGGAGGCAAAAACCAAGTGTGCTAGGGAATGGAGGAAATATAGAAGGCAAAGGACCCAGGAGAATAAGGAGAGCAGTCGTAGAGCCAGAATTGAAATGCACAGAAAAAGAAGGGAGGCCCAACGACAATATGAAAACGACATAGCAGCGAAAAGCCAAATCTGACCCGAAACTCTTATACAGCCACATCAGGAGGAAAACAACAGTCAAGGACCAGGTAATCAGGCTAAGAAAAGAAGGAGGAGAGACAACAAGAAATGACCGTGAAGTATGTGAGGAACTCAACAAGAGATTCAAAGAAGTGTTCACAGAGGAGACAGAAGGGGCTCCAGAAAGACGGAGAGGTGGGGCACACCACCAAGTGCTGGACACAGTACACACAACCGAGGAAGAAGTAAAGAGGCTTCTGAGTGAGCTAGATACCTCAAAGGCGATGGGGTAGGATAACATCTCTCCATGGGTCCTGAGAGAGGGAGCAGAGGCGCTATGTGTACCCCTAACAACAACATTCAATACATCTATCGAAACAGGGAGATTTCCTGAGGCATGGAAGACAGCAAATGTAGTCCCAATCTTTAAAAAAGGAGACAGACATGAAGCACTAAACTACAGACCAGTGTCACTGACATGTATAGTATGCAAAGTCATGGAGAAGATTATCAGGAGAAGAGTGGTGGAACACCTAGA
>NC_069412.1:55872571-55932571 GCF_026875155.1 Cherax quadricarinatus | reverse complement strand
GGGAAGGGGAGATGGGAGCGCTAGAGCAATACATCAGAGGTGTCAGGAACTATCCAGATCTTGTCTCTAGTCTCCCAGTATAACTGGGAGGAGGGGAAGAGGGGAGAAGGATCGTGGACGGGGTGGGGGTGGGGTGGGGTGGGTGGGCTAGTAGTGGAGACGGAGAACGAGGTTAAACGAAAGGACAATAATTTATTAAAATAAATCATTGAAGAAAACACAAAAAAATACAGAAAGAGGAAGAGGAGGAAGAAGAGATATAAGAGAGAAGGAGGAAGAAGGAGCAAGGACGAGGAGGAAGAGGGAAGGAGTGTTACAAAATGCGACATAATATCTCCAGAGAATACTAGAAAGTCAACTGAGATTTCCCCTCTAGCATCTAGCCGGTTACTGGTTTAATAAGAGTGTCGGTATTGTAGTGCAGTTGTCCCGTAGATCATCTGGCTTCTCAACACCGCTTTTGGATTCTAACTGAATGAATGCAACCCAACCACATAAAAATTGAGATCTTTAATAACAAAGCTGTCTAGGTGGTTATAATTACAGTTAATGTAGTTTGAATATAACGTAGTATACTTGTATATCATAGTTATTCTGTACATATAATCGTATGGTGCTGTGGTACATTTGATAAAATACTGTACTAATCTTAATATGTACTATCTGCTACGTTGCTATGGTGAAATGTACTCATAAGTACTAGAGTAACATTGTGTAAGTGTGTGTGTTTGTGTAAATGTGTGTGTTTGTGTAAGTGCTCTGTATGTGCTAAGATTGACTAGACTTGGACGTGAAATGTGACTGACAACAGCAAGTCCCTAAATAAGCTCATTTCTGGACCATCAAGGTAATCAAACAGCTTGCTTGAACAGTATGACGACCCATTGGCCAAACAGTAATAATACAGCAGACATACAGCGTCAGGTAAGGAATCAAGGAGAACAAAACGACCCTAACTGGAGACCTTCAGCATATCCTCCCGAAAAAGATAAACTCCTTATTGCTCACACTGACTTCAGCAACTCCAGTCTCCCGACTACAACAGTGTGTAGATGCTAGAACAATGTAGGTATACCTGGAATATGCCTGGAGAGGGTTTCGGGGGTCAACGCCCCCGCTGCCCTGTCTGAGATCAGGCGTCGTGGAGAGTTGAACAATGGATTTATTTAATACTATCACGTTCGGTTAGGAGACTATTCCAGTGTTCCAAAACTCTCTTTGAAGAAGAAGAAAAAGAAGAAAAAGATTTGCAAGAATCTGATAGAAGCAATAGAGCAATAGTGGATACATTAGATGACGTAAACAGAGGGGCAAGGTTACTGGTCATGAGTAACTTTAACTACAAGGATATTGACTTGAGAAGAAGAAGAAGACGAAGAAGAAGAAGAAGAAGAAGAAGAAGAAGAAGAAGAAGAAGAAGAAGAAGAAGAAGAAGAAGAAGAAGAAGAAGAAGAAGAAGAAGAAGAAGAAGAAGACGAAAACGAAGAAGAAGAAGATGAAGAAGAAGAAGAAAACCCTTTATCCACATTCGCGTTGCATCTCATTCCACAGAGTTTCGTGCGATTTTTTCTCGTGGAATTGCGCAACACAGTATTTGCCTTCAAAAACTATCCTCCTGTTTGAGAGATTGTTATCTGTTAGTTGTTCCAGGGATTTTCTTCCCCACGACTCTCTCGGTTTGAAAGGAAATAAAAATTTTTTTTTGGGTTTTTTTTTAAAGTTTTTTTAAATTTTTTTTTAAAAAAGGGGGGAAAAAAAAAGGGGAAAAATTATAAATTTTTGGAAAGGGTACCCTTGTGGAACAAAAAAGGGGGCCCAAGGTTCCCAAAGAATTTTTAGAAAGGAAAAGGGAAAAAAAAAGGGGAAAAAAAAAAAAAAGAAAAAGGAAAAAAAAAAAAGGGGGAAGGGGAAAGGGGAAGAAGGGGAAGGGGTTTGGGGGTTAACCCCCCCGAGAAAGCTTTAGAAACATGAAAGGGTTATTGGGAAAGGGGTTCCAGCTAATTTGAAAAAGGGAAATGAAAAGAAGAAAAAATTTAGAATCGGTTAACAGTTCTGGAAAGAGGGAGCATTGTGCGGGAGGAAGAAATTTGGCAAACAGGTCCTTGAGAGATGTATGGTAAGAAATTTTGTCACAGATTCAGCAAAGGAAAGGGAATAAAAAGAAGTAAAGAAAGACATGGAAGAGAAAAAGTGGGTAAGAAACAATTAAAAGGTTAGAAAAGAATAATACCAATCTTCTTGCATCATTCAACCAATGGGGTGGAGATCTGTGTGAATTGCAAAGGTATTGTTAAAAAGGGGATACTGCTTGAGGCTTCGTACAAGTAGTCGAAGGAAGGAAAATGAAAACCAAACAATTTTAAGGGGAAAATTTCCAAAAGGAAGATTGAAAAAGAAGAAGGGGAATAGGTACGAAGTAGATTGCTAGACGGAGGAAAAACTCCTACAATTCTCATCTACCAATAATGGGATATATTTTGGATGGAATTGCAACAAATTGCTTGAATAACCTCCTGGAGGTTTGTAAAAGGAGTTGGGGGGATAACCTCCGCCCAAAATGGTTGTATCCAAAAAGGTAGTTCCAAGAGGGAAAAGTAAACCGGATGTGCTGTGCAAGTAGTTGACAAAAGTAATCCCAATGGTTGCCTCCTAAAAGGTGTGAGAGGAACCTCTGATGGTGGTTTACAATAGTTGACGAAGGGTATCCCTCCCTGGAATGGTTGCTGTCACCAAGTAGTTGACAGGAGGTAGTACCCCTGGATGGTTGTGTCACAAGTAGTGAGGGAGTAACCTCCTGATGTTGCTGTTCAAGTATTGTAAGGGAGGTATAACTCCTGGATGTTGTGTCTCCCAAAGGGTAGTTGACGGAGGGTAGTACCTCCGGGATGGTTTTGTCTCCAAGTAGTTGACGGGGGTAGTCCTCCCTGGATGGTTGCTGTCTACAAGTAGTTGACGGAGGGTATACCTCCCTGGTGGTTGATTACCAAGTAGTTGACGGGAAAGAGTACCTCCCTGATGTTCTGTCTAAAGGTAGTTGAAAGAGGTAGTACCTCCCTGGAGGGTGTTTCCTACCAAGTTTGACGAGAGGAGTCCTTCCTGATGTGTTTTCTACAATAGTTGACGAGGGTATCCCTCCTGGAGGGTTTGTGTCTACCAAGTAGTTGACAGAGGAAGTACCTCCCTGATGGTTGTTTTCCCAAAGTATTGCAGGGGTAGCCCTCCCGGGAAAGGATTGCGGTCTCCAAGTAGTTGAAGGAGGAGTTACCTCCCTGGTGTTGACTTACCAAGTGGTGACGAGGGTAGCCCTCCTGGAGTTGATGTTTTCAAGTAGTTGAGGGGGTATCACCGGTGGTTGCGTCCGATGACAGAGGGTAATCCAGGGTTGTATAAAGTTGTTGAAGGGGGGTAGTCCCCCCGGTGTTTGGGGGCTCCGGGAGGGTGAATTCCAAAGGGGGTTTCTCAAGAGTGACCAGGGTGTAATTAGAAAGGGTGAAAAGAATAAAGGGAAGTTACTAGGAAAAAACCACGGAGGGTGCGGGCAAAAGAGTGGAAAAGAAGTTAAAAAAGTGATAAAAAAGAAGGACGGTTTGGGTAGAATTAGTGGAAGCCCCGGAGAATGATTAAAGAAGAGAGGGGATACCTAAGAAACCTGGAAATGAATAAAAGGAAAAAGATAATAAGGCGAGAAGCATGATTAAGAAGAAGGCCAAATGAATAGGGCAAAAGAAAGAAGAAATAATTAAAGAAAAAGAAATCATAAAGGGTTGAAAGGGTTTCGTTGGACCAGAAATTTTTAAGGCAAAAGGAAAATGATAATAATGGAAAGAAAAAAATAGAAGGAGAATTATACGCAGGAAAATTTTATCAAGACGGTGAATAAAGGTAAATTTTAGAAGAACCAATGATCCATAAGAAAGACCCGGAAAAAAATATTCCGTGAAAATGAAAAATGAAGGAAACTTTTGATAAAAAGAATGAAGATTAAAGGGAATTTCCCTATTGTAAGAAGGATTTTCAAGGGGAAGCAATGATAAGGGAAATTACTACCCCAGGCAATGAATATAGAGGAAACCCGGCCAATAATAAAACTTCGGGAAAATTCACCGACGCAAAATTAAAGCCGGAAAATGACCAAAAAAAAAAATTGAATAAGCCGTTAAAACAATCCGCATCCTTAATAAGCGGCCTAACAACCGCATATAGGGATCAACCCTTTTTCCCATCACAAGCCTTCTTACCCCATCACACCTCCCCCTCCCACCCCGCCTCCAATCAACCTTCCCCAAAACCTCTTCCTTATCAACCCCCCATCAACCATCGGCCCACACACGCCTTTTCCCCAAACCACTTCAAATCAATAATGCCTTCCCCAACATTCATTCCATCACACAAATTCATAAACCAACTTATATCACAACTTTTTTTTATACATCCCTTTTACTCCTCCTTCCCATCACGACCTTCCTCCAATCACAAAATTTCCCTCACACACTCCTTTCCCCCATCACAAAACCTCCCTCGTTTTCCCATCACACCCCTTCCTCCATCACACCTCCCTCCTTCCCTCCATAACCCTTCCTTCCTTACACCTCCCCATCCCCATCACACCTCTATCCCTCCATCAACCTCCCTTTTTCCCCATCACACATTATCAACACCCCTTTCTTTTATCAAAACCCCCCAACCCTCCCTCCAAACCCCCCTTACCCCCCAACACACCTCTCCCTCCATAAACACCTTTTCTTTCATCACAAAACCTCTTACCCTCCATCACACCTCCCCTATTTTCCATACACCTCCTTCCCTCATCACACCTCCCTCCTTCATCATCACAACTTCCTCCTTCCTTCCATCACACTTCCCTCAACACACCTCATTTCTTCCATCACACACTCCTTCATTTTCCACACCCCCTTACTCCATCACACCCTTCCCTCCATCACCCCCTCCTTACCCCACCAAACCTCTTTCCCCCCATCACACTCCTCCACTCCCATCACAACCTCATTCCTCCATCACACCTCCTACCACTCCTCACACTCCTCATCCTCCGCAAAAACCTCCTTCTTCATCAACCCTCCCCTTCTTACAATACGCACCTCCTCCACCCTCCATCACATCCTTCCCTCCATCCCCTCCCCCTTTCCCATCACAACTCCTTCCCTCCATCACACCTCCTTCCTCTCATCAAACCCCAATCCTTCCATCAACGCCAAACCTCGCCCTCCATCACACCTCAGGGCCCTGCCAACAACCCCTTCAAATCAATCCATCACACCTCCTTTCCCTCAATCACCAACTACCCTCCTTCACTCATCACACCCCCATTGCCCCATACAACTTCCCTCATCACACCATATCCACCACACCTCCTTCCTTTCAATCACAACCTCCTTCCCTCCATCACACCTCCTTCCCCCATCACCACCCCCTTCCATCCATAACCCTCCTTCCCTCCATCAACACTCCTCACTAAAAAACACCCTTTCACTCCATAACACGCCCATCCTTCCCTCAATCACACCTCCTCTCCTCCACACAACCTCCTTCCCCTCACAAACCCTCCTCCTCAAACATTCACACGCCCTTCCTCCAGTCACAAACTCCCCCTCCATCACACCTCATTCCCTCCATCAAAAACCTCCTTCCCAACCATCACGGACTCCTCGCCCTCCATCCAACACCTCATCCTCTATCAACAACCTCAAATCACTATCAAAACCCTCCACTCTCAGAACCAAATCCTTCCATCAACCAACCCTTTCCATTCTCTACATCACCAACCCTCCCACTCCATACAGCTCCTTTCCCCGGGCATCACACCTAAATTCCCTCCTATCACAACCTCCCGGTCCATCACACACTCCTTTCCCTCACACACCGCCTTCCCATTAAATCAAACCTACACCTGCCTGATCCCCTTCGACTTGAAACCGATCATTCACCTCCTCCCCTCCATCCATCACCTTCAGCACTCTCACACCGCCTTCTCTACTTCACACCTAACCCCAACTATACACCTCCTTCCCTCCATACACCTCCTCCCTCCATCACAACCTCCTTCCTCCCATCACACCTCCTCCCCTCCCCATCACACCTACCCCTCAATCAACAAAACCTCCCCCCTCCATCACCCTCCCCCTACACACCCTCCTCCTTTACACCCCATACATACACCTTCCTCCCTCCATACACACCTCCTTCCCCCATCACACCCTCCTCCCTCCACCCACAATTCCCCAATACCCCTCCCCTTCCATTCCCCCTGACACATCCTTATCACACCTTCCCATTACACCTCCGTCCCTCCAAACAAACTTTCCTTCTCATCCAGCCAAACCTCCTCCCCTCCTAAATCAAAACACCTCATTCCCTCCAACACCTCCTTCCCTACATCACAACCCTTCCCTCCATCACACCTCCTTCCCTCCATCACACCTCCTTCCCTCCATCACACCTCCTCCCCTCCATCACACCTCATTCCCTCCATCACACCTCCTTCCCTCCATCACACCTCCTCCCCTCCAGCACACCTCCGTTCTTCCATCACACCTCCTTCTCTTACATCACCCCTCCCTCCCCTCCTTCACACCTCTTCCCTCCACAACACTCCTTCCCTCCTCACAACTCCTCCTAACACACCTCCTTCTCCATAAACACCTCCTTCGCTCCACACCCTTCCCTTATCACACCTCCTCCCCCCATCACACCTCCTTCCCTCATCACACCTTTCCCCTCCATCACACCTCCTTCCCTCCATTCACACCTCCTTCCCTCATTCACACCTCTCCCTCCATCCCCACCCCTTCCTCCATCACACTCCTTCGCTCCACCCAAACACCTCCTTCCCTCCATCACACCTCCTTCCCTCCATAACGCCTTCTTCTCTCCACACACCTCTTCCCTCCTACACCCCTTCCCTCCATCACACCTCCCTTCCCTCATCTCATTCCCTCCTACACTTCCTTCATCACATTCCCTCCATCAACCCATTCTTCAATCACACCTCCTTTTCCCCCATCACCCCCTCCTCCCCCCAAATCACACCTCTCCCTCCATAAAACACCTCTTCCTCAACACACCTCCTTCGCTCCAGACACCTCCTTCCCTCCATCCAAACCTCCCCCCTCCATCACCCCTCTTTCCCCCCCATTCACACCTCCTCCCCTCCATCAACCCTTCCTCAATCACCCACTCCTTCCCTTCACACACCTCCCTCTTTCCCTCCATCACACTTCCCCCCATCACACTTCCTCATCACACCCATTTCTTCCATCACACCCCCTTCCCTCCATCACACCTCCTTCCCTCCATCAACTCCTCCCCCCAAATCACACCTCCTTCCCCCACACACCTCCTTCGCTCCATGCACACCCCCTTTCCCTCCATAACACCTCCTCCCCCCATCACACCTACTCCCTCCACACGCCCCTTCCTACATAAACACCTGCTTCCATTCCATCACTCCTCCCTCTTCCCCACACATTCCCTCCATCACACTTTCCTCCATCACACTTCCCTCCATCACACTTCCCTCCATCACACTTCCCTCACACACCTCATTTCTTCCATCACCCTCCTGCCCTCCATCACACCTCCCTCTTTCCCCCCAAACACTTCCTCCATCACACCTCATTTCTTCCATCACCCCTCCTTCCCCATCAACCTCGTCCCTCCACACACTCCTTCCCCCATAAACCCCCCCCTTTTTCACTCCATAAAACACTTCCCTCCATCACACTTCCCTCCATCACACCTCTTTCTTCCATCACACCTCCTTCCCCTCATCACACCTCCAAAACCTCCATCACACCTCCTCCCTCCATCAACCTCTTCCCTCCATCAAAACCTCCTTCCCCCACACCCCTCCCCTCATCAAAACTCATTTCTTCCATCACACCTCTCCCCTCATCACACCTCCTTCCCTCACAATCACACCTCTCCCCCCATAACCCATGAGCAAGGGGCAGGGGCACCACGAGTACACTACGACAAAACACAGTAAGGAGCAGGGGCACCACGAGTACACTACGACAAAACACAGTAAGGAGCAGGGGCGCCACGAGTACACTACGACAAAACACAGTAAGGGGCAGGGGCACCACGAGTACACTACGACAAAACACAGTAAGGGGCAGGGGCACCACGAGTACACTACGACAAAACACAGTAAGGGGCAGGGGCACCACGAGTACACTACGACAAAACACAGTAAGGGGCAGGGGCGCCACGAGTACACTACGACAAAACACAGTAAGGAGCAGGGGCGCCACGAGTACACTACGACAAAACACAGTAAGGGGCAGGGGCCCCAAATGAGTACACTACGACAAAACACAGAAAGGGGGGCAGGGGGCACCACGAGTACACTACGCCCAAAACACAGTAAGGAGCAGGGGCCCACGAGTACACTACGACAAAACACAGTAAGGAGAGGGCCCACGAGTACACACAAACCACACAGAGTAAGGGCAGGGGACCAGAGTACACTACGACAAACAGAGTAAGGGGCAGGGGCACCACGAGTACACTACGACAAAACAGAGTAAGGGGCAGGGGCACCACGAGTACACTACGACAAAACAGAGTAAGGGGCAGGGGCACCACGAGTACACTACAAACAAAACAGAGTAAGGAGCAGGGCCCCGCCACGAGTACACTACGACAAAACAGAGTAAGGGGCAGGGGCACCACGAGTACACTACGACAAAACACAGTAAGGGGCAGGGGCACCACGAGTACACTACGACAAAACACAGTAAGGGGCAGGGGCGCCACGAGTACACTACGACAAAACACAGTAAGGAGCAGGGGCACCACGAGTACACTACGACAAAAAACATTTAAGGGGCAGGGCGCCACGAGTAACTACGACAAAAACACAGTAAGGGCAGGGGCCCCACGAGTAACACTACGACAAATACAGTAAGGGGCAGGGGCACCACGGTACACTACGACAAAACAGAGTAAGGGGCGGGGGCACCACAGTACATACGACAAAACCAGTAAGGAGCAGGGGCGCCACGAGTACACTACGACAAAACACAGTAAGGGGCAGGGGCACCACGAGTACACTACGACAAAACACAGTAAGGGGCAGGGGCACCACGAGTACACTACGACAAAACACAGTAAGGGGCAGGGGCATCACGAGTACACTACGACAAAACACAGTAAGGGCAGGGGCACCACGAGTACACTACGACAAAACACAGTAAGGGGCAGGGGCACCACGAGTACACTACGACAAAACACAGTAAGGGGCAGGGGCGCCACGAGTACACTACGACAAAACCAGTAAGGAGCAGGGGCACCACGAGAAACACTACGACAAAACACAGTAAGGGGCGGGGGCCCCATAAAAAACGAGTACACTACGACAAAACACAGTAAGGGGCAGGGGCGCCACGAGTACACTACGACAAAACACAGTAAGGGGCAGGGGCACCACGAGTACACTACGACAAAACACAGTAAGGGGCAGGGGCGCCCCGAGAGCATTACGACAAAACACAGTAAGAGCAGGGGCGCCCGAGGTTTTTACACTACGACAAAACACAGTAAGGACAGGGGCACCACGAGTAAAATTTTACGACAAAACACAGTAAGGGAGCAGGGGCACCACGATACATACGAAAAAACACAAGTAAGGGCAGGGCACCACGAGTAAAATCGACAAAACACAGTAAGGACAGGGGCACCAGGATACACTACGACAAAACACGTTAAGGGGGCAGGGCCACCACGAGTACACTACGGACAAAAAACACAGTAAGAGGAAAAAAAAGGGCCCCACGAGGTACACTACACAAAACACAGTAAGGGGCAGGGCCATCACAAAGTACACTACGACAAAAACACAGTAAGGGGCAGGGGGCCCGAGAAGCATTTACGACAAAACGCAGATAAGGGCAAGGTACATCACAGTACCATACCGACAAAACAGAGTTTAAGGGCTGGGGCATCACTGTACACTAAGACAAACACAGTAAGGGGCAGGGGCGCCACGAGTACATACGACAAACACAGTAAGGGGCAGGGGCGCCACGAGTACACTACGACAAAACACAGTAAGGGGCAGGGGCGCCACGAGTGCCTTACGACAAAACACAGTAAGGGGCAGGGGCATCACGAGTACACTACGACAAAACAGAGTAAGGGCAGGGGGATCCGAGTACAATAGGGACAAAACACATAAGGGGAGGGCACCACGATACACTACGACAAACACAGTAAGGGGCAAGGCATCACGATTTAACTACGACAAAACACAGAAAGGGCAGGGCACCCGGAGTACCTACGACAAAAACACAGAAAGGGGCAGGGGCACACGAGTACACTACCGACAAAACACAGTAAGGGGCAGGGGCACCACGAGGTACACTACGACAAAAAAAGTAAGGGGGCAGGGTCACCACGAGTCACATACGACAAACCCACAGTAAGGGGCAGGGTCACACGAGTACCTACGAAAAAACACGTAAGGGCCAGAGCGCCACGGAGTACATACAAACAAAACACAAGTAAGGGGCAGGGTCCAACGAGTACACTACGACAAAACCCAGTAAGGGGCGGGGGCACCACGAGTACACTACGACAAAACAAACAGAAAGGGGCCCAGGGCCCCAACGAGTACACTACGAAAAAAACACAGTAAGGGGCAGGGGCGCCACGAGTCCCACTAGACAAAAAAACACAGAAAGGGGCAGGGGCCACCACGATAACTACGCCCAAAACCCAGTAAGGGGCTGGGGAAACACGAGTACACTAACGACAAAAAACACATAAGGGCAGGTCACCACGAGAAACTACGACCAAAACACGTAAGGGGAAAGGGGACCACGAGTACACTACGACAAAACACAGTAAGGGCGGGGTCACCAAAAGTACACTACAAAAAATACAGTAGGGGCGGGTCCCACGAGGTCACTACGACAAAAACTACAGTTAAGGGGCGGGGCACCACGAGTCCCACTACGACAAAAACCCAGTAAGGGGCAGGGGCACCACGAGTACACTACGACAAACACAGTAAGGGGGCAGGGGCACCACGAGTACACTACGACAAAACACAGTTAGGGGCAGGGCACCACGAGTACACCTACGAACAAAACACAGTTAGGGGCGGGGCACCACGAAGTACACTGACAAAACACAGTAAGGGGCAGGGGCATCAGAGTACACAACGAAAAAACACAGTAAGGGCGGTCGCCACGAGTACATACGAAAACACAGTAAGGGGCAGGGACCACGATACCTACACAAAACACGTAAGGGGCAGAGCCCACGAGTACACTCGACAAACACAGTAAGGGCAAGGGCACCACGAGTAATACGCAAAAACAGCAGTAAGGGGCAGGGGCACCACGATCCCACTTACAAACAAAACACAGTTAAGGGCAGGGGCAATCACGAGTACCCTACAACAAAAACACAAAAGGGGCAGAACGCCACATACACTACGACAAAACACAGTAAGGGGCGGGGAAACACGAGTACACTAGGGACAAAACACAGTAAGGGCGGGGGCACCACGAGTACACACGACAAAACCAGAAGGGACAGGGGAAACCACGAGTACACTTCGACAAAACACAGTAAGGGGCAGGGTACCACAAAGTACACTACGACAAAACACAGAAGGACAGGGCACCACGACCCCCCCCCTACGAACAAACGTATAATTATGGCACAGATTACATAAGAAAAAACAGTAAGGAGCAGGGGCCCACCACGAGTACCTACGCAAAAACAAAAGTAAGGGGCGGGGGCACCACGAGTACACTACGACCAAAACCGTAAGGGCAGGCACCACGAGTACACTAGCAAAAACATAAAGGAGCAGGGCCCACGAGTACACTTACGACAAAACACAGTAAGGGCAGGGGCACCACGAGTACACAAACGACAAACCACAGTAAGGGGCGGGGGCCCCACGGTACCACTCGCCCAAAACCATGGGGAAAGGCCGCCACGAGTACCTAGGGACAAAACACAGTAAGGGGCAGGGCACCACGAGTACACTACGCCCAAAACACAGTAAGGGGCAGGGCCCACGAGTACACTACGACAAAACACAGTTTAGGGGCGGGGGCACCACAGACACTACGACAAAACCACAGTAAGGGCAGGGATCACGAGTACACTACGAAAAAAAAACACAGTAAGGGGCAGGACCCCACGTACACTAGACAAAAACACCAGTAAGGGGCAGGGGCACCACGAGTTACACTACGACAAAACACAGTAAGGGGCAGGGGCACCACGAGTACCACTACGCCCAAAACACAGTAAGGAGCAGGGGCACACGAGTACACAAAGACAAACACAGTAAGGGCAGGGTTCCACGAGTACACTACGACAAAAACACAGTAAGGAGCAGGTGGCACCACGATACACTACGACAAAACACAGTAAGGAGCAGGGAAACCACGAGTACACTACGCAAAACACAGTAAGGGCGGTAAGCGCCCGGTTACACTTACGACAAAACACATAAGGGCAGGGGCCCCACGGTACACTAACGACAAACACAGTAAGGGCAGGTCACCACGATACACTACGACAAAAACACAGTAAGGGGCAGGGCACCACGATTTACACTAGACAAACACAGTAAGGGGCAGGGTCACCACGAGTACACTACGACAAAACACAGTAAGGAGCGGGGGGCACCACAAAGTACACTTACGCCCCAAAACACAGTAAGGGGCAGGTCACACGAGTACATACGACAAAACCAGTAAGGGGCAGGGTCACCACGAGTACACTACACAAAACACAGTAAGGGGAGGGGCACAACGAGTACACACGACAAACACAGTAAGGGGCCAGGGTCAACCACGAGTCACTACGACAAAAACACAGTAAGGGGCAGGGGCACCACGAGTACACTACGACAAAACACGGGAAAGGGGGAGGGCATCACGAGTACACTACGACAAAAACCGAAAGGGGGCAGGGTTCCACCACGAGTACCTACGAAAAAAAACAGTAAGGGCAGAGGGGCACGAGTACATACAAACAAAACACAGAAAGGGGGCAGGGGCACCACGAGTACACTAACAAAAACAGTAAGGGGCAGTGGCACCCACGATACCTAGACAAAACACATTTAAGGGGCAGGGGCACCAGAGTACACTACGACAAAACACAGTTAAGGGGCAGGGGCATCACGAGGTCACCGACAAAACACAGTAAGGGGGCAGGACGCCACGAGTCACACGACAAAACACAGTAAGGGGCGGGGGGGCACCACGATACCACTACGGACAAAACACGTAAGGGGCAGGGGCATCACGAGTACACTACGACAAAACACAGTAAGGGGCAGGGGCACCACGAGTACACTACGACAAAACACAGTAAGGGGCAGGGGCATCACGAGTACACTACGACAAAAACAAGTAAGGGCAGGCACCACGAGTACACTACGACAAAACACAGTAAGGGGCAGGGGCAGGGGCACCACGAGTACACTACGAGAAACCAAAACGTTTGTTGAATTAAATAGAAACGATTGTTGAATTAATCCGAAACGTTTGTTGAATTTAACCGAAACGTTTATTGAATTAAACCGAAACGATTGTTGAATTAATCCGAAACGTTGTTTTAATTAAATCGAAACGTTTGTTGTATTAAACCGAAAGGTTTCCTGAATTTAATCTTTTAATGTACTGAATACGTGACTTTCCTAGGCGCTTCTCAGTGTTGGTCTCCATGTGTCACCTCTAATGTATCATACAGCATTATTTCTGTAATACTCTGATATACATAACTCTACCTGTGTCTCGTGTGAAGGAACTGTGTCATCTTTGTGAGGAACCTGTGTCACCCTTGTTAAGAACCTGTGTCATCCTTGTTAAGAACCTGTGTCATCCTTGTAAAGAACCTGTGTCATCCTTGTTAAGGACCTGTGTCATCCTTGTTAAGAACCTGTGTCACCCTTGTTAAGTACCTGTGTCATCCTTGTTAAGAACCTGTGTCATCCTTGTTAAGAACCTGTGTCACCCTTGTTAAGAACCTGTGTCATCCATGTTAAGAACCTGTGTCACCCTTGTTAAGAACCTGTCACACTTGTTAAAAACCTGTGTTACCCTTGTTAAGAACCTGTGTCATCCTTGTTAAGAACCTGTGTCACCCTTGTTAAGAACCTGTCACACTTGTTAAAAACCTGTGTTACCCTTGTTAAGAACCTGTGTCACCCTTGTTAAGAACCTGTGTCATCCTTGTTAAGAACCTGTGTCATCCTTGTTAAGAACCTGTGTCATCCTTGTTAAGAACCTGTGTCACCCTTGTTAAGAACCTGTGTCATCCTTTAAGAACCTGTGTCATCCCATGTTAAGAACCTGGCCACCCTTGTTAAGAACCTGTTCATCCTTGTTAAGAAAACCCGGTCACCTTGTTAGAACTGTGGTCCCTTGTTAAGAACCCGTGTCATCCATGTTAAGAACCTGTGTCATCCTTTTTAGAAACCGTGTCATCCTTGTTAAGACCTGTGTCATCCTTGGGTTTAAGAACCCTGTGTCATCCCTTTTTAAGAACATTGACCCTTTTTAAAAAACCCGTGTCCCCTCCTTGTAAGACCTGTGTCATCCTTGTAATAACCTGTGTCTCCTTGTTAAGAACCGGTCATCCTTGTTAAGAACCTGTGTCACCTTGTTAAGTACCTGGTCATCCTTGTAAGAACCTGTGTATCCTTTTTTAAGAAAACCTGTGCACCTTGTTAAAACCCTGTGTAATCCCTGTTAAGAACCTGTGTCACCCTGTTAAGAACCTGTCACACTTGTTAAAAAACCTGTGTTACCCTTGTTAAGACACCTGTGTATCCTTGTTAAGAACCTGTTGGTCCCCTGTTAAGAACCTGTGTCATTTGTTAAGAACCTGTGTCACCCTTGTTAAGTACCCTTTTCATCCCTTGTTAAGAACCTGTGTCATCTTGTTAAGAACCCGTTCACCCTTTTTAAGAAACCCTTTTCATCCATGTTAAGAACCTTTCACCCTTTTTAAGACCTGTCACACTTTTTAAAAAACCTGTTTACCCCCGTTTAAAAACCTGTTTCATCCTTGTTAAAAACCTTTTTCCACCCTTGTTAAAAACCTGTCAACTTGTTTAAAAACCTGTTTACCCTTGTTAAAAACCTGGTCCCCTTGTTAAAAAAAACTTGTCATCCTTGTTAAAACCTTGTCATCCCTTTTTTAAAACCTGTGTCACCCCCGTTTAAAAACCTGGTCACCCCCGTTTAAAAACCTGTGTACCTTTTTAAGAAAAACCCGTGGGCATCCATGTTAAGAACCCGTGTCCCCTTTTTTAAGAACCTGGTTTCCCTTTTTTAAGAACCTGTGTCAAACCCCTTTTTAAGACCCGTGCCCCTTGTTAAGAACCGGGGTCATCCATGTTTAAAAACCCCGTGTCATCCTTGTTAAGAACCTGTGTCATCCTTGTTAAGAACCTGTAACCTTGTTAAGAACCTGTGTATCCTTGTTAAGAACCCGTGTCATCCTTGTTTTAAAACCCGATATCCTTTTTAAGAACCTGTGTCATCCTTTTAAGAAAACCCGTGTCTCCCGTTTAAAAACCTGTGCATCCTTGTTAAGAACCTGTGTCACCTTGTTTAAAAACCCGTGTCATCCTTGTTAAGAACCTTGTCACCCTTTTTAAAAACCTGTGAAACCTTTTTAAGAACCCGTGTCACCTTGTTAAGAACCTGTGTCATCCCTTTTTAAGAACCTGTGCATCCTTGTTAAAAACCCCGTGTCATCCTTTAAAACCCCTTCTCCTTGTTAAGAACCCGTGTCATCCCTTTTTAAAACCTGTGTCATCCTTGTTTTAAAAACCCGGTCTCCTTGTAAGAACCCGTGTCCCCTTTTAAGAACCTGTGTCACCCTTTTTTTTTGAACCGTGCCCCTTTTTAAGAAGGGGTACCCTTTTTAAAAAACCCGTGTATCCTTGTTTAAAAAAAGTTCATCCTTTTAAAACCTTTGTCACCCCCGTTAAAAACCGTGCCACCCTTGTTTAAAAACCTGTTCACCCCCTTTTTAAGAACCTGTGTCATCCTTGTTAAGAACCTGTGTATCCTTGTTAAGAACCGTGTCCCCTTTTTAAGAACCTTGTCCCCTTGTTAAGAACCCGTGTTCCTTGTTAAGAACCCCGTTCATCCTTTTTAAAAACCGGTCCCCCTTGTTAAGAACCTGTGTCATCCTTGTTAAAACCCTTTTCATCCTTGTTTAAGAAAATGTGTCTCCTTTTAAAAAACCTGGGTTTTACCCTTGTTAAGAACCTTGTCACCCTTGTTAAAACCCCGTGTACCCTTGTTAAAAACTGTGCACCCTTGTTAAAACCGTGCATCCCTTTTAAAACCGTGTCTCCTTGTTAAAACCTGTGCACCCTTGTTAAAAACCCGGTCACCCTTGTTAAGAACTGTGTCATCCTTTTAAGAACCTGTGTCATTTCCCTTTTTAAGAAAACCCGTGTCATCCTTGTTTGAACCTGTTCATCCTTTTAAGAACCTGTTACCCTTTTTAAGAACCTGTTCACCCTTTTTAAGAACCCGTGTATCCTGTTAAAACCTGTGTCATCCTGTTTAAAAACCTGGTTTTTTTTTTTAAGAACCTGTGTCTCCTTGTTTTAAAAAACCTTTCATCTTGTTAAGAACCTGGGGCATCCTTTTTAAGAACCTGTGCCCCTTGTTTAAAAACCGTGTCATCCTTGTTAAGAACCGTGTCCCTTGTTAAGAACCCGGTCACCCTTGTTTAAAAACCCTTTTACCCCTTTTTAAGAAACCCGGTCCCCTTGTTTAAGAACCTGTGTCACCCTTGTTAAAAACCTGTGTCACCTTGTTAAGAACCTTGTCCCCCTTTTTTAAAAACCTGTGTCATCCTTGTTAAGAAACCCTTTTCATCCCTTTTTAAAACCTGTGTCATCCCGTTTAAAAAACCTGTGCACCCTTGTTAAGAACCTGTGTAACCCCTTTTTAAGAACCTGTGTCCCCCTTGTTAAGAAACCCGTGTCTCCTTGTTAAAACCTGTGTCACCTTGTTAAAAAACCCGTGTCTTCTTTTAGAACCCGTGTACCTGTTAAAACCCCGTGTCCCTCCCTTTTTAAGAGCCTGTGTCACCCCTTTTTAAGAACCTTGTACCCTTTTTAAGAACCTGTGTCACCCTTGTTAAGAACCTGTTACCCTTGTTAAAGAAATTCGCGGTGGGTTTAACAAATGTTTCTTCTTCAATTTGTAAAGAACCCCCCCCCCTCCTACACACACACACCACACAACAAAACACACCACACAACACAACCAAAACACACACCCCACACACACACAACACACACCACACACACACGCACACACACAACCCCGCCACACACACACCCACACAACACACCACAACCCACACACACACACAACACACACACACACACAACACACCCCACACGCCAAAAACACACACCACACCACACGACAAACACACGCACAACACCACACACAACACACACCACACACCAACACCACACACCAAAACCCCACACACACACACACACACCACACACACACGCACCACCACACACACACACACACACACCACACACACACACACACACACACACAAAACCCCACAACCCCACACACAACCCACACACACACCACGCCACACACACACACACACACACACACCACACACACACACACACACACACACACACACACCACACCCCCACACCCACACACAAAACACCAACACACGCACCACACCACACACACACAAACCCCACACACACACACACACACACCAACCCCACACCCACGCACACCACACACACGCCAACACACACACACACACACCACACACCACACACAACACACACACACACACAACACAACACCCCCCACACACCCACACACACACCGCACAACCACACCAAAAACACACACAACCACACACACACAACACCAAAACACACACACACACACACACTCACACGTGTGTTATAGTCATTAAATCTCAGCAAATAAGATAATTGTGGCACTCATCTCCTCCCCGGATGGTAAACGGTAACTTCCTCAGGGTAACTACACCCAGAGTTGTGTATCATTGTAAATACAGTGTTCTGCATATCCGTAAATACACCCGGAGTTATGTATATCTCTATTAATGACGTTCAAACTCACTTTTAACATACTTTTAACAGGATAATATATGATCAACGTGTAAACAAGAGGCTGAGAAGTGACAGATGGTGGTAATGAAGCAGCAGTGAATTTCTATACTCTAGATGTATTTTATCAGTGTTCTTGTTAGACTCCAGGAGAGTGATGCCTTGGTGATATTAGGAGCAATTCGTATACACGTATGTACATATAGTATTGTAACCACGAACGAGCGGTATTTAATCAATAATAACACTGCCACTAGCCGGGGGATCGAACCCGTGTTGTTTTAGCCCGCCTCATGGTGAGCGAAAATTCACGACCCTCTAACCCACTGAACCATCCAACAACACGGGTTCGATCCCCCGGCTAGCCGCAGTGTTGTTATTGATGTATTTACATATGTAGAACATACTCTGTGATAAGAATATTGAACTTCCAAGCGCTTTCGTGATTTCTCACATTATCAAGGAACTGATAATGTAAGAAATCACGAAAGCGTTTGGAACTTCACTATTCTTTTCCCAGTGGTTGTCCTGCATACTGGGATACGCTCTGCCGACCACACAAGAGCCTGACATCATCTGACATCCCATATTCACTGTGAACAATAATTATTGACTTCAAAGATTTGCTCCATCACTCACCCCACAATGATCACTCATCATTACAGCTTCTCCATTAGCTATCGTTCTCTCAAATACACCTGCTTAAACCCTTGCGTTTCAAAATCTAAAGCCAATTTTGACTTTGTTTCATTCAACTGTTTCGATTAAATCAGTCACATTCAGCCTTCAACATCAGTATAACATTCACGTCCACCCAATTCATTCTCATCATTCTATCTTTTTGTCCCTTCTATTGTAACTCTAGGTACGAAAAACATTGAAAAAAAATGGTTATACTGATAAGATATGGAAAAGTACTGTACGTAAGTGTCCTTTCCTACTCTTACAAAAAGAAAGTGTTCGCAGGCTCCTTTTATCCCCGTATATCGGTAGTTCCGCTACTTGACGAGTGCTGGACGGTGTACCACTTCCCAAGTAGCAAGTGTTAGCGTCTGTGCTACCTGCGAGGTACGGTGCTACCTGCGAGGTACGGTGCTACCTGCGAGGTACGGTGCTACCTGCGAGGTGCGGTGCTACCTGCGAGGTGCGGTGCTACCTGCGAGGTACGGTGCTACCTGCGAGGTACGGTGCTACCTGCGAGGTGCGGTGCTACCTGCGAGGTGCGGTGCTACCTGCGAGGTGCGGTGCTACCTGCGAGGTGCGGTGCTACCTGCGAGGTACGGTGCTACCTGCGAGGTACGGTGCTACCTGCGAGGTGCGGTGCTACCTGCGAGGTGCGGTGCTACCTGCGAGGTGCGGTGCTACCTGCGAGGTGCGGTGCTACCTGCGAGGTGCGGTGCTACCTGCGAGGTGCGGTGCTACCTGCGAGGTGCGGTGCCCACCTGCGAGGTACGGTGCTACCTGCGAAGTGCGGTGCTAACCTGCGAGGTACGGTGCTACCTGCGAGGTGCGGTGCTACCTGAGAGTGCGGTGCTACCTGCGAGGTGCGGTGCTACCTGCGAGGTGCGTGCTACCTGCGAGGTGCGGTGCTACCTGCGAGGTACGGTGCGACCTGCGAGGTGCGGTGCTACCTGCGAGGTACGGTGCTACTGCGAATGCGGTGCTACCTGCGAGGTACGGTGCTACCTGCGAGGTGCGGTGCTACCTGCGAGGTGCGGTGCTACCTGCGAGGTACGGTGCTACCTGCGAGGTGCGGTGCTACCTGCGAGGTGCGGGGGTACCTGCGAGGTGCTGTGCTACCTGCGAGGTGCGGTGCTACCTGCGAGGTACGGTGCTACCTGCGAGGTGCGGTGCTACCTGCGAGGTACGGTGCTACCTGCGAAGTGCGGTTTCTACCTGCGAGGTACGGTGCTACCTGCGAGGTGCGGTGCTACCTGCGAGGTGCGGTGCTACCTGCGAGGTACGGTGCTACCTGCGAGGTGCGGTGCTACCTGCGAGGTGCGGTCTACCTGCGAGTGCGGTGCTACCTACGAGGTGCGGTGCTACCTGCGAGGTGCGGGTGCTACCTGCGAGGTACGGTGCTACCTGCGAGGTGCGGTGCTACCTGCGAGGTGCGGTGCTACCTGCGAGGTGCGGTGCTACCTGCGAGGTACGGTGCTACCTTTCGAGGTGCGGTGCTACCTGCGAGGTACGGTGCACCTGCGAGGTGCGGTGGCTACCTGCGAGGGGCGGTGCTCACTGCGAGGTGCGGGTGCTACCTGCGAGGTGCGGTGCTACCTGCGGGGGTGCGGTGCTACCTGCGAGGTGCGGTGTACCTGCGAGGTGCGGTGCTACCTGCGAGGTGCGGTGCTACCTGCGAGGTGCGGTGCTACCTGCGAGGTACGGTGCTACCTGCGAGGTGCGGTTGCTACCCTGCGAGGTGCGGTGCTACTGCGGGGGTACGGTGCTACCTGCGAGGTGCGGTTGCTACCTGCGAGGTGCGGTGCTACTGCGAGTGCGGTGCTACTGCGAGGTACGGTGCTACCTGCGAGGTGCGGTGCTACCTGCGAGGTTACGGTCTACTGCGAGGTGCGGTGCTACCTGCGAGGTGCGGTGCTACCTGCGAGGTGCGGTGCTACCTGCGAGGTGCGGTGCTACCTACGAGGTGCGGTGCTACCTGCGAGGTGTGGTGCTACCTGCGAGGTACGGTGCTACCTGCGAGGTGCGGTGCTACCTCGAGTACGTGTGCTACCTGCGAGGTGCGGTGCTAAACCCGCGAGAGTGCGGTGCTACCTGCGAGGTGCGGTGCTACCTGCGAGGTACGGTTGCTACCTGCGAGGTGCGGTGCTACCTGCGAGGTGCGGTTTCTACCTACGAGGTACGGTGCTACCTGCGAGGTGCCGTGCTACCTACGAGGTACGGTGCTACCTACGAGGTGCGGTGCTACCTACGAGGTGCGGTGGTAACTACGAGGTGCAGTGGTACCTACGAGGTACGGTGCTACCTATGAGGTGCGGTACTACCTACGAGGTGCGGTGTTACCTACGAGGTGCGGTGCTACCTACGAGGTGCGGTGGTACCTACGAGGTGCGGTGCTACCTACGAGGTACGGTGGTACCTACGAGGTACGGTGCTACCTACGAGGTACGGTGCTACATACGAGGTGCGGTGCTACCTACGAGGTACGGTGCTACCTACGAGGTACGGTGCTACCTACGAGGTACGGTGGTACCTACGAGGTGCGGTGCTGCCTACGAGGTACGGTGCTACCTACGAGGTGCGGTGCTGCCTACGAGGTACGGTGCTACCTACGAGGTGCGGTGCTACCTGCGAGGTACGGTGCTACCTACGAGGTACGGTGCTACCTACGAGGTGCGGTGGTACCTACGAGGTGCAGTGCTACCTACGAGGTGCGGTGCTACCTACGAGGTACGGTGCTACCTACGAGGTGCGGTGCTACCTACGAGGTACGGTGGTACCTACGAGGTACGGTGGTACCTACGAGGTACGGTGCTACCTACGAGGTACGGTGCTATCTACGAGGTACGGCGCTACCTACGAGGTGCGGTGGTACCTACGAGGTACGGTGCTACCTACGAGGTACGGTGCTATCTACGAGGTACGGTGCTACCTATGAGGTGCGGTGGTACCTACGAGGTACGGTGCTACCTACGAGGTACGGTGCTATCTACGAGGTGCGGTGCTACCTACGAGGTGCGGTGCTACCTACGAGGTACGGTGCTATCTACGAGGTACGGTGCTACCTACGAGGTACTGTGCTATCTACGAGGTACGGTGGTACCTACGAGGTGCGGTGCTACCTACGAGGTACGGTGCTATCTACGAGGTACGGTGCTGCCTACGAGGTGCGGTGGTACCTATGAGGTACGGTGCTACCTACGAGGTACGGTGCTATCTACGAGGTACGGTGCTATCTACGAGGTACGGTGCTACCTACGAGGTACGGTGCTACCTACGAGGTACGGTGCTATCTACGAGGTACGGTGCTGCCTACGTGGTAGCAGCGTACCAGCTGTAGGTACAGGTAAGAGACAAGTATGCCACTGATCAAGACATTCATTAAGGAAACGTTTCGTTAATACGTGGCGAAACGTTTCCATGTCTTTAATGAGTTTCTGGACGAGAGCACGAGTGCACACCTCTGTCTCGCCTGTAAGTGCACGTCTCGCACCAGGGAAAACAAAACTACGACAACAGTGGCACAAGTTGGAGAACAAGCTACGACTGAGACAACGTTTTGCTTTGTGTCAAGTTTTATCAAGTCGTGAGAGAAACGTTGCAATAAGAAATGTAAAAGAATCATGTGCAATGCTTGAAACGTTTCTCCTGCACGACGGTCGAAAACAGGCGAAATAACACTGGAAACGGCAGATATAATTTCGAGGTAATCAATCCCTCAACGTTGAAAGGAGGCGGTCAGTCCCTCAGCCCAAGCCACAGGCATGTGACCAGGGCTCAAATACTGTGAGGTGCAGCAGCTGCAGGTGCCATCACAAGTGAGTTAGGCACATGTGTCCTAGCCACAGGCATGTGACCAGGGCTCAAATACTGTGAGGTGCAGCAGCTGCAGGTGCCATCACAAGTGAGTTAGGCAAGCCACAGGCATGTGACCAGGGCTCAAATACTGTGAGGTGCAGCAGCTGCAGGTGCCATCACAAGTGAGTTAGGCAAGCCACAGGCATGTGACCAGGGCTCAAATACTGTGAGGTGCAGCAGCTGCAGGTGCCATCACAAGTGAGTTAGGAAAGCCACAGGCATGTGACCAGGGCTCAAATACTGTGAGGTGCAGCAGCTGCAGGTGCCATCACAAGTGAGTTAGGCACATGTGTCCTTTTCATCTTATCGTATTGTTTGTCTAAAGTTATACGACGGAACTAAGACACACCCGCCATCTTGTGTCCCTATGAGAAAGGAGTAACAACAGTCCTGTCAGAGTGCAAAACGTTTAACTAAGCAGCGTTTTTTTTTCTCCTATCTGAGTGGACGCTGAGTACATGTAGTGTGTCGTGGAAGAATTAAAGTTCGTGAGAAGCTTCAAACCCGTGTGAGTCACCCACCCTGGAGGATGTTTGGAGGGCGAGGGTGGAGGATGGCCAGGAGATTGTAGGGAGGATGGTACAATGTATCAAGGTCTCCTGAGGAGCTGCCACAAACTGGACAAGTTATCGGTCTCCTTGCAGGGGATGGCAGGGGATGGCAGGGGATGGCAGGGGATGGCAGGGGATGGCAGGGGATGGCAGGGGATGGCAGGGGATGGCAGGGGATGGCAGGGGATGGCAGGGGATGGCAGGGGATGCCAGGGATGCCAGGGGATGCCAGGGGATGCCAGGGGATGCCAGGGGTTGGCAGAGCACGGAGGAAAGAAGGGAAGGAGAGGAGACCGATGAAGGGAGGGAATGGGTGGAGGGATAGAGGAGGGATGGGCGACGAAGAACGATGGGTGAGAGGCCAGGTTGTATACTTACAACTGCTACAACAGCAACAGCAAGTACTACTATTACTAGTACTACTACTACTACTACTACTATTACTACTACTACTACTACTACTGCTACTACTACTACTACTACTACTAATAATAATAATAATAATAATAATAATAATAAGTCATGTACATACTAATATGTACAATAGGTAACAATTACTAAGCAGCTGAGTGTTCCTTCAGAAGACTCAGTAGAGATGAGAACATCCACCTGCTGAGCCTTCACTGCCTCAGCAGATGAGTCCACTACTTGTGTACTCAGCTCACTGACTCGTTCAGCAGTCAGTTAAAAATTCAGTGGAACTGAGGACAATGTTAATCTATCGTCAAGCAACTGATAAAACTACCTATTTTTCGTTATCAATAAAACTATTTATATTTCGTGATCAATAAAACTACCTTTCGGGAATGATATTTTGTGCCTCGTTAAGAAAAATTAGATACACTCGCAGTGTCCTGCTACACTATTCTGTGTAATAGTTACACAGTGGGAACACTCGCAGTGTCCTGCTACACTATTCTGTGTAATAGTTACACAGTGGGAACACTCGCAGTGTCCTGCTACACTACTCTGTGTAATAGTTACACAGTGGGAACACTCGCAGTGTCCTGCTACACTACTCTGTGTAATAGTTACACAGTGGGAACACTCACAGTGTCCTGCTACACTACTCTGTGTAATAGTTACACAGTGGGAACACTCGCAGTGTCCTGCTACACTACTCTGTGTAATAGTTACACAGTGGGAACACTCGCAGTGTCCTGCTACACTACTCTGTGTAATAGTTACACAGTGGGAACACTCGCAGTGTCCTGCTACACTATTCTGTGTAATAGTTACACAGTGGGAACACTCGCAGTGTCCTGCTACACTACTCTGTGTAATAGTTACACAGTGGGAACACTCGCAGTGTCCTGCTACACTACTCTGTGTAATAGTTACACAGTGGGAACACTCACAGTGTCCTGCTACACTACTCTGTGTAATAGTTACACAGTGGGAACACTCGCAGTGTCCTGCTACACTACTCTGTGTAATAGTTACACAGTGGGAACACTCGCAGTGTCCTGCTACACTACTCTGTGTAATAGTTACACAGTGGGAACACTCGCAGTGTCCTGCTACACTACTCTGTGTAATAGTTACACAGTGGGAACACTCGCAGTGTCCTGCTACACTATTCTATTTAATAGTGGAAACAAAAGCTAGCTGTGTTTCTCTGTCATATTCCATCACACAGGATATGGCTCATACCAGGTGTTGAAATTTGTCAAGCTGAGTTGGGAAACTTCAGGAGTGTCAGCTTGAGCTGGGAGACTTCAGGAGTGTCAACCTGAGCTGGGAGACTTCAGTAGTGTCAACCTGAGCTGGAAGACTTCAGTAGTGTCAACCTGACAATAAGAATGTCGTCCAGTATTCCAGTAAGGGATCATCAGCTACGGCAGCATCCAGGGTTTCCTTCCAGCAGTGCTGGAGTTACCATCACTTGGGAATTACCTTCTCTAAGTATAACCTATCACATATACAACACAAATAGAATTTTTATGACGATATCTCCACTGGGTAAGTGGAAGAGCGGGTTGGTGGGGTAGGTGGAAGAGGGGTTGGTGGGGGTAAGTGGAAGAGCGGGTTGGTGGGGTAGGTGGAAGAGGGGTTGGTGGGGGTAAGTGGAAGAGCGGGTTGGTGGGGGTAAGTGGAAGAGCGGGTTGGTGGGGGTAAGTGGAAGAGCGGGTTGGTGGGGGTAAGTGGAAAGAGCGGGTTGGTGGGGGTAAGTGGAAGAGCGGGTTGGTGGGGGTAAGTGGAAGAGCGGGTTGGTGGGGGTAAGTGGAAGAGCGGGTTGGTGGGGGTAAGTGGAAGAGCGGGTTGGTGGGGGTAAGTGGAAGAGCGGGTTGGTGGGGGTAAGTGGAAGAGCGGGTTGGTGGGGGTAAGTGGAAGAGCGGGTTGGTGGGGGTAAGTGGAAGAGCGGGTTGGTGGGGGTAAGTGGAAGAGCGGGTTGGTGGGGGTAAGTGGAAGAGCGGGTTGGTGGGGGTAAGTGGAAGAGCGGGTTGGTGGGGGTAAGTGGAAGAGCGGGTTGGTGGGGGTAAGTGGAAGAGCGGGTTGGTGGGGGTAAGTGGAAGAGCGGGTTGGTGGGGGTAAGTGGAAGAGCGGGTTGGTGGGGGTAAGTGGAAAGAGCGGGTTGGTGGGGGTAAGTGGAAGAGCGGGTTGGTGGGGGTAAGTGGAAGAGCGGGTTGGTGGGTGGTAAGTGGAAGAGCGGGTTGGTGGGGGTAAGTGGAAGAGCGGGTTGGTGGGGGTAAGTGGAAGAGCGGGTTGGTGGGGGTAAGTGGAAGAGCGGGTTGGTGGGGGTAAGTGGAAGAGCGGGTTGGTGGGGGTAAGTGGAAGAGCGGGTTGGTGGGGGTAAGTGGAAGAGCGGGTTGGTGGGGGTAAGTGGAAGAGCGGGTTGGTGGGAGTAGTGGAAGAGCGGGTTGGTGGGGGTAAGTGGAAGAGCGGGTTGGTGGGGGTAAGTGGAAGAGCGAGTTGGTGGGGGTAAGTGGAAAGAGCGGGTTGGTGGGGGTAAGTGGAGGAGCGGGTTGGTGGGGGTAAGTGGAAGAGGGGTTGGTGGGGGTAAGTGGAAGAGGGGTTGGTGGGGGTAAGTGGAAGAGCGGGTTGGTGGGGAAGTGAAGAGGGGTTGGTGGGGTAAGTGGAAGGAGCGGGTTGGTGGGGGTAAGTGGAAGGCGGGTTGGTGGGGTAAGTGGAAGAGGGGTGGTGGGGATAAGTGGAAGGCGGGTTGGTGGGGTAACTGGAAGAGCGGGTGGTGGGGTAAGTGAAGAGCGGGTTGGGGGGGTAAGTGGAAGAGCTGGTTGGTGGGGATAAGTGGAAGAGCGGGTTGGTGGGGGTAAGTGGAGGAGCGGGTTGGGGGGTAAGTGGAAGAGCGGGTTGGTGGGGTAAGTGGAGGAGCGGGTTGGTGGGGGTAAGTGGAAGAGCGGGTTGGTGGGGGTAAGTGGAAGAGCGGGTTGGTGGGGGTAAGTGGAGAGCGGGTTGGTGGGGGTAAGTGGAAGAGCGGGTTGGTGGGGGTAAGTGGAAGAGCGGGTTGGTGGGGGTAAGTGGAAGAGCGGGTTGGTGGGGGTAAGTGGAAGAGCGGGTTGGTGGGGGTAAGTGGAAGAGCGCGTTGGTGGGGGTAAGTGGAAGAGCGGGTTGGTGGGGATAAGTGGAAGAGGGTTGTGAAGTAAGTGGAGGAGCGGGTTGGTGGGGGTAAGTGGAAGAGGGGTTGGTAGGGGTAAGTGGAAGAGCGGGTTGGTGGGGTAAGTGGAAGAGCGGGTTGGTGGGGGTAAGTGGAAGAGGGTTGGTGGGAGTAAGTGGAAGAGGGTTGGTGGGGTAAGTGAGAGGGTGGGGGTAAGTGGAAGAGCGGGTTGGTGGGGGTAAGTGGAAGAGCGGGTTGGTGGGGGTAAGTGGAAGAGCGGGTTGGTGGGGTAAGTGAAAGAGGGGTTGGTGGGGGTAAGTGGAACAGCGGGTTGGTGGGGGTAAGTGGAAGAGCGGGTTGGTGGGGGTAAGTGGAAGAGCGGTTGGGGGGGTAATGGAGAGCGGGTTGGTGGGGTAAGTGGAAGAGCGAGGTTGGTGGGGGTAAGTGGAAGAGGGGTTGGTGGGGGATAAGTGGAAGAGGGGTTGTTGGTAGTGGATGTGGGGTAAGTGGAAGAGCGGGTTGGTGGGGGTAAGTGAAGAGCGGGTTGGTGGGGGTAAGTGGAGGAGCGGGTTGGTGGGGGTAAGTGGAAGAGCAGGTTGGTGGGGGTAAGTGGAAGAGGGGTTGGTGGGGATAAGTGGAAGAGGGGTTGGTGGGGGTAAGTGGAAGAGCGGGTTGGTGGGGGTAAGTGGAAGAGGGGTTGGTGGGGGTAAGTGGAAGAGCGGGTTGGTGGGGGTAAGTGGAAGAGCGGGTTGGTGGGGGTAAGTGGAAGAGCGGGTTGGTGGGGGTAAGTGGAGGAGCGGGTTGGTGGGGGTAAGTGGAAGAGCGGGTTGGTGGGGGTAAGTGGAGAGCGGGTTGGTGGGGGTAAGTGGAAGAGGGGTTGTGGGGGTAAGTGGAAGAGGGGTTGATGGGGGTAAGTGGAAGAGCGGATTGGTGGGGGTAAGTGGAAGAGGGGTTGGTGGGGGTAAGTGGAAGAGCGGGTTGGTAGGGGTAAGTGGAAGAGCGGGTTGGTGGGGGTAAGTGGAAGAGCGGGTTGGTGGGGGTAAGTGGAGGACGGGTTGGGGTCGTAAGTGAAGAGGGGTTGTGGGGTAAGTGGAAGAGGGGTTGGTGGGGGAAAGTGGAAGAGCGGTTGGTGGGGGTAAGTGGAAGAGCGGGTTGGTGGGGGTAAGTGGAAGAGGGGTTGGTGGGGGTAAGTGGAAGAGGGTTGGTGGAGGTAAGTGGAAGAGGGGTTGGTGGGGGTAAGTGGAAGAGGGGTTGTGGGGGTAAGTGGAAGAGCGGGTTGGTGGGGGTAAGTGGAAGAGGGGTTGGTGGGGTAAGTGGAAGAGCGGTGTTGGTGGGGGTAAGTGGAGGAGCGGGTTGGTGGGGGTAAGTGGAAGAGGGGTTGGTGGGGGTAAGTGGAAGAGGGGTTGGTGGGGTAAGTGGAAGAGGGGTTGGTGGGGGTAAGTGGAGAGGGGTTGGTGGGGGTAAGTGGAAGAGCGGTTTGGTGGGGGTAAGTGGAAGAGGGGTTGGTGGGGGTAAGTGGAAGAGCGGGTTGGTGGGGGTAAGTGGAAGAGCGGGTTGGTGGGGTAAGTGGAAGAGCGGGTTGGTAGGGGTAAGTGGAAGAGCGGGTTGGTGGGGGTAAGTGGAAGAGCGGTTGGTGGGGGTAAGTGGAAAGTGGGTTGGTGGGGGTAAGTGGAAGAGCGGTTGGTGGGGGTAAGTGGAAGAGCGGGTTGGTGGGGGTAAGTGGAAGAGCGGGTTGGTGGGGGTAAGTGGAAGAGCGGGTTGGTGGGGGTAAGTGGAAGAGGGGTTGGTGGGGGTAAGTGGAAGAGCGGGTTGGTGGGGGTAATTGGAAGAGCGGGTTTGTGGGGGTAAGTGGAAGAGGGGTTGGTGGGGGTAAGTAGGAAGAGCGGGTTGGTGGGGGTAAGTGGAAGAGGGGTTGGTGGGGGTAAGTGGAAGAGGGGTTGGTGGGGGTAAGTGGAAGAGCGGGTTGGTGGGGGTAAGTGGAAGAGGGGTTGGTGGGGGTAAGTGGAAGAGGGGTTGGTGGGGGTAAGTGGAAGAGCGGGTTGGTGGGGGTAAGTGGAGAGCGGGTTGGTGGGGGTAAGTGGAAGAGCGGTTTGGTGGGGGTAAGTGGAAGAGGGGTTGGTGGGGGTAAGTGGAAGAGCGGGTTGGTGGGGGTAAGTGGAAGAGGGGTTGGTGGGGGTAAGTGGAAGAGGGTTGGTGGGGTAAGTGGAAGAGCGGGTTGGTGGGGGTAAGTGGAAGAGCGGGTTGGTGGGGGTAAGTGGAAGAGGGGTTGGTGGGGGTAAGTGGAAGAGCGGATGGTGCGGGTAAGTGGAAGAGCGGGTTGGTGGGGTAAGTGGAAGAGGGTTGGTGGGGGTAAGTGGAAGAGGGGTGGTGGGGTAAGTGGAAGAGCGGGTTGGTGGGGGTAAGTGGAAGAGCGGGTTGGTGGGGGTAAGTGGAAGAGCGGGTTGGTGGGGGTAAGTGGAAGAGCGGGTTGGTGGGGGTAAGTGGAAGAGCGGGTTGGTGGGGGTAAGTGGAAGAGCGGGTTGGTGGGGGCAAGTGGAAGAGGGGTTGGTGGGGTAAGTGGAAGAGCTGTTGGTGGGGTAAGTAGTAGAGGGTTGGTGGGGGTAAGTGGAAGAGAGGGTTGGTGGGGGTAAGTGGAAGAGGGGTTGGTGGGGGTAAGTGGAAGAAGGGTTGGTGGGGGTAAGTGGAAGAGGGTTGGTGGGGGTAAGTGGAAGAGGGGTTGGTGGGGGTAAGGTGGAAGAGGGGTTGGTGGGGGTAAGTGAAAGAGGGTTGGTGGGGGTAAGTGGAAGAGGGGTTGGTGGAGGTAAGTGGAAGAGGGGTATGGTGGGGGTAAGTGGAAGAAGGGTTGGTGGGGTAAGTGGAAAAGGGTTGGTGGGGGTAAGTGGAAGAGAGGGTTGGTGGGGGTAAGTGGAAAGGGGTTGGTGGGGGTAAGTGGAAGAGGGGTTGGTGGGGGTAAGTGGAAGAGGGTGTGGGGGTAAGTGGAAGAGGGGTTGGTGGGGGTAAGTGGAAGAGGGGTTGGTGGGGTAGGTGGAAGAGGGGTTGGTGGGGGTAAGTGGAAAGGGGTTGGTGGGGGTAAGTGGAAGAGGGGTTGGTGGAGGTAAGTGAAGAGGGATGGTGGGGGTAAGTGGAAGAGGGGTTGGTGGGGGTAAGTGGAAGAGGGGTTGGTGGGGTAAGTGGAAGAGGGGTTGGTGGGGGTAAGTGGAAGAGAGGGTTGGTGGGGGTAAGTGGAAGAGGGGTTGGTGGGGGTAAGTGGAAGAGGGTTGGTGGGGTAAGTGGAAGAGGGGTTGGTGGGGAAAGTGAGAGGGTTGGTGGGGGTAAGTGGAAGAGGGGTTGGTGGGGGTAAGTGGAAGAGGGGTTGGTGGGGGTAAGTGAAGAGGGGTTGGTGGAGGGTAAGTGGAAGAGGGGTTGGTGGGGGTAAGTGGAAGAGGGTGGTGGGGTAAGTGGAAGAGCGGGTTGGTGGGGGTAAGTGGAAGAGGGGTTGGTGGGGTAAGTGGAAGAGCGGGTTGGTGGGGGTAAGTGGAGGAGCGGTTGGTGGGGGTAAGTGGAAGAGGGGTTGGTGGGGGTAAGTGGAAGAGAGGTTGGTGGGGGTAAGTGGAAGAGGGGTTGGTGGGGGTAAGTGAGGAGAGCGGGTTGGTGGGGGTAAGTGGAAGAGCGGTTGGTGGGGGTAAGTGGAAGAGGGGTTGGTGGGGGTAAGTGGAAGAGGCGGTTGGTGGGAGTAAGTGGAAGAGCGGGTTGGTGGGGGTAAGTGAAGAGCGGGTTGGTAGGGGTAAGTGGAAGAGCGGTGTGGGGTATGAAGACGATTGGTGGGGTAAGTGGAAGAGGGGTTGGTGGTGGGGTAAGTGGAAGAGCGGGTTGGTGGGGGTAAGTGGAAGAGCGGGTTGGTGGGGGTAAGTGGAAGAGGGGTTGGTGGGGGTAAGTGGAAGAGGGGTTGGTGGGGTAAGTGGAAAGGTTGGTCGGGGAAGTGGAAGAGCGGGTTGGTGGGGGTAATTGGAAGAGCGGGTTGGTGGGGGTAAGTGGAAGGGGTTGGTGGGGGTAAGTAGAAGAGACGGGTTGGTGGGGGTAAGTGGAAGAGGGGTTGGTGGGGGTAAGTGGAAGAGCGGGTTGGTGGGGGTAAGTGGAAGAGCGGGTTGGTGGGGTAAGTGGAAGAGGGGTTGGTGGGGGTAAGTGGAAGAGGGTTGGTGGGGGTAAGTGGAAGAGCGGGTTGGTGGGGGTAAGTGGAGAGCGGGTTGGTGGGGGTAAGTGGAAGAGCGGTTTGGTGGGGGTAAGTGGAAGAGGGGTTGGTGGGGGTAAGTGGAGAGACGGGTTGTGGGGTAGTGAAGAGGGTTGGTGGGGGTAAGTGGAAGAGGGGTTGGTCGGGGTAAGTGGAAGAGCGGGTTGGTGGGGGTAAGTGGAAGAGGGGTTGGTGGGGTAAGTGGAAGAGCGGGTGGTGGGGTAAGTGAAGAGCGGGTTGGTGGGGGTAAGTGGAAGAGGGGTTGGTGGGGGTAAGTGGAAGAGCGGGTTGGTGGGGGTAAGTGGAGGAGCGGGTTGGTGGGGGTAAGTGGAAGAGCGGTTTGGTGGGGGTAAGTGGAAGAGGGGTTGGTGGGGGTAAGTGGAAGAGCGGGTTGGTGGGGGTAAGTGGAAGAGGGGTTGTGGGGGTAAGTGGAAAGGGGTTGGTCGGGGTAAGTGGAAGAGCGGGTTGGTGGGGGTAAGTGGAAGAGGGTTGGTGGGGTAAGTGGAAGAGCGGGATGGTGCGGGTAAGTGGAAGAGGGGTTGGTGGGGGTAAGTGGAAGAGGGGTTGGTGGGGTAAGTGGAAGAGCGGGTTGGTGGGGTAAGTGGAAGAGGGGTTGGTGGGGGTAAGTGGAAGAGCGGGTTGGTGGGGGTAAGTGGAAGAGGGGTTGGTGGGGGTAAGTGGAAGAGCGGGTTGGTGGGGGTAAGTGGAAGAGCGGGTTGGTGGGGCAAGTGGAAGAGGGGTTGGTGGGGGTAAGTGGAAGAGCTGTTGGTGGGGGTAATAGAAGAGGGTTGGTGGGTAAGTGGAAGAGAGGGTTGGTGGGGTAAGTGGAAGAGGGGTTGGTGGGGGTAAGTGGAAGAAGGGTTGGTGGGGGTAAGTGGAAGAGGGGTTGGTGGGGTAAGTGGAAGAGGGGTTTGGTGGGGGTAAGGTGGAAGAGGGGTTGGTGGGGGTAAGTGAAGAGGGTTGGTGGGGTAAGTGGAAGAGGGGTTGTGGGGTAAGGGAAGAGGGGATGGTGGGGTAAGGAAGAAGGGTTTGGTGGGGTAAGTGGAAAAGGGGTTGGTGGGGGTAAGTGGAAGAGGGTTTGGTGGGGGTAAGTGGAAGAGGGGTTGGTGGGGGTAAGTGGAAGAGGGGTTGGTGGGGGTAAGTGGAAGAGGGTTGGTGGGGGTAAGTGGAAGAGGGGTTGGTGGGGGTAAGTGGAAGAGGGGTTGGTGGGGTAGGTGGAAGAGGAGGTTGGTGGGGGTAAGTGGAAGAGGGGTTGGTGGGTGTAAGTGGAAGAGGGGTGGTGGAGGTAAGTGAAGAGAGGGTGGTGGGGGTAAGTGGAAGAGGGGTTGGTGGGGGTAAGTGGAAGAGGGTTGGTGAGGGTAAGTGGAAGAGGGGTTGGTGGGGGTAAGTGGAAAAGGGGTGGTGGGGGTAGTGGAAGAGGGGTTGATGGGGGTAAGTGAAAGGGGTTGGTTGGGTTAAGTGGAAGAGCGGGTTGGTGGGGGTAAGTGGAGGAGGGGTTGGTGGGGGTAAGTGGAGGAGGGGTTGGTGGGGTAAGTGGAAGAGGGGTTGGTGGGGGTAAGTGGAAGAGGGGTTGGTGGGGGTAAGTGGAAGAGGGGTTGGTGGGGGTAAGTGGAAGAGGGGATGGTGGGGGTAAGTGGAAGAGGGGTTGGTGTGGGTAAGTGGAAGATGGGTTGGTGGGGTAAGTGGAAGAGGGGTTGGTGAGGGTAAGTGGAAGAGGGGTTGGTGGGGGTAAGTGGAAGAGGGGTTGGTGGTTTGGGTGAAGTGGAGGTGTGTTCTGAAGGGTTGGTAGGGTATTTGGATAAATTTTGTGAGGGTGTGTAAGGGGTGAATGGGTTTGTTGGGTAAACTGCGGGCGTGGAGGTGAAGAGGGGTTAGTGGAGGAAGTTAGGGAGGGTTGGGTGGGGGTAAGTGAGAAGCTGTGGTGGGGTAAGTGAAGAGGGTTGATGGGGGTAAGTGGAAGAGCGGTTGGTTGAGGTAAGTGGAAGAGCGGTTGGTGGGGGTAAGTGGAGGAGGGGTTGGTGGGGGTAAGTGGAGGGGGTTGGTGGGGGTAAGTGGAAGAGGGGTTGGTGGGGGTAAGTGGAAGAGGGGTTGGTGGGGGTAAGTGAGAAGAGGGGTTGGTGGGGGTAAGTGGAAGAGGGGTTGGTGGGGTAAGTGGAAGAGGGGTGGTGATGGTAAGTGGAAGAAGGGTTGGTGGAGGGTAAGTGGAAGAGGGGTTGGTGAGGGTAAGTGGAAGAGGGGTTGGTGGGGGTAAGTGGAAGAGGGGTTGGGGGTGGTTTGGTGTGAGTGGAGGTGTGTTCTGGAAGGGTGTTGGTAGGGGTATTTGGATAATTTTTTGAGGGTGTGTTAAGGGGTGAATGGGTTTGTTGGGTAAACTGCGGGCCAGTGGGAGGGGTGAATGAGGGGTTAGTGGGAGGGAGTTAGTGGGAGGGGTTGGCATGTGGGTGGTCACATTCCCTCTTGTTAGTATCTGTACATCAGTGGTCAAGGCGACGCTGTCCAAAGTGGGCGGGGACGGGGGGGGTGCCACACCACCCACCCACACACACACACACACACACACATATATATATATATATATATATATATATATATATATATATATATATATATATATATATATATATATATATATATATATATATATATATATATATATATATATATATATATATATATATATATATATATATATATATATATGTTATAAAATAAAAGAAGGAAGATGTAGTGAGAGCACTTTCATGCATTTTCTCTTCTTCAGAGTAAATAGAGAAACCCGGCCACTATTTTTATATTATTACGTTCACGGAGAAGCGCTAAAGTCGCACTGGTCGCACTGCACCTGGGTAGTGGGAGATGATATGGTTTCATTTAGTGAAGGAGTCGGCTCCGGTTCCTGATATCAGGAGTCTTCTTGAAGGGGAGAGAATTCTCTCCCACCACACGTCTCTATCTCTTCCCCTCTTCCTTTCCGTTCTTCTCTTCGTCTCCCACGTTTATTCCCTCTTCTTCCTTCCTCTTACACGCAAACCCCTGATTTTTTCCTCACGCAAAGTCATGATTTTTTTTCTCGTAAATCTTGATTTTTTTTCAGCTTTAAGCCAAGATTTTTTCTCGTATGTCTTATACTTTTTTGGAAATGTAAAGTCACGATATTTTTTTTTCTCGTAATTACGTCTTAATTTTTTCAAAGCAAAGTCCTGATATTTGTCCACTCCAGCTTCAGACTTTCCCATATAAGTCTCGATCTTTACTCTGCCTCCCTTCCTTCTCTCCTTTCTCTTCCACCTCTGACGCTTTCTCCTCCTTCACCTCCTCTTCCTGCCTCGCTGCTCCTCACCTCCCTCACATACGTGACAAGAGGAGCCACACCCTCAACACACCTGTAACTACGTCACACTCCTCAGCTTGCTACACCTGTCACGTGTCTGTATGTGTGTCGTATGTTGTACTTATCACACATGTTAATGAGTTACGTGTGTATATAATTATGTATGTATGTATGTTATTACAATTTCACTTATGTGTGTGTGGAGAGAGAGAGAGAGAGAGAGAGAGAGAGAGAGAGAGGAGAGAGAGAGAGAGAGAGAGAGAGAGAAAGATACACCAGTGACTACTTTACAGGTAGATCAACCTGGGGAAAACGATTGCATGTTACCTTTGCGTATGAGAAAACACAGATGATGGTTCTCTAGGTACCATAATGGTAATGCTGGAAAACTGGTAAGAAAGAATGGAAGAGTACTGGTACCCGGGGATGAGGTGCCCATCAAGAACCATGTGGTAAATCTTGCAAATAAGGCGTCCAAGAAGCCGACGGCACTAACGCGTATCTCCTACATGCTCGACAATAAAGGCTGCGAGACTACGAGACACAAGTGAGCTCACAAGTTGAGTATGCTCCACTGTCTTGGATTGCCTCTCACCTCATCTACAACTTCTGGACAGAACAGAGAACCGAGCAAGACGACATACCCCTCGTCTGGACCCGGCCTGGATAGATCTGTGATTCCAGTAGAACCTTCAACACCGGAGATGTGGCTGGTCTTACTGTTATGTACAGGAACAATATTGTTAAGGTACCACACTTGGTTCCACTTCGTGGTCAGTGAGAAGACAGCTTCTACACCACAAGACGGGCAGCAAACAGCAACTTCACTCGGGTTGTATCCTTCCCAAGAACATCACTTCATCTGAGATCATTCATTTCTAGAATGAATTATCTCGAGTCTGGCACATGTTCGTACAGATGATAACACTGATGAATAGAACGTTAGTTGACCAAATGAAATCACTGGCTCAGAGATGCCTCCAACTTCATCTTGATCCTTATCTGTATGTCTCGTAACAATAAAAATGCTTTCAAATGAGCTGATGTAGGTAACAGCTCTTAGCTTGTTAATAAACGTTGGAACTCTTAACCTAACCTTGTAAAACCCCGTGTAAATAAACACACATACAACACACACACACACACACACACACACACACAGGGGGGAGGAGAAAGAAAAAAAAAGAGGGAGAAAAGGAAAAAGGGGGATCCCATAACTTTCATTAAAACCGGGAAAAACATTCATTTTTTTATGAAAAACCAGTGAAGGGTTCCCGGGTCCCAAAATAATTTAAACGAAAAAGAAGAAAGCTGACCATAAAATCCCTGCCGGGGAAAAAAATGCTCCAAAACCACGGATCCTATCTTATGCTCGACAATAAATGCGAGACTAGAGAAAAAGGCCCCAAATTTGGGTATTTCCCGTTGGATTCCTTACCTAACCTTTAAAACAAAAAAACAAAAACCCCCCACCCCCAAACACCAAAAACCCAACACCAACCACAACAAAAAAATTTTTTAAAACCACACCCACCTTCAAAAACACCACCCCACAAAACAAACACAACCACCAACCCCCAAAACACACCACAAACACACAAAAAACCACCCACACAAATAACACAAAAAACAACCAAATAAACACCCAAACCCCAACCACACACAACCCAACAAAAAACCAAAGACAGAAACCCAAAACAAAAAAAAAAACCCAAACCAACCAACCCAAAACCCCAAATAAACACAAAAACACACACACACACACACACACAAAACACACACACACCACACACACACACACACACACACACACACACAAATAAACACACACAACACCCCAACAAAAACACACACACACACACACCACACACACACAAAACACACACACCCACAAAACACCACACACACACAAAACACACCACACACACAACACAAAACACACAACACACAACAAAAAACCACACACACACACACCACAACACAAAAACACACACACACACAAACACAACACACCACACACACACCCCAAATACAACACACACACACACATACACAAATACACACACACAACACACAACAACACACACACACAAATACACACAACACACACACACAAACACCCCACACACACAAAAAACACCACACACACACACAACACACAAAAAAAAACACACCACAACAAAATAAAAACCACACACACACACAAAACACACACAAAAACCACACACACACACCACACACCACACACCCCACCACCCCAACAAATACACACACACACACACACACACACAAACACACACACACACACACACCACACACAAAACAAAAAACACAAACCACAAAAATACACACAAAAAACACACACACACACAAAAACACACCACACACACCAAATAACACACCACACACACACACAAAAATACACACACAACAAAAATAACACACACACACACAACACACACACACACACACACACACAACACACACACCAAAAAACACCAAAACACACAAAAATACACACACACACCACAAAACCACAAACAACACACAACACACCCCACACACAAAACACACACAACCCCAAAAAACCCACCACACACACACAAAAAACACAAACACACTACACACAACACAACACACACACAAAAACACACAAACACACACACACAACACACCACACACACCACAAAAAATCACACACACACACACACACAAAAAAAAACACACACCAAAAAACACACACAACACACACCACACCACACAAACACACAAACAAACCACAAACAACAAATACCCCAACCCCAAAAAAAAACCCCGACAAAAGAAATAACACAAAAAAACACACAAAAACAAACAAAACAACAAAAAAACCCCAAAAAACCACACACAACCAATGGTCCAACAAACACAACCACACAACAAAAACAAAAAAACCAAAAAAACACCACACCAAAACACCACACCACCCCAAAACAAAAAACGAAAACCAAAACAATAACAAAAGACACTACAATGAACGGGGAAATTTCCGGGGCAGGAAGACAGCAAATGTAGTCCCATCTTTAAAAAGGGCGCATCATTCAAAGGACCAGGCCTGCTGTATTTGAAAACATGGGAAACTTTATCGGAGGAGTGGTGGAAAAAAGAAAGGAAGTTATAAAGAAAATGTCGGGGGCCCGGAAACCTGAAAAAAGGATTTTTGGGGACGGGCTGAAAAAGAGGGGGTTGATTGCACCTTGGATAAACTTTGCAATTTCCAAAGAGAAGGGCAAAAAACGGGGGACCAACAGATGGGAAGACTAAAAACCTAAAATTTTCAGGAAAAAACCCTTGGGGTGAAAAATCACCGGCCACTCCGGGGGGCACCCAACCATCGTTTCGGATTTGTGCACAATCAAAGAAACCCCATTCCCTTTTAATAGGAATTATAGGATTCCCCGGGATGAAGCCCAAATGGATTGGGCGGCCCAACCGGTTTGGCCCTTTTAAAACCCACCAAGTGAAACTAAAAATTGGGGAAGGGCAAAAGCCCCAGGGGTCCCGGGGGAGGCTAAAAAAAGGGCCCCGGGGTGGTTAAAAAGGAAAACCCAAACCCTAACCCAAAATTTGGGGGAAGGGCCCTCAAATCAGAAGATTGACAAATGGACCCTTTAAGACAGGATTTTCCCCAAGGATAGGGCCCCAGTTTAACCCCAAACCCCAACAGTGAAGCTAAGAAAGTGAATTTAAACAGATGTAGGAAAGTATTCCTACAGAGGGGTTGGGGAAAATAATAGTTTTGGGAAGGGAGTAGGGGGGAGGATCCATAAAAAATTTACGGAGGTTTGAAAGGGGAAAAAACGGTTTAGAGTGGACCTAAAAGGGGAACCATTTTGGAAGGGCCGGCCGGGGATTTGGAAAACCCCCGAATCAAAAAATTTTTGGGAAAAAAAAAAAAAAATAAAAAACCATCAAGAGTAATACTAGTAAAGAGGGGGGCCAAAACCCCGCCCCCCCCCCCCCCTTTAAAAAAGGGGATGACACAGAAACACACAACAGGAATAAGGCAAAGGGAAGGAAGGAGGAGAGACAACAAAAAGACCGTGAAGTATGTGAGGAACCAACAAGAGATTCAAAGAATTTCCAGAGGAGACAAAGGACTCCAAGAGACGGAGGGGTTTGGGGTACCCCACCAAGTGCTGGACACAGTGCCACAACCGGGGAAGAAAAAGGCTTCTGATGAGCTAGATACCTCAAAGGCAAGGGGGCCAGAAAACATCTCCCCAGGGGTCCTGGAGAGGGACGGGGGCGCATGTGAAACCCCTAACAAAAATATTAAAATACATCATGAAACGGGGAGATTGCCTGAGGCATGGAAGACGGCCAGGTTGGGGGCTAAACCTCATTCTCCTCCTGTTCTTCAATTTTCTCCTACTAGGACTGATGAAGCCACTGTGGGCGAAACTTTTCCTCAATAAAGATACCCAAATTGCCCCTGTGTCAAATTTTTACAGCACTTACTGACAAAGAGAATAAATGTCCGATTTTAAATAATTTATTTTCTCTCGATTTTTACACAGGAAGACACTAAAAATATTCCGGGTAATTAATTTTTATAGGGGCCCCAAAGAAGATAAATTATGTAACACACAGTCACTGTGAAATGGTTGGAAGAATAGACCACTAAAGCAAAAAAGTCACCGGGTCCGTGAGGTTTTTTAAAGGGGTTCAAAAGGGAATGCAAAATGGAAAGTCTGTAAACCTTAACTAATTTTTTTAATTTATCTCTTCAAACAGGTGTAGTGTCTGATATGGGGAAAGAGGGCAAATAAAATTCCTATTTTTAAAAAGGGGGAAAAAGTCTTTACCGCAAATTACCGCCCAATAAGCCGACCTAAATTGAGGCAAATACTAGAGCAATTATAGCTAAAAATATAAAAGCCATCTCGATAAGCATCTTTTATTTAAAGATACTCAGCATGGATTTTACAAGAGCCGGTCTTTCTAACTAATTTATTAACTTTCTTCAGTAAACTTTTGAGGCTGTTGACCACGATAAGAATTTGATATTATTTACTTGGATTTTAGTAAGGCAATTTTAAAGTTTCCCCACCAAAGACTGTTGAAGAAAGTAGCAGCTCATGGCATTGGGGAAGGGGCCCTGGATCGAAACATGGCTCACGACAGGAAGGGAGAGAGTGTCCAAAATGGGGTTTAAATCCGAGTGGGGATCTGTAACAAGTGGCTTCCACAGGACACTTTGGGCCCGTTTTGTTTATAATATTAACAATGATCTTGTGAAGGAAATTTTAGGATTGAGCAAATTCGCCGATGACACGAAGATAAGTAGGGAAAATTTATTCAAACGAAGATTTAGGGGAAATTCAGGGGGATTTAGACAAAAATCTCTCTTGGGCAGAAAAATGGCAGATGCAGTTCAATGAGATAAACAAGGTTCGAAGCTCGGGATGTCCAAACCCTAGCACTTATAAGTTAAATAATGAAGTTGAGAACTTTTCAGCAATGGGAATCTTTATTCAGGGAAAACGTTTCGCCCCACAGGCTTCATCATCCAATACAAAGAGGAAGGCGAAGGAGAGGAGGGGAATGAGGTAATCATTTCCCTCAACCCGGGGGTTTGATGGTTTTAGCCATCAATCTTGTAAATTACAGCATAGGGCCGAGACTGGCTTATAACTGTAGTGAGGGGACGTGAAGCAGTGGGGGCGGGGTCATAGTGGTACCACCCCCTAGTCGAAGTAGGTCTTCGTCCCAAAAGGGTTTAACAAATTTTGAAGAATTTTTTGTAACAAATCCCTGATGCTGCAGTGTCTGAAAAGTTGTATGAATGGTTTAAAAACCGACATGTTGAAATTTAGACACTTATGCACATATCGCATAAATTCTCAACTTCAAAATGCGGTTTTTCAAACCTTCATCCAAGTTAAATAATTAAAGTTAGCCATACAGATTCGAAAAGGACTTGGGGGGGATGTGACAGCAACCTTAAACCAAGACAGCAATCCTAACGAAAGTAAAAAGGCAAATAATTACTGGGGTTTATACAAAAATGTAAGCAAAAGAAGTCCCAAAGGGCATACTGCAACTTTTTAAAATCATTTGTAAGGCCTCACCTAGATTTTGCACTCAATTCTGGTCTCCATATTACAAAGGACATAAATTCGTTAGAAAAAAATTTTAGCGAGGATGACAAATTAATACATGCATTTGAAATCTTCCTTATAAGAAAGATTGAAACTCTTAATTACATTTACTTGTTTTGACAAAAAGAGGGGAGACCTATCGAAGTGATAAGGGAAAAATAGGTATTAATAAAGGGGGTATTAACAAGGGCTTGAATATCCCCTCCAAGAGAGAACCCGCATAATGGATTAAATTAATAAGTTTTGTTTACAAAAAGGGCATAGGAAAAAATTTGGTTTTTGGGAAAAAAGGGAGCTGATGAGTGGAACAGTCACCTAGTTGGGTTATTGAGGCAGGACTTTGGGTATTTTTAAATTTGGGTTTGATAAGTACATGAGTGGGGGGGTTGGGTTTTAGTGGGGCTTGCACATCGGACTTTTTCTTTGGGTGGCAAGAAAAATTGGTTGGTCAAATGTTTGTTATGGGGGTGAATTGTAAAGGGCCTGCTATATGGGCCAAAAAGGCTGTGCAGTGTTCCTCCTTTTTTATTTCTTATGTTCTTTAAAAGAGTCCCCAACTTTTAAAAAAAAGGAAAAGACATGAAGCCAAACTACAAACCATGTCACTGACAAGTAAGTGTGCAAATCAGGGGGAAGATTATCAGAAAGGTGGTGGAACACCAAAAAAGGGAAAACTCATCAACAGCGCCAAAATTTCAGGGCGGGAAATCCTTGTCACAAACCTACGAGTTCTATGACATGGTGACAGCGTAAACAAAGAGAGAGGGGTGGGTGGATTGCATATTCTTGGGCGCAAGAAGGCGTTTGACAAAGTTCCACACAAAATTAGTGCAAAACTGAGGGCCAAACAGGAAACAGGGAAGGGACACAATGGATCGGGAAACTTGCCCGGAAGACAGCAGCGATCGGTACGTGGCGGGTGCCCAAATGGGCAAACCTTTGGGCCCCAGGGGCCCACAGGGGTATCCAGCCTGCTGTTTCTGGTATTTATAACGACATGACGAGGAAAACTCGAAGTGTCCCTTTGCAGAAGAATGTGAAGTGATGAGAAGAATTTCCCGATCGAAAACCAGGGAAACTAAAAAAGGGGTCTGGACAGCCAGACCGGTCCACAATTGGGTCCTGGGGTTTAATCCCACCAAGTGCAAACATGAAGATTGGGGAAGAGCAAAAAAGACCGCAGACGGGAAAACAGTCTAGGGGGGCCCGGCTACAAAATCACTCAAGGAAAAAGATCTTTTGGGGATATAACACCAAGCACACTCCCGAGCCACATCAACCAAATAAAGACTGCAGCATATGGCGCCTAGCGAACCTAAACACATTTCCCACATCTTAATAAGGAATCGTTTTTAGGACCCTGTACACCGTGTACGTTAGGGGCCCCTATTGAGTATGTGGGACCATTTTGGGCCCACACCTAGCCAAGCACGTAAAGAAAATAGAGAAATACAAAGGTTTTCAACAAGACTAGTCCCCAGACTAGGGGGTATACCTACGGGGGGGGAGAGGTTAAGGAAATCAACCGACGACACGGGAGGGCGGGGGGATAAGGGGGGCATAAAAACGAATACAAATACGAGGGAATTGACAAGGTGGACAAAGACGGATTTCCAAGATTGGACACAGTAACAAGGGACACAGTTGGAAGCTGAAGACCAGATGAATCACAGGGGTGTTTTGGAAGATTTTTTTTCAGCACAAGTACCAAAATGGAATAGTTTTTGGGGAACGATGTAGTGGAGGCAGGACCATACTAGCTTTAAACAGAGGTAGATAAAGCTCACGGTTCAGGGGGAGTGACCTATACGATCATGAAGAGGCGGGCCAGAGCCGGACTCGACACCGCAACCTGAACAGGGGAGTCAACAGGTGAGTACACACACACACCACAAAACACACACACAACACACACACACACACACAACCCCACACACACATACACACACAAACAATCATACCACACACCCACACACACACACACACTAAACACAAAATACAAACCACACACCCACCCACACAAACACACACACACACACCACATAAACACACACACACACACACACACAAACACACACACACACACACACAAATAAAAAACACACACACACACACACACACACACACACACAGCACACACACAAAAAAACACACACATGCAAAGCACACACACTCATCACGTACATATCATAAATACTTCCCACGACAAAACCCTGTATATCAGACCTCTTTCCCCTTGGGCTATATTTCTCTTCCTCTCTCCCCTTGGGGCACAATTATTATGCGCCAAAAGGGAGATATCAACTATGAGCCAGGCGGGAGCAATCTAACTAGTGAGCCAGGCGGAGCATACTAACTATGAGCCAGACGGGAGCATATCAACTAGTCGCCAGCGGGGCATAACTAATAGTGAGCCAGGGGGGAGCAATCTAAAATAGTGCCGCAAATGACTACAGCGCACTATGTAATTTTTTTTGTCTTCTAGTCAGTGGGGAACGTAACAAGCTATGCGCTGGGCCCGGGATGACCCCCCTCAGCGCATGTCCCGGCCCCCATTTGATTAAAGTTCGTTTTTAAAATCTTTCCCTGCGCTCTTCCAAGTTGTGAGGGCAGGGCCGTCAGCAGGCTGATGCGTGGGTGTACAACCCTTGTACTCACCAATTGTGGTTTTGGAGGGGTCGAGTCATAGCTTCTGGCTCCGCTTCTTCCCTGTTTGCTACTAGGTCCACTCTGTCCCCGTTCCCTGTGTTTGTGTGTGTTTGTGTGTGTGTGTGTGTGTCACTGCTTGGGTTATGACTGACATACACACTCACACACACACCTATCCGTAAAGGATCTTCGTTCCCCCCTTCCTTCTCTCCACCCTTCCTACCACCTTTTCCGCCACCCCTCCCCCCCGCCACCCTCCCTGCTCATCATACAGTAAACAGTCATCAACATAAAGACCTGTGCACTACTGGACACTGACCTCATTATGAGGAAACGATCAGCTAGTTTCATCAGTCTTGACTGCTCTCTCTCTCTCTCTTTTACACAGGGTTTGACAAGGTTAAGGATCCCTAGTTTTATTGACAAGCTAAGAGCTGTCACCTACATCAGCTCATTTGAAAGTATTTCTTTCTCTCTCTCTCTCTCTCTATCTATCTCTCCTTATACATATATATATATATTATATATATATATATATATATATATATATATATATATATATATATATATATATATATAATATATATATATAAATATATATATATATATAATATATATATATATATATATAATATATATATATATATATAATATATATATGCAGTAAGATCACAGTAAACAGGTGATTTCAGAATATGCAAAACAACCACTCTGAAAGAATAGAGAAATTCCAAGCGCTTTCGTAACTACTCACATTATCAAGGAACTATGAAAGTAAAGCATCCAAGGAAGCTATATAAGGGGTCTGGCCAGCACCTCACTATCAGATCCCACAACGGTTAAACACCTGACGCGCGCCGACCCAACTTGGATAGGTCCTTTGCACAACTCACCCACAAACTATTCTACCCAAGAAAATTAAAAAATTATTTGTCCAGTGTATTATAAATTCTTCCCAAATTCTATTAATTATAAATGGATCTAATTTATATAAACCAAAGGAAATATTCATATTATTGTCAAAACTGCTTTTTATGAAACAAGATTCAATTATATTCCTGTCGACCATGGACTTGCTTGATACACTTTCTCAACTTTTTGAAAATCAATTGGATGGTTAAAATCTCTTACATGAATAAATAGAGCATTGGAATCTTGTCCAGTTCTAATGCTATATTTATGTTGTTTTAATCTTAGTTCGAGATTTTTACCATTTGACCGTAATAAACTTTATCGCAAATTTACAAGGAATCTTATAGACACATCCATCAGCATTTTGGGGGGAATTCTTTATCAAAAGTTTTTTTACTGTATCAAGATTTTTGAATACAACTTTAATATTAAAAGTCTTAAGAAGAGAAGGCATATCAACCAAGTTTTCATGGTAAGGGAGAACCAACATATTTTTAGTTGAATAAGGTTGGTTGTCCCTTTTTGGATTGTAAAAAGTATTTCTAGCAACTTTAAAAGATTTATCAATTACATTTCTTGGGTATTTTAAATCATTACCTATTTCATAAATTTTGGAGTGGTTGTTTTGCATATATATATATATATATATATATATATATATATATATATATATATATATATATATATATATATATATATATATATATATATATATTATATATAATATATATATTATATAGGAGGGTGGCGGGGAGGGAGGGTGGCAGGCCTGGTGGTAGCCAGGGTGGCAGAGAGGGAGGGACGAACGAAGATCCTTCACGGATAGGTACTCACCTATTTGTACTCACCTATTTGTGGTTGCAGGGGTCGAGTCTTAGCTCCTGGCCCCGCCTCTTCACCGGTTGCTACTGGGCCCTCTCTCTCCCCGCTCCATGACCTTTATCAAACCTCGTCTTAAAACTGTGTATGGTTCCTGCCTCCACTACGTCATTTTCTAGGCTATTCCACTGCCTTACAACTCTATGACTGAAGAAATACTTCCTAATATCTCTCTGACTCATTTGTGTCTTCAACTTCCAATTGTGGCCTCTTGTTTATGTGTCCCCTCCCTGGAACATCCTGTCTTTGTCCACCTTGTCTATTCCACGCAGTATTTTATATGTCGTTATCATGTCTCCCCTGACCCTCCTGTCCTCCAGTGTCGTCAGGCCGATTTCCCTTAATCTTTCTTCATAGGACATTCCCCTTAGCTCTGGAACTAACCTTGTGGCAAACCTTTGTACTTTCTCTAGTTTCTTGACGTGCTTTATCAAGTGCGGGTTCCAAACAGGTGCTGCATACTCCAGTATGGGCCTGACATACACGGTGTACAGTGTCTTGAACGATTCCTTACTAAGGTATCGGAATGCTGTTCTCAGGTTTGCCAGGCGCCCATATGCTGCAGCAGTTATCTGATTGATGTGTGCTTCCGGAGACATGCTCGGTGTTATACTCACCCCAAGATCTTTCTCCTTGAGTGAGAAAGATCTTGGGGTGAGTACAACACCGAGCATGTTATACGTGTGTGTGTTTGTGTGTGTGTGTACTCACCTAGTTACTCACCTAGTTGAGGTTGCGGGGGTCGAGCCCGAGCTCCTGGCCCCGCCTCTTCACTGAGTGTGTGTGTGTGTGTGTGTGTGTGTGTGTGTGTGTGTGTGAGTGTGTGTGTGTGTGTGTGTGTGTGTGTGTGTATGTGTGTGTGTGTGTGTGTGTGTGTATGTGTATGTGTGTGTGTGTGTGTGTTGTGTGTGTGTGTGTGTGAGTGTGTGTGTGTGTGTGTATGTGTGTGTGTGTGTGTGTGTGTGTGTGTGTGTGTGTGTGTGTGTACTCACCTAATTGTACTCACCTAATTGTGGTTGCAAGGGTCGAGACTCAACTCCTGGCCCCGCCTTCACTGATCGCTACTAGGTCCTCTCCCTCTCTTCTTCCTGAGCTTTGTCATACCTCTTCTTAAAACTATGTATGGTTCCTGCCTCCACTACTTCACTTGCTAGGCTATTCCACTTCCTGACGACTCTATGACTGAAGAAATACTTCCTAACGTCCCTGTGACTCGTCTGAGTCTTCAGCTTCCAGTTGTGACCCCTTGTCCCTGTGTCCCCTCTCTGGAACATCCTATCTCTGTCCACCTTGTCTATTCCCCGCAGTATCTTGTATGTCGTTATCATGTCGCCCCTGACCCTTCTGTCCTCCAGTGTCGTCAGTCCGATTTCCCTCAACCTTTCCTCGTACGACATTCCACTGAGCTCTGGGACTAGCCTTGTTGCAAACCTTTGTACTTTCTCTAACTTCTTGACGTGCTTGACCAAGTGTGGGTTCCAGACTGGTGCTGCATACTCTAGTATGGGCCCAACACACACCGTGTACAGTGTCTTAAACGATTCCTTATTAAGGTATCGGAACACTATTCTCAGGTTTGCCAGGAGCCCGTATGCTGCAGCAGTTATTTGGTTGATGTGTGCCTCCGATGACGTGCTCGGTGTTATGGTCACCCCAAGGTCTTTCTCCCTGAGTGAGATCTGTAGTCTTTGTCCACCTAGCCTATACTCTGTCTGCGGTCTTCTTTGCCCCTCCCCAATCTTCATGACTTTGCATTTGGCAGGGTTGAATTCGAGAAGCCAGTTTCTGGACCACATGTCCAGCCTGTCCAGGTCTCTTTGCGGTCCTGCCTCATCCTCATCCGATTTAATTCTTCTCATCAACTTCACATCATCTGCGAATAGGGACACATCAGAGTCTATTCCTTCCATCATGTCGTTCGCATATATCAAAAATAGCACTGGTCCTAGAACTGACCCCTGTGGGACCCCGCTCGTAACAGGCGCCCACTATGATACCTCTTCACATACCATGACTCGTTGTTGCCTCCCTGTCAGGTATTCCCTGATCCATTGCAGTGCCCTCCCTGTTATATGCGCCTGATCCTCCAGCTTCTGCACTAATCTCTTGTGAGGAACTGTGTCAAAGGCCTTCCTGCAGTCTAGGAAAATGCAATCAACCCACCCCTCTCTCTCGTGTCTTACTTCTGTTACCTTGTCATAAAACTCCAGGAGGTTTGTGACACAGGATTTGCCTTCCATGAACCCATGCTGGTTTTCATTTATAATCTTGCTCCGTTCCAGGTGTTCCACCACTCTCCTCCTGATAATCTTCTCCATGACTTTGCACGCAATACATGTCAGAGACACAGGTCTGTAGTTTAGTGCCTCATTTCTGTTTCCTTTCTTAAATATGGGGATTACATTTGCTGTCTTCCATTTCTCAGGTAGTTGCCCAGTTTCAAGGGGTGTGTTGAAGATTGTGGTTAGGGGCACGCACAGCATCTCTGCTCCTTCTCTAAGGACCCATGGGGAGATGTTGTCCGGTCCCATCGCCTTTGAGGTATCAAGGTCGCTTAGCAGCTTCTGCACCTCCTCCTCGGTTGTTATGTTATTTTCATACTGTCGCTGGGTGTGTGTGTGTGTGTGTGTATGTGTGGTGTGTGTGTGTGTGTGTGTGTGTGTGTGTGTGGTGTGTGTGTGTGTGTGTGTGTGTGTGTGTGTGTGTGTGTGTGTGTATGTGTGTATGTGTGTGTGTGTGTGGTTGTGTATGTGTGTGTATGTGTGTGTATGTGTGTTAGTTACCATTTTGTCCTAGGCACATATCGGTTAGACATGTATATGTGTGTGTATGTGTGTGTTTGAGTGTGTGCGTGCATGCGTACGTGCGTGTGTGTGTGTGTGCGTGCGTGTGTGTGTGTGTGTGTGTGTGTGTGTGTGTGTGTGTGTGCGTGCGTGTGTATGTGTGTGTGTGTGTACTCACCTAGTTGTGGTTGCAGGGGTCGATTCACAGCTCCTGGCCCCGCCTCTTCACTGATCGCTACTAGGTCACTCTCCCTGAACCATGAGCTTTATCATACCTCTGCTTAAAGCTATGTATGGATCCTGCCTCAACTACATCACTTCCCAAACTATTCCACTTCCTGACTACTCTGTGACTGAAGAAATGCATCCTAACATCCCTGTGATTTATCTGTGTCTTCAACTTCCAAGTGTGTCCCCTTGTTGCTGTGTCCAGTCTCTGGAACATTCTGTCTCGGTCAATCTTGTCAATTCCTCTCACCATTTTTATATGTCGTTATCGTGTCCTCCCTATCTCTCCTGTCCTCCCGTGTCGTCAGGTCGATTTCCTTTAACCTCTCCTCGTAGGACATACCCCTTAGCTCTGGGACTAGTCTTGTTGCAAACCTTTGCCCTTTCTTTAGTTTCTTTACGTGCTTGGCTAGGTGTGGGTTCCAAACTGGTGCAGCATACTCTAATATGGGCCTAACGTACACAGTATGCAGGGTCCTGAACGATTCCTTATTAAGATATCGGAATGTTGTTCTTAGGTTTGCTAGGCGCCCATATGCTGCAGTAGTTATTTGGATGATGTGCGCCTCAGGAGATGTGCCTGGTATTATACTCACCCCAAGATCTTTTTCCTTGAGTGAGGTTTGTAGTCTCTGGCCCCCTAGACTGTACTCCCTCTGCGGTCTTCTTTGCCCTTCTCCAGTTTTCATGACTTTGCACTTGGTGAGGTTGAACTCCAGGAGCCAATTGTTGGACCAGGTCTGCAGTCTGTCCAGATCCCTTTGTAGTTCTGCCTGGTCCTCGTCCGATTGAATTCTTCTCATCAACTTCACGTCATCTGCAAACAGGGACACCTCGGAGTCTGTTCCTTCCGTCATGTCATTCTCAAATACCAGAAACAGCACTGGTCCTAGGACTGACCCCTGTGGGACCCCGCTGGTTACTGGTGCCCACTCTGACACCTCGCCACGTACCATGACTCGCTGCTGTCTTCCTGACAAGTATTCCCTGATCCATTGTAGTGCCTTCCCTGTTATCCCTGCTTGGTCCTCCAGTTTTTGCACTAATCTCTTGTGTGGAACTGTGTCAAACGCCTTCTTACAGTTCAAGAAAATGTAAACTACCTACCCCTCTCTCTCTTGTCTTACTGCTGTCACCTTGTCATAGAACTCCAGTAGATTTGTGACACAGGATTTCCCGTCCCTGAAACCGTGTTGGCTGTTGTTGATGAACTCATTCCTGTCTCTAGGTGTTCTATCACTCTTCTCCTGATAATCTTCTTCATGACTTTGCATTCTATACATGTCAGTGACACTGGTCTGTAGTTTAGGGCTTCATGTCTGTCTCTTTTTTTTTAAAATTGGGACTACATTTGCTATCTTCTATACCTCAGGTAATCTCCCTGTTTCGATAGATGTATTGAATATTGTTGTTAAGGGTACACATAGTGCCTCTGCTCCCTCTCTCAGGATCCATGGAGAGATGTTATCTGGCCCCATCGCCTTTGAGGTATCTAGCTCACTCAGAAGCCTCTTCACTTCTTCCTCGGTCGTGTGTATTGTGTCCAACAGTTGGTGGTGTACCCCACCTCTCCGTCTTTCTGGAGTCCCTTCTGTCTTCTCTGTGAACACTTTTTTGAATCTCATGTTGAGTTCCTCACATACAGCGCGGTCGTTTCTTGTTGTCTCTCCTCCTTCTTTCCTTTGCCTGATTAACTGGTCCTTGACTGTTGTTTTACCCCTAATGTGGCTGTATAACAGCTTCGGGTCAGATTTGGCTTTCGCGGCTATGTCGTTTTCATATTATAATTGGGCCTCCCTTCTTACCTGTGCATATTCATTTTTGGCTCTATGACTGCTCTCCTTATTCTCCTGGGTCCTTTGCCTTCTATACTTCTTCCATTCCCTAGCACGCTTGGTTTTTGCCTCCCTGCACCTTTGGGTAAACCATTGGCTCATCCTGGCTTTTTCATTATCCCTGTTACCCTTGGGTATAAACCTTTCCTCAGCTTCCTTGCATATTGTTGTTACGTATTCCATCATCTCGTTTACTGACTTCCCTGCCAGTTCTCTGTCCCACTGAACCCCGTTCAGGAAGTTCCTCATTCCTGCGTAGTCCCCTTTCATGTAGTTTGGCTTCATTCGTCCTGGCCTTCCTGCTTCCCCCTCCACTTGTAACTCTACAGTGTATTCGAAGCTTTAAACCACATGTTCGCTGGCCCCAAGAGGTCTTTCATATGTGATGTCCTCAGTATCTACACTACTCAAGGTGAATACTAGGTCCAGTCTCGCTTGTTCATCCTCTCCTCTTTCTCTGGTAGTGTCATTTACGTGTTGGTACATGAAGTTTTCTAATACCACCTCCATCGTCTTAGTCCTCCACGTTTCTTGGCCCCCATGTGGATCCAAGTTCTTATAGTTGATTTCCAAGTGGTTGAAGTCACCCTGCTTGCATGAACCCTTCTGGCCACTGCAGCCAGTGTGTCAACCATCGCTCTATTACTCTCATCATACTCTTGCCTTGGCCTCCTGCTGTTCTGTGGTGGGTTATACATTATTGCAATTACCACCTTGGGGCCTCCAGACTGAAGTGTTCCTGCTATGTAATCTCTTGCTTCTCCACTGTCTCCTCTCTCCAGCTCATCAAAATTCCATCAGTTTTTGATCAGCAGTGCCACTCCTCCACCCCCTGTTCCCTCTGTCTTTCCTTAGGATCTGATATCCCGTTGGGAAGATGGCATCTGTTATGATACCTGTGAGCTTGGTTTCTGTGAGAGCTATGATGTCCGGTGATGCCTCTTTGACTCTTTCGTGCCACTCCTCCCACTTATTTGTTATTCCATTACTATTTGTGTGCCATACCTTCAGTTTCCTCTCCAACACTGTGGTTGGGGGGGTCTGAGAGGGTGTGGGACCTGGTAGTGTACTGTGGGATTCTATATCTAAGTGTTGGGTGGGAGCTCTGGGTGTGGATTGTAGTTTGTGCTGGGATAGCATGATTGGTTGTAGGGTTCTGGGGATGGTTCTGTGTGTGTTTGCTCTTGTTGCTCTGTCCTGCTCTGGTTATCCTCTGCTGATTTTCCTAAGGTACATCAATCACCAGCTAAGAGCTATATCAGTTTGGGGAAATAGATGGCAAGTAACATTTGCACCTGAGAAAACACAAATGATGGTCTCTAGGCACCATGATGGTAATGCTGGTGCAGTAGTAAGGATGAATGGGAAGGTGTTGTCACCTGGGGAAAAAGTTGATATCCTTGGGGTGAAATTTGACTCCAAACTGACCATGAAAAACCACGTTGTAAATTTTGCAAGCAAGGCAGCCAGGAAGCATACAGCACTTAGCCGTATCTTGCATCTGCTTGACAGCAGGGGTTGCAAGATTTTGTACGAGGCACAAGTACGCTCATACCTTGAGTATGCTCCACTTTCTTGGTTTGCCTGGACCCCTTCTCATCTGCGACTGCTTGACAGAGTAGAGAACAGAGCAAGAGGTCTCATCTCTCGCCTGGACCCATCCTGGATAGATCTGTCATTTCAGCAGAGCCTTCAACACAGGAGGGATGTGGGTGGCCTTACTGTTATGTACAAGGCCAATATTGTCAAAGTACCACACTTGGATCCACTTCGAGGACAGTGTGAACCAAGCTTCTATACCACAAGACGGGCAGAAAGCAGCAACTTCACTCTGGCTGTACTCTTCTCCAGAACATCACTCCATCTGAAATCATATATACCCAGGATGACTCGAGTATGGAACACATTCGTACAGCATAATGATGTCAACGAAATAAAGTCAGTTGATCAGATGAAAATGCTGGCCCACAGATGGCTCCAACTTCATCCTGTTCCGTACTTGTATGTCTCATAACAATAAAAATGCTTTCAAATGAGCTGATGTAGGTAACAGCTCTTAGCTTGCCAATAAAGTTAGGAATCCTTAACCTGTAAATAGCTTGTCAATAAAGCTAGGGATCCTTTTGAGAGAGAGAGAGAGAGAGAGAGAGAGAGAGAGAGAGAGAGAGAGAGAGAGAGAGAGAGAGAGAGAGAGAGAGAGAGAGAGAGAGAGAGAGGACGAGACAGTCAGAAGCATTTCCAAATACTTTTCTTTTTAAATATGCCTTGAGAGACATGTAGAGATTTCCCCTCCCCCACCATCCTCCCTCCCCTACTCCTTCTCCCCCTACCCTTCCTCCCCCTCACCTACCCCGCCTCTCCCAATCTCCCTCCCTCCCCCACCTCTCCCCCCCAAGGGAGGTATGCAGGATAGGGACACATTTTCTGTGTCGCTGATAGAGACAGTGATAGATGAAGTGACTCACTAACTCTAATTCTGCTCTCATCCAACCCCCCCCCTTTCTCTCTCTCCCCTCTCTTCTACCCTCCCCTCTCCACTCCCGCTCCCCTTCACTCCCTCCCACTAGCCCTGCCCCCTTCCTTTTTTTTTATTGATCTGATCGTATCAGCGAAGGTGGGCCAGGGAGGGCCAGGGAGGGGCCAGGGTGGGGCTAGGGCCAGGGAGGGCCAGGGATGTGCCAGAGAGGGTCCAGAGAGAGACCAAGATAGGGCCAGGGAAGGCCAGGGATGTGCAAGAGAGGCACCAGGGTGGGGCCAGAGTGGGCCAGGGTGGGCCAAGGAGGGGCTAGTGTGGGGTCAAGGTGGGCCAGGGTAGTGCCAGAGAGGAGCCAGGGTGGGCCAGGATGGGCCAGGGAGGGGCCAGGGAAGACGAGGAATATGCCAGGGAGGGACAAGGGTGGGGCCAGAGTGGGTCAGGGTGGGCCAGGAAGGGCCAGGTAAGTGCCAGGGAGGGGCCAGGCCAAGATGAGCCAGGGTGGTGCTAGAGAGGGGCCAAGGCGGGCCAGGATGGGCCAGAGTGGAAAGCAGAGTCAGCCACTTTTCATTTTAACCTGCTGGGTTGTGGATGGGGTGGATGGGGTGGATGGGGTGGATGGGGTGGATGGGGTGGGGGTGATGGGTGGGGTGTGTAACATGGTAGGTGGCAAAGTGGGTGGTTTAGTTTTGCCTCACTGGCTGCTTCTCTCCTCCCTGGAACAGCGGACACAGATGTGTGAGACAAAGGTGTGGTACAAAGATAACAAAGGTGTGGTACAAAGATGACAAAGGTGTGGTACAAAGATGACAAAGGTGCGGTACAAAGATAACAAAGGTGTGGTACAAAGATGACAAAGGTGCGGTACAAAGATGACAAAGGTGTGGTACAAATATGACAAAGGTGTGGTACAAAGATGACAAAGGTGTGGTACAAAGATGACAAAGGTGTGGTACAAACATGACAAAGGTGTGGTACAAAGATAACAAAGATGTGGTACAAAGATAACAAAGGTGTGGTATAGTGATAACAAAGGTGTGGTACAAAGATAACAAAGGTGTGGTATAGTGATAACAAAGGTGTGGTACAATGATGACAAAGGTGTGATACAAAGATAACAAAGGTGTGGTACAAAGATAACAAAGGTGTGGTACAAAGATAACAAAGATGTGGTACAAAGATAACAAAGGTGTGGTACAAAGATAACAAAGATGTGGTACAAAGATAACAAAGATGTGGTACAAAGATAACAAAGGTGTGGTACAAAGATAACAAGGTGTGGTATAGTGATAACAAAGGTGTGGTACAAAGATAACAAAAGTGTGGTACAAAGATAACAAAGATGTGGTACAAAGATAACAAAGATGTGGTACAAAGATAACAAAGGTGTGGTACAAAGATAACAAGGTGTGGTATAGTGATAACAAAGGTGTGGTTCAAAGATAACAAAGGTGTGGTATAGTGATAACAAAGGTGTGGTACAATGATGACAAAGGTGTGGTACAAAGATAACAAAGGTGTGGTACAAAGATAACAAAGGTGTGGTACAAAGATAACAAAGGTGTGGTACAAAGATAACAAAGGTGTGATACAAAGATAACAAAGATGTGGTACAAAGATAACAAAGGTGTGGTACAAAGATAACAAAGATATGGTACAATGATAACAAAGGTGTGGTACAAAGATAACAAAGGTGTGGTACAAAGATAACAAAGATATGGTACAAAGATAACAAATGTGTGGTACAAAGATAACAAAGATATGGTACAAAGATAACAAAGATATGGTACAATGATAACAAAGGTGTGGTACAAAGATAACAAAGGTGTGGTACAAAGATAACAAAGATATGGTACAAAGATAACAAAGATATGGTACAATGATAACAAAGATATGGTACAAAGATAACAAAGGTGTGGTACAAAGATAACAAAGATATGGTACAAAGATAAAGGTGTGGTACAAAGATAACAAAGGTGTAGTACAAAGATAACAAAGATATGGTACAAAGATAACAAAGGTGTGGTACAAAGATAACAAAGGTGTGGTACAAAGATAACAAAGATATGGTACAAAGATAACAAAGGTGTGGTACAAAGATAACAAAGATATGGTACAAAGATAACAAAGGTGTGGTACAAAGATAACAAAGATATGGTACAAAGATAACAAAGGTGTGGTACAAAGATAACAAAGATATGGTACAAAGATAACAAAGGTGTGGTACAAGATAACAAAGATATGGTACAAAGATAACAAAGGTGTGGTACAAAGATAACAAAGATATGGTACAAAGATAACAAAGGTGTGGTACAAAGATAACAAAGATATGGTACAAAGATAACAAAGGTGTGGTACAAAGATAACAAAGATATGGTACAAAGATAACAAAGGTGTGGTACAAAGATAACAAAGATATGGTACAAAGATAACAAAGGTGTGGTACAAAGATAACAAAGATATGGTACAAAGATAACAAAGGTGTGGTACAAAGATAACAAAGATATGGTACAAAGATAACAAAGGTGTGGTACAAAGATAACAAAGATATGGTACAAAGATAACAAAGGTGTGGTACAAAGATAACAAAGATATGGTACAAAGATAACAAAGGTGTGGTACAAAGATAACAAAGATATGGTACAAAGATAACAAAGGTGTGGTACAAAGATAACAAAGATGTGGTACAATGATAACAAAAGGGCAAAGCAAAAATGAAAAGATACTGTACAAAGGTGACAAAGGGATTAACAAAGTTTTTCAAAGCACCATTATCTTCAAAATAAATCTATCGTATTCAAAGTAAATTTATCATATTTAAAGTAAATTGATTATATTCAAACTAAATTGGTTATCTTAAAAACTAAGTTAATATCTTCAAAGTAAATTTATCATATTCAAAGTAAATTGATTATCTCCAAAATATATTGATTATTTTCAAAGTAAATCGATCATTTCCAAAGTAAATTGATCATCATCAGAGTAAATGTGTTTTATTCAAAGTAAATTTATTGTCATTAAAGTAAATTGACTGTATTCAAAGCAAATATATAACCTTCAAAGTAAATTCATTAAGTCAGAAGTAAATGTATTATTTTCAAAATAAAGTTCTTGACTTCATAATAAATGTATTATCTTCAAAGTAACGTTATTATCTTCAGAGTAACGTTATTATCATCAAAGTAACGTTATTATCTTCAAAGTAACGTTATTATCTTCAAAGTAACGTTATTATCTTCAGAGTAACGTTATTATCTTCAAAGTAACGTTATTATCTTCAAAGTAACGTTATTATCTTCAGAGTAACGTTATTATCTTCAGAGTAACGTTATTATCTTCAAAGTAACGTTATTATCTTCAAAGTAACGTTATTATCTTCAAAGTAACGTTATTATCTTCAAAGTAACGTTATTATCTTCAGAGTAACGTTATTATCTTCAAAGTAACGTTATTATCTTCAAAGTAACGTTATTATCTTCAAAGTAACGTTATTATCTTCAAAGTAACGTTATCTTCAGAGTAACGTTATTATCTTCAAAATAACGTTATTATCTTCAAAGTAACGTTATTATCTTCAAAGTAACGTTATTATCTTCAAAGTAACGTTATTGTCTTCAAAGTAACGTTATTATCTTCAGAGTAACGTTATTATCTTCAAAGTAACGTTATTATCTTCAAAGTAACGTTATTATCTTCAAAGTAACGTTATTATCTTCAGAGTAACGTTATTATCTTCAAAGTAACGTTATTATCTTCAAAGTAACGTTATTATCTTCAAGTAACGTTATTATCTTCAAAGTAACGTTATTATCTTCAGAGTAACGTTATTATCTTCAAAGTAACGTTATTATCTTTTAAAGTAACGTTATTATCTTCAAAGTAACGTTATTATCTTCAAAGTAACGTTATTATCTTCAAAGTAACGTTATTATCTTCAGAGTAACGTTATTATCTTCAAAGTAACGTTATTATCTTCAAAGTAACGTTATTATCTTCAAAGTAACGTTATTATCTTCAAAGTAACGTTATTATCTTCAAAGTAACGTTATTATCTTCAGAGTAACGTTATTATCTTCAAAGTAACGTTATTATCTTCAAAGTAACGTTATTATCTTCAAAGTAACGTTATTATCTTCAGAGTAACGTTATTATCTTCAAAGTAACGTTATTATCTTCAAAGTAACGTTATTGTCTTCAAAGTAACGTTATTATCTTCAAAGTAACGTTATTATCTTCAGAGTAACGTTATTATCTTCAAAGTAACGTTATTATCTTCAAAGTAACGTTATTATCTTCAAAGTAACGTTATTATCTTCAAAGTAACGTTATTATCTTCAAAGTAACGTTATTATCTTCAAAGTAACGTTATTATCTTCAAAGTAACGTTATTATCTTCAAAGTAACGTTATTATCTTCAAAGTAACGTTATTATCTTCAAAGTAACGTTATTATCTTCAAAGTAACGTTATTATCTTCAAAGTAACGTTATTATCTTCAAAGTAACGTTATTGTCTTCAAAGTAACGTTATTATCTTCAAAGTAACGTTATTATCTTCAAAGTAACGTTATTATCTTCAGAGTAACGTTATTATCTTCAAAGTAACGTTATTATCTTCAAAGTAACGTTATTATCTTCAAAGTAACGTTATTATCTTCAGAGTAACGTTATTATCTTCAAGGTAACGTTATTATCTTCAAAGTAACGTTATTGTCTTCAAAGTAACGTTATCTTCAAAGTAACGTTATTATCTTCAAAGTAACGTTATTCTCTTCAAAGTAACGTTATTATCTTCAAAGTAACGTTATTATCTTCAAAGTAACGTTATTGTCTTCAAAGTAACGTTATTCTCTTCAAAGTAACGTTATTATCTTCAAAGTAACGTTATTATCTTCAAATTAACGTTATTATCTTCAAAGTAACGTTATTATCTTCAGAGTAACGTTATTATCTTCAAGGTAACGTTATTATCTTCAAAGTAACGTTATTGTCTTCAAAGTAACGTTATTATCTTCAAAGTAACGTTATTATCTTCAAAGTAACGTTATTCTCTTTTAAAGTAACGTTATTATCTTCAAAGTAACGTTATTATCTTCAAAGTAACGTTATTATCTTCAAAGTAACGTTATTCTCTTCAAAGTAACGTTATTATCTTCAAAGTAACGTTATTATCTTCAAAGTAACGTTATTATCTTCAAAGTAACGTTATTATTTGCAACATTCCTGGATGATTTACACTTGGTGCAACATTCCTGGATGATTTACACTTCCTGCAACATTCCTGGATGATTTACACTTGGTGCAACATTCCTGGATGATTTACACTTGGTGCAACATTCCTGGATGATTTACACTTACTGCAAACATTCCTGATGATTTACACTTGGTGCAACATTCCTGGATGATTTACACTTGGTGCAACATTCCTGGATGATTTACACTTCCTGCAACATTCCTGGATGATTTACACTTGGTGCAACATTCCTGGATGATTTACACTTGGTGCAACATTCCTGGATGATTTACACTTGGTGCAACATTCCTGGATGATTTACACTTACTGCAACATTCCTGGATGATTTACACTTACTGCAACATTCCTGGATGATTTACACTTGGTGCAACATTCCTGGATGATTTACACTTCCTGCAACATTCCTGGATGATTTACACTTCTTGCAACATTCCTGGATGATTTACACTTGGTGCAACATTCCTGGATGATTTACACTTCTTGCAACATTCCTGGATGATTTACACTTCTTGCAACATTCCTGGATGATTTACACTTGGTGCAACATTCCTGGATGATTTACACTTGGTGCAACATTCCTGGATGATTTACACTTGGTGCAACATTCCTGGATATTTACACTTCTGCAACATTCCTGGATGATTTACACTTCTTGCAACATTCCTGGAAAGATTTACACTTGGTGCAACATTCCTGGATGATTTACACTTGGTGCAACATTCCTGGATGATTTACACTTGGTGCAACATTCCTGGATGATTTACACTTGGTGCAACATTCCTGGATGATTTACACTTGGTGCAACATTCCTGGATGATTTACACTTGGTGCAACATTCCTGGATGATTTACACTTGGTGCAACATTCCTGGATGATTACACTTGTGCAACATTCCTGGATGATTTACACTTGTGCAACATTCCTGAATGATTTAACACTTAGTGCAACATTCCTGGATGATTTACACCGGTGCAACATACAAAAGGATATATTTCACCGTGGCAGCCGAGATGATTATTTACAAACCCGTATTACAGTGATTTAAATTCATGAGATGATATTAATTGTTTCAGACGAGAATGATTTACCTTTCTACTTTCCCTTCTTTCCCTTTGTTTCCAACCTTTTGTTTCTTTGCACATTTGTGTTTTATTCTTTGCAATTTCCTTGATTTAATTAATTGTGGTAATTCCTATCAACATTATATTTTACCTTTGAAATTTCCCTTTGTTTACTTTCACTTTTGTTTTACACTTTTGCACATCGTTTTCCTCTCACTTTGTTTTTTCACTTGTTCACTTTCGGATTTTACTTTGAATTTCTTATGATTTCTTTCAACTTCTCTTGTTTTTCTCAATTTTTTTCTTGTTTTTTTTTTTCTCTTTTTTTCTTCTCCTTTTGATTTACTTCATTTTGATTATTCTTTCCATTTCTGTTTCACTTTTTTCTCTTATCTCTTTTCACATCCATATTCTTCTGCCTTCTATGTTTACATGGTAACATTCTTTTTTCTCTTCTCTTTATATTTTTTTGTCCATTCCTGGTTTTTAATTTCACATTTTTTACAAGTATGGTAAGATGATGATAGATAGATAGCATAGATAGATAGATAAGAGAGAACAGAGATAAGGAAAGATGATAAGCTGAGAGAAAACGAGATAACGAGAGAAAATCGAGATAGATTAAGACGAAATATCGAATATTTACAACTTGAACATTCCTCATTATTTAAAATTGTCAACATGAAGTTACATTGGCAACATTCCTGGAAATACACTTGAAACATTCCTGATGGGTTACCTATTGGTCGAACTTCCCGGATGTTTAACTTGGTGCAACATTCCTGGATGATTACACTTGGTGCAAAATTCCGGATATTTACACTTGGTGCAACAATCCTGGATTGATTTACACTTGGTGCAACATTCCTGGATGATTTACACTTGGTGCAACATTCCTGGAGATTTACACTTGGTGCAACATTCCTGGATGATTTACACTTGGTTGCAACATTCCTGGATGATTTACACTTGGTGCAACATTCCTGGATGATTTTTTACACTTGGTGCAACATTCCTGGATGATTTACACTTGTGGAACATTCCTGGATGATTTACACTTGGTGCAAAAATTCCTGGATGATTTACATTCCTGCAACATTCCTGGATGGGTTTACACTTGGTGCAACATTCCTGGATGATTTACACTTGGTGCAACATTCCTGGATGATTTACACTTCCTGCAACATTCCTGGATGATTTACACTTGGTGCAACATTCCTGGATGATTTACACTTGGTGCAACATTCCTGGATGATTTACACTTCCTGCAACATTCCTGGATGATTTACACTTGGTGCAACATTCCTGGATGATTTACACCGGTTGCTACTTACAAAAGTGATCATATTTCACCGCTGGCAGCCGAGGATGATTATTTACAAACGCGTTTAACAGTGATTTAAATTCATGAGTGATATTGATTGTTTGAGCGAGAATGATTTACCTTTTC
>NC_069412.1:55835071-55855071 GCF_026875155.1 Cherax quadricarinatus | reverse complement strand
GGTTTTTGCACAGGTTTTTCCTTCCCCCGAATTTGTGGGTTGTCGTTTTTGATCTTTTGTCGGTCCAGGTACTCTACCACTCTCCTCCTGATAATCTTCTCCATGACTTTGCATACTATACACGTCAGAGACACTGGTTTATAGTTTAGTGCCTGGTTTCTGTCTCCTTTCTTAAAAATGGTGACTACATTTGCCGTCTTCCATACCTCAGGTAGTTGCCCAGTTTCAAGGGATGTGTTGAAGATTGTATATAGTGGTACACACAACATCTCTACTTCTTCTCAAAGAACCCAAGGGGAGATGTTGTCCGGTCCCATCGCCTTTGAGGTATCAAGGTCATTTAGGAGCTTCTTCACCTCGTCCTCGGTTGTGTATGTCATCCAACATTTGTTGGTATAGTTCTTACTGGTGTCCCCCTCTGTGTTGTCTTCCCAGAGGCCTTCCTGGCTCCACTGTAAATACTTCCTTAAGTCTCGTGTTAAGCTCCTCACATACTTCTTGATCGTTTCTTGTGAGTTCCCCACTTTCTTTCCTCAGCCTGATCACCTGGTCATTGACTGTTGTCTTTCTCCTAATGTGGCTATACAGCAGTTTCAGGTCAGACTTGACTTTCGATGCTATGTCATTTTCGTACTGTCGCTGGGCCTCCCTCCTTATCTGGGCATACTTGTTTCTGGCTCTTCGACTAATCTCCTTATTTTCTTGGGTCCTTAGCCTTCTGTACTTTTTCCATTCTCTAGTGCACTTAGTTTTTGCCTCCCTACACCTTCGGGTAAACCAAGGACTCATTCTGCTCTTCCCATTACTTCTGTTGCCCTTAGGAACAAACCTCTCCTCTGCCTCCTTGCATTTTGTTGTTACGTAATCCATCATTTAGTTTACTGTCTTTCCTATCAATTCTCTGTCCCACTGAACCCCCTGCAGGAAGTTCCTCATACCTGTGCAGTTTCCCCTTTTATAGTTTGGCTTTTCCCCGTTCAGCTCCTGTTACCCTCCCCACTTGTAAATCTACTTTGTATTCAAAGCACAGAACCACGTGATTACTAGCTCCAAGGGGCCTCTCATATGTGTTATTTTCAATGTCTAAACTGCTCAGGGTAAACACGAGGTCCAGTCGTGCTGGTTCATCCTCCACTCTCTCTCCTGTAGAGTGTGTGTGTGTGTGTGTGTGTGTGTGTGTATGGAAAATATAATAGGTTGAACACTATCGTCACTGTATTACTCTGAAAGTTCATAAAAAACAAATTCATATATAAAAAACACAGAGCTTGAGATTAAAAATATTAATACACAGAAAAAAACAAAATATGGAGGTGAAAGCAAGTTAAAAAGCGAAAAATAAAACGTTGTTAAACAGGAGAGAATATTTTCTAACGATGTAAACAGATTCCTACTGGCCAGCACCATGGCCAGCACCATGGCCAGCACCATGGCCAGCACCATGACCAGCACCATGGCCAGCACCATGGCCAGCACCATGGCCAGCACCATGGCCAGCACCATGGCCAGCACCATGGCCAGCACCATGGCCAGCACCATGGCCAGTACCATGACTAGCACCATGACCAGCACCATGGCCAGCACCATGGCCAGTACCATGGCCAGCACCATGACCAGCACCATGGCCAGCACCATGGCCAGTACCATGGCCAGCACCATGGCCAGCACCATGGCCAGTACCATGACTAGCACCATGACCAGCACCATGGCCAGCACCATGGCCAGTACCATAGCCAGCACCATGACCAGCACAATGACCAGCACCATGGCCAGTACCATGGCCAGCACCATGACCAGCACCATGACCAGCACCATGGCCAGTACCATGGGCAGCACCATGACCAGCACCATGGCCAGCACCATGGCCAGTACCATGGCCAGCACCATGACCAGCACCATGACCAGCACCATGACCAGCACCATGGCCAGTACCATGACCAGCACCATGACCAGCACCATGGCCAGCACCATGGCCAGCACCATGGCCAGTACCATGGCCAGCACCATGACCAGCACCATGGCCAGCACCATGACTAGCACCATGACCAGCACCATGACCAGCACCATGACCATCACCATGACCAGCACCATGACCAGCACCATAACCAGCACCATGACCAGCACCATGACCAACACAAAGACCAACACCATGACCAGCACCATGGCCAGCACCATAACCAGCACCATGATCAGCACAATAACCAGCACCATGACCAGCACCATGACCAACACAATGACCAACACCATGACCAACACCATGACCAGCACCATGACCAACACCATGACCAGCACAATAACCAGCACAATGACCAACACCATGACCAGCACCATGACCAGCACCATGGCCAGCACCATGACCAGCACAATAACCAGCACCATGGCCAGCACCATAACCAGCACCATGACCAGCACCATGATCAGCACAATAACCAGCACCATGACCAGCACCATTACCAACACAATGACCAACACCATGACCAACACCATGACCAGCACCATGACCAACACCATGACCAGCACCATGGCCAGTACCATGGGCAGCACCATGACCAGCACCATGGCCAGCACCATGGCCAGTACCATGGCCAGCACCATGACCAGCACCATGACCAGCACCATGACCAGCACCATGGCCAGTACCATGACCAGCACCATGACCAGCACCATGGCCAGCACCATGGCCAGCACCATGGCCAGTACCATGGCCAGCACATGACCAGCACCATGACCAGCACCATGACTAGCACCATGACCAGCACCATGACCAGCACCATGACCATCACCATGACCAGCACCATGACCAGCACCATAACCAGCACCATGACCAGCACCATGACCAACACCATGACCAACACCATGACCAGCACCATGGCCAGCACCATAACCAGCACCATGATCAGCACAATAACCAGCACCATGACCAGCACCATGACCAACACCATGACCAACACCATGACCAACACCATGACCAGCACCATGACCAACACCATGACCAGCACCATGACCAGCACAATAACCAGCACAATGACCAACACCATGACCAGCACCATGACCAGCACCATGGCCAGCACCATGACCAGCACAATAACCAGCACCATGGCCAGCACCATAACCAGCACCATGACCAGCACCATGATCAGCACCATAACCAGCACCATGACCAGCACCATGACCAACACAATGACCAACACCATGACCACACCATGAAACCAGCACCATGACCAACCACACACCTGACCAGCACCATGACCAGCACCATGACCAGCACAATGACCAACACCATGACCAGCACCATGACCAGCACCATGACCAGCACAATGACCAACACCATGACCAGCACATGACACAGCACCATGGCCCAGCAACCATGACCAGCACAATAACCAGCACCATGGCCAGCACCATAACCAGCACCATGACCAGCACCATGACCAGCACCATGGCCAGTACCATGGCCAGCACATGACCAGCACCATGACTAACAAAATGACCAACACCATGACTAAGACAATGACCAACACCATGGCCAGCACCATGACCAGCACCATGACCAACACCATGACCAGCACCATGACCAGCACCATGACAAGCACCATGACCAACACCACGTCCAGCACAATGACCAACACCATGACCAGCACCATAACCAGCACCATGACCAGCACCATGACCAGCAACATGACCAGCACCATGACCAACACCATAACCAGCACCATGGCCATCACCATAACCAGCACCATGACCAGCACCATAACCATCACCATAACTAGCACCACGACCAGCACCATACCAGCACCATGACCGGTACCATGACCAGCACCATGACCAGCACCATGACCAGCACCATGATCAGCACCATGATCAGCACCATGACCAGCACCATGACCAGCACCATAATCAGCACCATAACCAGCACTATGACTGGCACCATAACCAGCACCATAACCAGCACCATGACCAGCACCATAACCAGCACTATAACCAGCACCATGACCAGCACCATAATCAGCACCATAACCAGCACTATGACCGGCACCATAACCAGCACCAGCACCATGACCATCACCATAACCAGCACCATAACCAGCACCTTGACCAGCAGCATAACCAGCACCATGACCAGCACCATGACCACCACCATGACCAGCACCATGACCAGCACCATGACCAGCACCATGGCCAGCAGCATGACCAGCACCATGGTCATGGTGCTGGTCATGAACTAAGCAGCGGAGTCGGTGATATCCTGGATGTAGTTTTGTGGCATAATGGTGGTAACGACTGACGCTAAATAATGTCCTGTTGTGTTAACAGATCTGTTTGGAATAAATTATGATGTACCAGTATGAAGGTTGCTTAAACTGTAGACGTTTTGAAGACGTAGTTTCGAGGTGGTCAGTCCCTCAGTTTTGATGACGTAGTTTTGAGGTGGTCAGTCCCTCAGTTTTGAGACGTAGTTTTGAGGTGGTCAGTCCCTCAGTTTTGATGACGTAGTTTTGAGGTGGTCAGTCCCTCAGTTTTGATGACGTAGTTTTGAGGTGGTCAGTCCCTCAGTTTTGATGACGTAGTTTTGAGGTGGTCAGTCCCTCAGTTTTGATGACGTAGTTTTGAGGTGGTCAGTCCCTCAGTTTGATGACGTAGTTTTGAGGTGGTCAGTCCCTCAGTTTTGATGACGTAGTTTTGAGGTGGTCAGTCCCTCAGTTTTGATGTAGTTTTGAGGTGGTCAGTCCCTCAGTTTTGATGAAATACTTTGAGGTGGTCAGTTTATCAGATCTGAAGAAGGAGTCTTCAGATGGTCAGTCCATCAACCTAGACGTAACTTTGAGGTGGTCAGTCCCTCAGCCCTGAGAAGCGTCCAGCTTCAAACAAGCGTAAAACCAAGAACATAAACAATCGTTAAAACAAACCACAAATAACAACCACGGCTGTTACCACCGTGGTTGCTAAACACTCGTCCTAAATGGCACCAACAGATTCAATTGCGTAGTTAAGTAATTAAAAGGAAGGTGGAGGCGTCAAACGTTCTCTTACAACACAAATTATTGTCACCTCTGTACCACTGATTATGTAATGACCATTAATGTTGCTTCATGACGCAGTGTCACGGAGGGTTGTTGTTCTTGTTATAATTATTAATTATTATTATTATTATTATTATTATTATTATTATTATTATTATTATTATTATTATTATTATTATTATTATTATTATTATTGTTGTTGTTATTATAATTATTAGTATTAGTATTATTACTATTACTATTGCTGTTATTATTATTATTATTATTATTATTATTATTATTATTATTATTATTATTATTTCCATTTCCATTACGTAATTATTGTTCTTATTATTATAAAGTACCATTAAGCAGAGAGAGAGAGAGAGAGAGGAGAGAGGAGAGAGAGAGAGAGAGAGAGAGAGAGAGAGAGGAGAGAGAGAGGAGAGAGAGAGAAGAGAGAGAGGACAGAGAGAGAGACAGAGAGAGAGAGAGAGAGAAAGAGAAGAGAGAGAGAGAGAGAGAGAGACGTGTCTGCAATTGAGGTGTCACCTGGTGTCTCCCGTGAGACAGTAGTTGACAGCACCTGGGTGGCTGATCTGACAGCAGCAGTCACCGGGGACTGACATGATTGAGAGTAGACGGACTTGACTAAATATTGTTGGAGCGACTTGTCTTTCCAGACTCCTGTGAAACCTGGCAGTGTTGGGGGGGGGGCAGGGGGGCAGGGGGGCAGGGGGCAGGGGGCAGGGGAGCAGGTGGGCAGGGGGAGGGGCAGGGGAAGGGGGCTGGGGGAGGGTTAGGGGGCTGGGGGAGGGGAAGAAGGAGGATGGCTGAAGACGGAAGGGAAAGGGTGTAGAGGAGGTTGAAGAGTAAGGGGAAGGGGAGGGAGAGGAAAGAGGGGGATGGTAAAGGAGGGAGGAAGAAGGGATATACACCTGTGATATATATACCTGTGTTATATATACCTGTGATATACACCTGTGGCCGGTATCGAGAGTTTTCCTATCCTTGGCTTGTCTATCTATACTTTGCCTGGTCAACCAGGTTGCTGGTGCTAGCGGGCCACTGGCCCACGAATCCATCACAGCCTGGCTGATCCAACACCTGGGGAAAGTTACTGATCCAGTTTCCTCTCTCAAACTTTTACACTTATCCCATCAATATTTCTGACATTTTCTGGTAGCAAGTGGAAGAGTCCTGGACCACGGATATTGGCACTGTGTTCTCTTATTGTGCCCACTGCGACCCCTACTTTTCACCAGGTCTATTTTACACTGCCTCCCGTATCTCTGAGTCCGGTATATTGTTATGGTAGGTGTAGATTTGAGACCTGAGACGCCAGTTTTTCCAGGTGTATGTTATATGGTATCTCAGACCCAGAGCGTTCACTTCAAAAGTAGTTCCACGTAAACGTAATGTTTTTTTTTTGGCTCTTCGCAGACAATAAAGTTTTACGTATGGTATAGAGCTGCGATATCTGCTTGCTTGATAACAGCATCAGTGATACAATATCCCAGCTTGATCCATGCCATCAACACAACATAATCTATACCTTGATACAGTGTCATCAGCCACAACAATATCCTACACCTTGATACAGTGTCATCAACCACAACAATATCCTACACCTTGATACAGTGTCATCAACCACAACAATATCCTACACCTTGATACAGTGTCATCAACCAAACATATCCACACCTTGTACAGTGCATCAACACAAATATCCTACACCTTGATACAGTACCATCAGCCACAACAATATCCTACACCTTGATACAGTGCCATCAACCACAACAATATCCTACACCTTGATACAGTACCATCAACCACAACAATATCCTACACCTTGATACAGTACCATCAACCACAACAATATCTTACACCTTGATACAGTGCCATCAACCACAACAATATCCTACACCTTGATACAGTGCCATCAACCACAACAATATCCAACACCTTGATACAGTACCATCAACCACAACAATATCCTACACCTTGATACAGTGCCATCAACCACAACAATATCCTACACCTTGATACAGTGCCATCAGCCACAACAATATCCTACACCTTGATACAGTGCCATCAATCACAACAATATCCTACACCTTGATACAGTGCCATCAACCACAACAATATCCTACACCTTGATACAGTGCCATCAATCACAACAATATCCTACACCTTGATACAGTCCATCAACCCACAACAATATCCTACACCTTGATACAGTGTCATCAGCCACAACAATATCCTACACCTTGATACAGTGCCATCAGCCACAACAATATCCTACACCTTGATACAGTGCCATCAACCACAACAATATCCTACACCTTGATACAGTGTCATCAGCCACAACAATATCCTACACCTTGATACAGTGTCATCAGCCACAACAATATCCTACACCTTGATACAGTGTCATCAGCACAACAATATCCTACACTTGATACAGTGCCATCAACCACAACAATATCCTACACCTTGATACAGTGTCATCAGCCACAACAATATCCTACACCTTGATACAGTGTCATCAGCCACAACAATATCCTACACCTTGATACAGTGTCATCAGCCACAACAATATCCTACACCTTGATACAGTGCCATCAACCACAACAATATCCTACACCTTGATACAGTGTCATCAGCCACAACAATATCCTACACCTTGATACAGTGTCATCAGCCACAACAATATCCTACACCTTGATACAGTGTCATCAGCCACAACAATATCCTACACCTTGATACAGTGCCATCAACCACAACAATATCCTACACCTTGATACAGTGTCATCAGCCACAACAATATCCTACACCTTGATACAGTGCCATCAATCACAACAATATCCTACACCTTGATACAGTGCCATCAACCACAACAATATCCTACACCTTGATACAGTGCCATCAATCACAACAATTCTACACCTTGATACAGTGCCATAACCAAACATCCTACACCTTGATACAGTGTCATCAGCCACAACAATATCCTACACCTTGATACAGTGTCATCAGCCACAACAATATCCTACACGAGAGGGCACAAGGGATATAAAAGCATCACTATGGAAGTTATTTCTCTTGGTTTGTTGTCATTTGTTTCAGTTACGTACCGTGTGTTGGAGGGGAAAAGTGAGAGGAGGTGAGGGGTAGAGAGAGAGGAAGAGGAGAGGAAGGGAAAATGGGGAGGAAGAGAGAGTTGGAAAAGGGGGAAGGGTAGGGGGAGGGGAAAGATGAAAGAGGTTGGAGGAAGGTGGGGTGATGGGAGGGGAAGGAGCGGTTGGGAGGGGAAAGAGTGGTTGGGAGGGGATGGTTGGGTAGGGAGGGGACGGTGGGGGAGGGAGGGGAGGGGGGAAGGGAGAGAGGGAGGGGGAGTTAAGGGCGTAGTAATATTGAGTTGTGTGTCAGTGGTGGGAATGTTAGTGCTGTGTTTGCTGTTCTTAATGTTGGTGTTTGCTGTTTTTAATGTTGTTTGTTGTTCTCAATGTTGATTGCTGTTCTTAATGTTGTTTTCTTCTTTTAATGTTGTTGTTTGCTGTTCTTAATGTTATTGTTGTTTGCTGTTCTTAATGTTACTTGCTGTTCTTAATGTTGTTTTCTGTTTTTAATGCTGCTGTTTGATGTTCTTAATGTTATTGCTTGATGTTCTCAATGTTGTTTGTTCTTCATAATGTTGTTTTCTGTTTTCTTCTTCTTCTTCTTCTTCTTCTTATTATTATTATATTATTATTATATTATTATTATTTATTATTATTATTATTATATAAATAATAATAATAATAATAATAATAATAATATAATAATAATAATAACAATAATAATAACAATAATATAATAATAATAGCAACAACAACAACAGCAGCAGTAACAACAACAATAACAGCAAAAGCAGCAACAACAGCAGCAACAGCAGCAAAAACAACAGCAACAACAACAGAAACAACAAAATCAACAACAACAACGGCAACAAGAGCAACAACAACAACAGCAACAACAACAACAGCAGCAACAACAACAGCAGCAGCAGCAGAAGCAACAACAACAACAACAACAACAACAACAACAACAACAACAACGACAACAAGAGCAACAGCAGCAGCAGCAACAACTGTTGCAACCCCTGAATGGGTTACAATGTATATGATGTATATTATGTATATGTATATAATGTATATTACCTTTTCATATAATTTTATATTGCTTATATTTGCGATAATAGCTAAATCGTAAATATATTGCTTTATATTATTATTTGACTTAGTTACTTTTGTTAGGTAGGATGTAACATTCATATAATATTATGTGCTCCTATATAGTTTAAGTCTTGATTGTCTAACTACTGTAATTATCGCTTGTGGCTCGTTACTCTGCCGGCTTCTCATTGTTGTGGGCAGCAACTGAACACGGAGCTATCACGTGATCGAGGGGGGGGGTGTACACACCTCGCCTGAAGTAATCAGTCTGGTCTAGACTCGCTTGGTGGTTGGACGTATTCTAGACAAGACGAGCCTAAATCTCCCTTATTGGCCCTTGTTGGAAGATCATCTCTTTCTTATTATTGTTGTTAGTTCTGGAGACTCGGTTCACAGAACATTGTATAGACTTAGTGATTTTGGACGTTGTATTGAGGTTGTGTCACATAGACACTCTAAGCAACTCAGGTCCTGAGCTGTAGCTTCTGACCTAATTTGTACTGGTATCTGTGTATTGTCACAGTTGGGGATTTTCTTATGCTGAACTTAGATTCAGTGGTATGGGAGATTTGTGACTTTTGTGGAGGATCTGCTGATGGTCCCTACTTAGTGTTGTTATATTATCTCCTTGATCCTGATAGTGTCGCAGTTGCTTGTTATATTGCTATTGGGCTTAGCATTCTTTTATTATTCAAGCAGACTGTTCTGATTGCCAGTCGGTCAAGAACTTAGTTTATGAGAGGACTTTGTCAGTCACTTGTTTAAGTCTAGTCGAGTCTTGAGACATAGCGAACTACTTAGAGCACTTGCACACACACACACACAAACTTACTTGTACATATTTGTAATATCTTATTAAATGTTAATGTACCAGACGGTACTTAAGAATTATAAATGTGATATGTGCTTTCAGCACAATAATACTGTACACTAGAGAAGTGATTATTCTTATTTTGTTGATATTGATTTAATTTAATTTGATATACGCCTAGACAACTTAATTAATAAATTTATTAAATTTTAATTTCTCTAGTTAGTAGCCTACCAGTTGTAATCCTGAAGCACTATTAATTCTTATTGAATTCTAATGGATAATTGGACAAGGATACTGACTAATTGTTACGAAAACCCAGTAACAGGCTGGATGCTAGAAGGGCAGTCCTTTCTAGTATTCACTGGAGTTCTCTAAGCTTTTTAGAAATCGCGTTTTTTGTAACAACAACAACAACAACAACAACAACAACAACATCAACAACAACAACAACAACAACAACAGCAACAGCAACAACAACATCAACAACAACAACAACAACAACAGCATCATCATCAACAACAACACCAACAACACCAACAACAACAACAACAACAACAACAACAACAACAACAACAACGCAACAACAACAACAACAACAACAACAACAACAACAACAACAACAACAACGACATCAACAACAACAACATCAACATCAACAACAACAGCAACAACAACAACAACAACATCAACAACAACAACAGCAACAACAACAACAACAACAACAGCAACAACAACAACAACAACAACAACAGCAACAACAACAACAACAACAACAACAACAACAGCAACAACAACAACAACAACAACAACAACAACAACATCAATGTTGCAACCCCTGAATGGGTTGCAATATATATAATGTATATTATGATTATGAATATAATGTATATATATAATTATCACCTTTTCATATAATTTTATATTGCTTATATTTGCAATAATAGCTAAATCGTAAATATATTGCTTTATATCATTATTATTTGACTTAGCTAAATTTTGTGAGGTAGGATGTAACATATTATGTGCTCAGTTCAAGTCTTGATTGTCTAACTACTGTAATTATCGCTTGTGGCTCGTTAGACTGCCGGCTTTCCGTTGTTGCTGGGCAGCAACTCACGGAGCTATCACGTGATCGAGGGGGGGGTGTCCTCACCTCGCCTGAAGTATTCAGTCTGGTCTAGACTCTCTTGGTGGTTGGACAGATTGTCTGTCTCATTATTCTTGTTAGTTCTGTAGAACTCTGTTCACAGAACATTGCATAGACTTAGTGATTTTCGACGTTGTACTGAGGTTGTGTGTCACATAGACACTCGAAACATCTCAGGTCCTGAGCTGTAGCTTCTGACCTAATTTGTACTGGTATCTGTGTATTATCACAGTCGGGGATTTTCTTATGCTGAACTTAGATTCAGTAGTATGGGAGTTTTGTGACTTTTGTGGAGGATCTGCAGATGGTCCCTACTTAGTGTCGTTATATTATCTCCTTGTTCCTGATTCTGTGTAGCAGTTGCTTGTTATATTGCTATTGGGCTTAGCATTCTGTTTGTTGTTCAAGCAGACTGTTCTGATTGCCAGTTGGTTAAGAAGTTAGTTTATTTGAGGACTTGGTCAGTCACTTGTTCAAGTCTAGTCGAGACTTGTGATATAGCGAACTACGTAGAGCACTTACACACATACACACAAACTTACTTGTACATATTTGTAATATTTTATTAAATGTTAATGTACCAGACGGTACTTAAGAATTATAAATGTGATATGTGCTTTCAGCGCAATAATATTGTACTCGAGAGAAGTGATATTATTTTGATTACTGTGATTAATTTAATTTAATTTAATTTGATAATATACCTCTAGACTTAATAAATTTATTAAATTTTAATTTCTCTAGTTAGTAGCCTACCAGTTGTAATCCTGAAGCACTATTGAATCATACTGAATTCTAATGGTTAATTGGACAAGGATACTGACTAATTGTTACGAAAACCCAGTAACAGGCTGGATGCTAGAAGGGCAGTCCTTTCTAGTATTCACTGGAGATCTCTAAGCTTTTAGAATCGTGTTTTTTGTAACAATCAACATCAACAACAACAACAACAGCAACAACAACAACAACAAAACAACAACATCAACAACAACATAATGGACACACATTAATAACACTCAGAAATAATCACAACATTGTAATTTCTAGCACATTTCCAGCTCTTAAAAAAAGTGTCTGGAAAATATCGAGAAGAAAAATCTGCAAGAATGTGTCAGTTTTCTGAATAAAATTACATTTTTATTGAAAGAAAGTGGAATGTAACGTGAGGGAGAAGAAAAGTGAGGGAGAAGAAAAGTGAGGGAGAAGAAAAGTGAGGGAGAAGAAAAGTGAGGGGAAGGGACGGGAGATGGAAGAGAGACGATCAGTAACGATGATAAAGTGATGTAAAGTAAATAATTCTTAGTAGAGGAAGAAATTCTGGTGGTGATGGTGGTGATGGTGGTGATGGTGGTGATGGTGGTGATGGTGGTGATGGTGGTGATGGTGTGATGGTGGTGATGGTGGGATGGTGGTGATGGTGGTGATGGCGGTGATGTGGTGGATGGTGGTGACTGTGGTGATGGTGGTGATGGTGGTGATGGTGGTGATGGTGGTGATGGTGGTGATGGTGGTGACTGTGGTGATGGTGTTGAGGTGGTGATGGTGGTGATGGTGGTGATGGTGGTGACTGTGGTGATGGTGGTGATGGTGTGATGGTGGTGATGGTGGTGATGGTGGTGATGGTTATGATGGTGGTGATGGTGGTGATGGTGGTGATGGTGATTGGTGGTGATGGTGGTGATGGGTGATGGTGGTGGTGGTGATGGTGGTGATGGTGGTGATGGTGGTGATGGTGGTGATGGTGGTGATGGGGTGGTGATGGTGGTGATGGTGGTGATGGTGGTGATGGTGGTGATGGTGGTGATGGTGGTGCCTGTGGTGATGGCGGTGATGGTGTGATGGTGGTGATGGTGGTGATGGTGATGATGGTGGTGATGGTGGTGATGGTGGTGATGGTGGTGATGGTGGTGATGGTGGTGACTGTGGATGGTGGTGATGGTGGTGATGGTGGTGATGGTGGTGATGGTGGTGATGGTGGTGATGTGGTGGTTGGTGACTGTGGTGATGGTGGGTGATGGTGGTGATGGTGGTGATGGTGGTGATGGTGGTGACTGGTGATGGTGGTGATGGTGGTGATGGTGGTGATGGTGGTGGTGATGGTGGTGATGGTGGTGATGGTGGTGATGGTGGTGATGTGGTGGTGGTGATGGTGGTGATGGTGGTGATGGTGGTGATGGTGGTGATGGTGGTGTGATGGCGATGGTGGTGAATGTGATGTGTGATGTGGTGTGATGGTGGTGATGGTGGTAATGGTGGTGATGGATGCGGTGGGTGGTGTTGGTGATGGTGGTGATTGTGGTGAATGGTGGTGACTGTGGTGATGGTGTTGATGGTGGTGATGGATGTGGTGATGGTGTGATGGTGTGGTGGGGTTGGTGGTGGTGATGGTGGTGACTGTGGTGATGGTGATGGCTGTGGTGATGGTGGTAATGGTGGTAATGGTGGTGGTGATGGTGATGGTGGTGGTGGTGGTGATGGTGGTGATGGTGGTGGTGATGGTGGTGCTGATGGTGGTGATTGTGGTGGTGATGGTGATGGCGTCACGTACGAAGCTAAGGTGCCCTCTAAACGTGGGTTCGAATCCTGCTGACTCCTATCTTTCTTTGTTATATGTATCATATATATATATATATATATATATATATATTATATATATATATATATATATATATATATATATATATATATATATATATATATATATATATAATATTATTATTATTATTATTTTTATTATTATTATCACACTGGCCGATTCCCACCAAGGCAGGGTGGCCCGAAAAAAGAAAAACTTTCACCATCATTCACTCCATCACTGTCTTGCCAGAAGGGGCTTTACACTACAGTTTTTAAACTGCAACATTAACACCCTCCTTCAGAGTGCAGGCACTGTACTTCCATCTCCAGGACTCAAGTCCGGCCTGAGTCCTGGAGATGGGAAGTACAGTGCCTGCACTCTGAAGGAGGGGTGTTAATGTTGCAGTTTAAAAACTGTAGTGTAAAGCACCCTTCTGGCAAGACATATATATATACGCTCATCTTGCCATATAGGACAAGTGAAAATTTGTGTATGCAATAATTTCGCCAAAATCATTCTGAACCTAACGAAAAAAATATATTTCACTGTGTTTGTTTAGTATTAAATTATTGTAAACAAATCTAAAATATATTTGGTTGGGTTAGGCTATAATAAATTGTTCTTATTATAATAAGGTTAGGTAAGTTTTCTAAGATTCTTTTGGTACAAAATTAAAAATTTTTACATTAAAATTAATGAAAAAAATATATCTTTAAACGTATAAGAGAAAATTTTAGAAAGGACTTAATTTTAAATGAGTTCTTGCTAATTGACCAGTTTTACATATTCGGCACGACATATATATATTATATATATATATATATATATATTTTATATATATATATATATATATATATATATATATTATATATATATATATATATATATATATATCGAGTGAAGACGTTTTATTCTATGTAGAACTTTGCTGACTTGATGAAACATGAGGTGGGCGAAACGTTGCCACAATAACATTGTCTTGCAGCTGAGTCTTGGATTTGTGTCCAGTTTTCTCTAGGAGCTGCGAGACAGTTTGGAATTGTAGCCGCCACGGAATTGTGACTTATTCTTCATTTGCACTCCACATAACATATTTTTCACTTTCACTCTTCATAACACATCCTTCACCTTCACTTCACACAACATTTTTCACTTTCTAACTACGCAACACATTACGCCACATTACGTTGTTCTAAGTAATTAAACTCCGTTCACCACAACATTTTTGCCTATCATAATTATATTTTAATTATGGTTTTAATGATTTTGGAATTTCATAATGACACAGAAAAAATCTCAACACATTTTGAGTAGCCTATAAAAATGTCAACGCATTTTGAGTTGCATAAACACTTTCTAAACACATTTTAAATTGCATAAAGATTTCGTGACATTCTGAGTTGCGTAAAAAAAATTCAACACATTTTGAGTTGCGTAAAAAATTCCTGCATCATTTTGAGTTGTGTAAAAAAATTAACACATTTTGAGTTGCATAAACATTTATATATATATATATATATATATATATATATATATATATATATATATATATATATATATATATATATATTATATATATATATATATATATATATATATATTATACCCTGAGAAGTGTATTTCTCTCAGCGTATATACGCTAAGATTTTACTTTAATTTTAGGGATTAATTTTAGGGATCAAAGTATGCTTGTGTAGTGGTGGAAAGGTTTAAGCAGCCTCGGGGATTCTAGTGCAGTCGATAGCGTTTAAACCCTATTAACTATTACGGAGGCATTTCGTAGGTCAATTAGACTTGCATATAAATGTAGGGAAAACTTTAGAGAATGATTGAAAGTCACAGTATAGAATGATTGGAAGTCAATTTAGAATGACTGAAAGTTTCAGTATAGAATGTTTGAAAGTTAATTTAGAATGATTGAAAGACAACATAGAATGACTGAAAGTCACAGTATAGAATGATTGAAAGTCAATATAGAATAATTGAAAGTCATTATAGAATGATTGACAGTCAATATAGAATGATTGAAAGTCACAGTATAGAATGATTGAAAGTCAATATAGAATGTTTGAAAGTCACAATATAGAATGATTGAAAGTCAGTATAGAATGATTGAAAGTCACAATATAGAATGATTGAAAGTCAATATAGAATCATTGAAAGTCACACTATAGAATGATTGAAAGCCAATATAGAATTATTTAAAGTCTCAGTAGAGAATGATTGAAAGTCAATATAGAATCATTGAAAGTCACACTATAGAATGATTGAAAGCCAATATAGAATTATTTAAAGTCTCAGTAGAGAATGATTGAAAGTCAATATAGTGTAATTGAAAATCATTACAGAATAATTGAAAGTCAATATAGAATGGTTGAAAGTCAATATAGAATGATTGAAAGTCAATATAGAATGACTGAAAGCCAATATAGAATGATTGAAAGTCAATGTGGAATGATTGAAAGTCATTATAGAATGAGTAAAAGTCACAATATAGAATGATTGAATGTCAATATTGAATGATTGAAAGTCATTAAAGAATGAGTGAAAGTCATTAATGAGTGAAAGTCACAACATAGAATGATTGAAAGTCAATATAGAATGACTGAAAGTCAATATAGAATGATTAAAAGTCAATATAGAATGATTGAAGGTCACAGTACGGAATGATTGAAAGTCAATATAGAATAATTGACCGTCAGTATAGAATGATTGAAAGTCAATATAGAATGATTGAAAGTCGATATAGAATGATTGACAGTCAATGTAGAATGATTGAAAGACACATTATAGAATGATTGAAAGTCAATATGGAATGACTGAACGTCACAATATAGAATGATTGAAAGCTACAACATAGAATGATTGAAAGTCACATTATAGAATGAATGAATGTCAATATAGAATGATTGAAAGTCACAATATAGAATGACTGGAAGTCACATTTTAGAATGAATGAATGTCAATATAGAATGATTGAAAGTCAGTATAGAATGATTGAAAGTCACAATATAGAATGATTGAAAGTCAATATGGAATGATTGAAAGTCCAATATAGAATGATTGAAAGTCAATATGGAATGATTGAAAGTCACAATATAGAATGATTGAAAGTCAATATGGAATGATTGAAAGTCACAATATAGAATGATTGAAAGTCAATATGGAATGATTGAAAGTCACAATATAGAATGATTGAAAGTCAATATGGAATGATTGAAAGTCACAATATAGAATGATTGAAAGTCAATATGGAATGATTGAAAGTCACAATATAGAATGATTGAAAGTCAATATGGAATGATTGAAAGTCACAATATAGAATGATTGAAAGTCAATATGGAATGATTGAACGTCACAATATAGAATGATTGGAAGTCAATATAGAATGATTGAAAGTCACAATATAGAATGATTGGAAGTCAATATAGAATGATTGAAAGTCACAATATAGAATGATTGAAAGTTACAATATAGAATGATTGAAAGTCAATATAGAATGATTGAAAGTCACAATAGAATGATTGAAAGTTACAATATAGAATGATTGAAAGTCAATATGGAATGATTGAAAGTCACAATATAGAATGATTGAAAGTTACAATATAGAATGATTGAAAGTCAATATAGAATGATTGACAGTCACAATATAGAATGATTGAAAGTCAATATGGAATGATTGAAAGTCACAATATAGAATGATTGAAAGTCACAATATAGAATGATTGAAAGTTACAATATAGAATGATTGAAAGTCAATATAGAATGATTGAAAGTCACAATATAGAATGATTGAAAGTTACAATATAGAATGATTGAAAGTCAATATAGAATGATTGACAGTCACAATATAGAATGATTGAAAATCAATATAGAATGACTGAAAATCACAATGTAGAATGATTGAAAGTCAATATAGAATGAATGAAAGTCAATATAGAATGAATGAAAGTCAATATAGAATGTCTGAAAATCAATATACAATGATTGAAGATCACAATATAGAACGATTGACAGTCAATATAGAATGATTGAAAGTCAACATAGAATGACTGAAAGTCAGTATGGAATGATTGACAGTCAATATAGAATGACTGACAGTCAATATAGAATGATTGAAAGTCAACATAGAATGACTGAAAGTCAGTATGGAATAATTGACAGTCAATATAGAATGATTGAAAGTCACAATATAACATGATTGAAAGTCACAATAGAGAATGATTGAAAGTCAATATAACATGATTAAAAGTCACAATAAGGTGGCTGGAACAAATAAGAGGCGCTTAGGAGAGGAAGTTATGAGAACGTTTCGATCCATCAAGTTATAACTGAGCAGGAAGAAGCAGGGTGAGGGAAGCGACCACGATGGGAAGACGTCAGGGAAGCAAGGAAGAAGTGGTAATAATAGTAGAAGTAATAACAGTAGTAGTAGCAGTAATAGTAGTGGTAGCAGCAGCAGCAGCAGCAGCAGCAGTAGTACTACAGTGGTAGTATCAGTAATAGTAGTGGTAGTAGGAGTGGTAGTAACAGTAGTGGTAGTACCAGCAGCAGCAGCAGTAGTAGTGGTAGTATCAGTAATAGTAGTGGTAGTACCAGCAGCAGCAGCAGTAGTAGTGGTAGTATCAGTAATAGTAGTGGTAGTAGGAGTAGTAGTAACAGTAGTGGTAGTACCAGCAGCAGCAGCAGTAGTAGTTTTAGTATCAGTAATAGTAGTGGTAGTACCAGCAGCAGCAGCAGCAGCAGTAGTGGTAGTATCAGTAATAGTAGTGGCAGTAGGAGTAGTAGTAACAGTAGTGGTAGTACCAGTAGCAGCAGCAGCAGCAGTAGTAGTGGTAGTATCAGTAATAGTAGTGGTAGTAGGAGTAGTAGTAACAGTAGTGGTAGTACCAGCAGCAGCAGCAGTAGTAGTGGTAGTATCAGTAATAGTAGTGGTAGTACCAGCAGCAGCAGCAGCAGTAGTAGTGGTAGTATCAGTAATAGTAGTGGCAGTAGGAGTAGTAGTAACAGTAGTGGTAGTACCAGCAGCAGCAGCAGCAGCAGTAGTAGTGGTAGTATCAGTAATAGTAGTGGTAGTACCAGCAGCAGCAGCAGCAGCAGTAGTAGTGGGAGTATCAGTAATAGTAGTGGTAGTAGGAGTAGTAGTAAAAGTAGTGGTAGTACCAGCAGCAGCAGCAGTAGTAGTGGTAGTATCAGTAATAGTAGTGGTAGTACCAGCAGCAGCAGCAGTGGTAGTGGGAGTATCAGTAATAGTAGTGGTAGTAGGAGTAGTAGTAACAGTAGTGGTAGTACCAGCAGCAGCAGCAGTAGTAGTGGGAGTATCAGTAATAGTAGTGGTAGTAGGAGTAGTAGTAATAGTAGTGGTAGTACCAGCAGCAGTAGTAGTGGGAGTATCAGTAATAGTAGTGGTAGTAGCAGCAGCAGCAGTAATAGTAGTAGTAGCATCAGTAATAGTAGTGGTAGTAGTAGCATCAGTAATAGTAGTGGTAGTAGTAGTAGTAGTAGTAGCAGTAGCAACAGTAGTAGTAGTAGACGTAATAGTAGCAGTATTAGTAGCAGCAGTAATAATAGTAGTATAGTAGTAGAAGTAGTAGTATCTCTTCGTGAGAGAGGGGGAGCACAAGACCAGTGTGAGCCACTAGCTACGGTCATCAACAAGTGAAATGCAACAGGACAACTGCTGGAGGAGTCCACAACAAATGTTGTTCTGGTGTTTAACAAAAATGACAACAGACAAGCGACCTTAAACTAGAGGCCAGTAAACAGGAGAGGGTGAGCGAGGGATAGATCTACGAACACTTAAGTGGAATGAAACAACGAGTTTTTGTCAGGGGGAAGGTGTTGAAATGGGCGAGTGTGACAAGTGGGGTTCCACAAGTATTTGGAACCGGTACTTGGGGTTCCACAAGTACTTGGAACCACTACTTGGACCAGTATTGTTTCTTTATGACTGTAAACAATGTGACTGAAAAAAAATTGTAGTCAGAGATGTTTCTGTCCGTAGATGATATGAAACTAATGAGAAGAATACAAACAAGTGTAGATCAGGAAGGACTACGTGTGGATCTGGACAAGCTGCACACACACAGACACACACACACACACACACACAACAACACACAACAACACACACACACACACACACACACACACAATAAATGATATTCAGCATTTACCCTATCCTTGTGAAGCGTACACGATTACTGAAACGTGTACAGATGTACACTGTTCCTCGACAGTGTGT
>NC_069412.1:55825071-55832571 GCF_026875155.1 Cherax quadricarinatus | reverse complement strand
ATTTCTGATACATGAGATCAACTTTGTCATCCTCCTCTGTACGTTTTCCAGAGCATTTATATCCATTCTGTAATACGGTGACCAAAACTGTGCAGCATAATCTAGATGAGGCCTAACCAACGATATATAGAGTCGAAGAACAACTTGAGGACTTCTATTATTTATGCTTCTCGATATGAAGCCGAGGATTCTGTTTGCTGTACTGCGAACAATTATGCACTGTTGTCTTGGTTTTAGATTACTGCTAACCAGAGCTTCTATATCCTTTTCGCAGTCCGTAATATTAAGATCTACATTATTTAGTTTATAAGTGGCATGGTTATTACTTGTCCAATGTTTAGAACTTTGCATTTGTCTATATTAAACTGCATCTGCCACTTCTCCGACCACTGCATCAGTCTATTCAAATCTTCCTGGAGTGCTCGAATGTCCTCGTCAGAATGAATTCGACGGCCTATTTTGGTGTCATCGGCAAACTTGCCGATGTCGCTCTTTATGCCCTCATCTATGTCGTTTATGTAGATTGTGAACAACAGGGGGCCCAACACTGACCCCTGCGGAACACCGCTCGTGACGCTTCCCCACTCTGATTTCTCCCCATTTATGCAAACTCTCTGCTGCCTATTTGTCAACCATGCCACTAGCCAGGAAAAATTTCTCCTATTCCGTGTGCCTTAATTTTCCTCAATAGTTTCTGATCTGAAACTCTATCGAAAGCCTTACTGAAGTCCATATACACAATATCATATTCATTACCATGATCTGCCTCCTCAGATACCTTGGTGAAAAAAGTTAATAAAGTCGTAAGACAGGAACGTTCTTTTGTAAAACCATGCCGAGATTCGTTAATTAATTTATGGCTACGAATTGCTTCGGCAATTATTGATTCCATAAATTTCCCCACTATGGAGGTTAGGCTTATTGGTCTATAGTTCGAAGCTAAGGACCTGTCACCTGTTTTGAAAATAGGAATAACATTTGCCATTTTCCACTTATCAGGCACTATGCCAGTTTGTAGTGATATGTTGAAAAGATTAGCCAAAGGTTTGCTAAGCTCCTCTTTACATTCCTTTAGAACCCTTGCATACAGTTCATCAGGGCCTGGGGATTTGTTAGGTTTCAGTTTATCTTTTCGTCTAAGGACCATGTCATATGTGACCCTAATCGTGCATAGTTTACTATCGCCCTGTTCTACATAATGTTAATGTTGCAGTTTAAAAACTGTAGTGTAAAGCACCCTTCTGGCAAGACAGTGATGGAGTGAATGATGGTGAAAGTTTTTCTTTTTCGGGCCACCCTGCCTTGGTGGGAATCGACCAGTGTGATAATAATAAAATAATATATATATATATATATATATATATATATATATATATATATATATATATATATATATATATATGATAACTATACAGTGTATATTTGGAGTGTATATGTTTATATGAACATATGTATGTGTATGTATGCGTATACTTGTTCCAGTGTGTGTGAACACAGGAGACACTAGAAGACACAGCCTCCTCACGTATGCTAGAAGCAGGTCTTATAAATGAATATTGAATGAGTGGGGTGACAAACGAGGGTGTGGGACAGGAATTGATGATCCACGGGACTCAACTGTCGTTGAATGACGCTTCTTATGAATGGGTCGAGCGAGAAGCTCCCGGGAGTACAGAGACCTCAGAGACCTCTGTCTTGTGGCTGGTAAACACAGGGGTGACTGGTGGTGTTGATGACACAAGGATAAGATGGAGAGGGAGAGAGAGAGAGAGAGAGAGAGAGAGAGAGAGAGAGAGAGAGAGAGAGAGTCACACCACCTCGCTCCTGTAAAATAAAAATTACCTCCATCAGAAACAAGTTATTGCCTATTCTTCTCCATATTCTTGAATATGTAAATTGAGGTAATAAAGCAATTTATTACTTAATATTGTTACAGTAGAGTATTACAGTACCTGGCGGAAGGCGAAACAATCAGGTTTGATCCGAGGAAAGAGAAAGAATAATCCCAGTTCCTTGGATCAAGAGCCATTTACTAATCTCAAAAGTCTTCAGGTAATAATGTTGCAGCATCTGCAAACTGTGTGTGAAACATGTTGTGTTCAACGTTTCGTTCCTTCAGTTTCCTCATTTCTTTCTCTCTCTCTCTCTCTCTGAGTAAAGTTGCTGCTTTCTGCCCGTCTTGTGGTGTAAAAGCTGGCTTCACGCTCTCCTCCAAGTGGATCCAAGTGTGGTACTTTGACAATTTGGCCTTTGAAACATAACAGTAATCCACCCACACCCTTTTGTTTAAAGGGCTCGCTGAAATGACGGATCTCTCTCTTCTCCTCCCCCTCTCTCTCTCTTCCCCACCTCTCTCTCTCTCTCCTCTCTTCTCTCTCTCCCCCTCTCCCCCTTCCCCTTCTCTCTCTCTCTCTTTTTTCCTCTCTTTGGTTTCCTGTTTTCTTTGGGGTGGAAATATTTACTACTACTACTACTACAACCTACTACACTACTACTACCACAGTGTAGACTACTACTACTATACTACTACTACACACAGTACTACTACTACTACAGTCTACTACTACAGTACTACTAAACTACTATACTACACTACAACTACTAGTACTACTATACTACTACTACTACTACTACTAGTACTACTACAACTTACCACTACTACTACTATGTATACTACTACTACTACATACACTACTACAGTACTACTCTACACACTAGTACTACTACACTATTAGACTACTACTCCCTACACACTACTATACTACTACTACTACACTATACACTACTACTACTACACTCTAAAAATAATAAAATAATAATAATAATAATAATAATAATAAAAATAATAATAAAAATTATAATAAAATCCAAGGTATCTTTATTGTTATAATACATAACAAGGAAAAAAACCCTACTGAAATCACTGACATCTACTACATAGAAAGCCCCATGTTATCAGAGAATTTCGTGAAAATTAGGTCATTTTGTTACCAGGATCGACCACACTTGTCGGTTAACACCCAGGGACCCAGCAGGGGTCTTATGGGAAAATAACAAAATACTACTGATTACCGCTGGGTATATAATTATTTTGAACATTGCTTAGGGTAACCGTTTGTTTTCCCTTAATCTGACGGTATATACGGAGAGGACTAGGTCCGTGTTCGATTTCCCGTAGGGGCAAACACGGGCGTGTTTCTTTAAAAACCCCCGTTCTTGTTCCTTAGCATAATAGGTACCTGGTATTAGCACCTTTTCACCGTGTCCCTGTTCACTAGCAGTAAGAAGTACCGGGTGTTAGCACCTTACACCGGCGTCCCTGTCACCACACAAAAAGGCACCGGTGTTCTCCTTACACTGCGTCTCGTCCCTAGCATAAATAAGTACCTGGTGTTTGTCATCTTACACCGCAATTTTTTTTTCACCTACAGTAAGTACCTGGGTGTTATCACCCACACCTTGTGTTTCTGTTCATCGAACAATGAGTAGTTTCCGGGGTTTAAATGACTGTATGATCGCATCCGGGGGGAAAAATTTAAACAATTTTGGGAAATTTCTCTGCACAACAAAAGACTTTCTGACTGATGTCAACTTTTTCTTATAATTGTATCATGACTTTTAGAAATAAAAAAATATTATTATTATTTAGGGATATAAGTAGAAAGTAGGGGAAAAGAAGAAAAGAAGAAGAAAAAAAGAAGAAGAAAAGAAGAAGAAGAAGAAGAAGAAAAGAAAAAAGAAGAAGAAGAAAAGAAGAAGAAGAAAAAGGGAAAAAGAAGGGAAAAAAGAAGAAAAGAAGAAGAAGAAAAAGAAAAGAAAAGAAGAAGAAAAAGAAAAGAAGAAGGGGAAAAAAGAAGAAGAAGAAGAAGAAGAAGAAAAGAAGAAGAAGAAGAAGAAGAAGAAAAGAAAAAAAGAAGAAAAGGGGAAGAAAAAAAGAAAAAAAGAAAAGAGAAGAAAAAGAAGGAAGAAAAAAGAAGAAGAAAAGGGAAAAAGAAGAAGAAGAAAAAAAAGAAGAAAAGAAGAAGAAGAAGAAGAAGAAAAGAAGAAGAAGAAGAAGGGAAAAAGAAGAAGAAGAAGAGAAAAAAAGAAGAAAAAAGAAGAAAGAAGAAGAAGAAGAAGAAAGAAGAAGAGAAAAAAAGGAAGAAGAAGAAGAAGAAAAGAAAAGAAGAAAAGAAGAAAAAAGGAGAAAGGAAAGAAGAAAAGAAAAGAAGAAGTAAAGAAGAAGAAAAAAATAAAAGAAGAAGAAAAGAGAAGGGAAAGAAGGAAAAAGAAAAAAAGAAAAAAAAAAAAGAGGAAAAAAAGAAGAAAAAAAGAAGGAAAAAAAAATAAAAAGAAAAAAAGGGAAAAAAAAAAAAAGAAATAAAAGTAAAAGGAAGGGGGGGGGAAGAAGGAAGAAGGAAAGGGGGGGAAAAGAAAAAGGGGAGAAAAGGGAAAAAGAAGGAAGGGAAAAAAAGAAAAAGAAAAAAAAAAAAAGGAAAAAAGAAGAAAAAAAAAAAAGAAGAAGAAGAAGAAGAAGAAGAAAAAAGAAGGAAGAAGAGAAAAGAAAAAAGGAGGAGAGGGAGAAGAAGAAAAGAAGAAGAAGGGAAGAAGAAGAAGAAAAAAAAAGAAAAGAAAAGAAGAAGAAGAAAGAAAAGAAAAAAGAGAAAAGAAGGAAAAAGAAAAGAAGAAGAAGAAAAAGAAAAAAGAAAAGAAAAGAAGAAGAAGAAGAAGAAAATAAAACGCCATAAACCTACAAATTTCATTAACCCCCCGCCACTAAACACCAACGACCCGACAACACAAAACCTCACAACCACCCACTTAACGACCCCCGGGGGAAAAACGACCTCAAATCACAGTACCCCTTTACATACCCTGTATTAATAGGTTCGGAGGGCAGCAGTTCACGACTCCCTAAATTGGGGGGTTGCAGGTTTTTGAGACTCAGCTCCGGTGTGTGTGTTGTGTGTGTTGTGTGGTGTGATGTTGTTACTCACCCATTTGTATTTACCTATTTGTGGTTTCAGGGGTCAGTCATACCCTGGGCCCCCCTAAATGTGTGTGTTGTGTGTGGTGTGTGTGTGTGTGTGGTGGTGTTGGTGTGTGTGTGGTGTGTATGTTTGTGTGTGTTGTGGTGGTGTGTGTGGTTGGTGTGGTGTGTGTGTGTGTAATTTAAACGAAGTAAGAAAATCTAGCCTTCTTACCAAAAAAAACCTAACTTTAACATCTTTTCCCAACGTTTCCCCAGTGTGCCCTTTCCTTACTTTAAAACCCAATCCAACCTAACCAATCCTAGCCATCCCCAACCTAAACTAACTTAATCTAGCCTTATTTAACCTAACCACACCGAACCTAACTTTACCTAACCTAACCTACATTAACCTCCACCACTCAAGCACCCTCCCCTGACCCCCTACCATCTCCATTCATACCCCACCCACCACACAGGGTTGTGACCTCCCACGTGAGGGGGAGGGGGTCAGGTCAGGGGTCACTAGTGGTAGGGGGAACACAGCGACTCACTGTCTCTCACAATAGATGCCAGATTATTATTATTATTATAATCAAGGGGGAAGCGCTAAACCCGGAGGATTATACAGCGCCTGGGGGGAATGTGGAAGGCATTCAGGCTTAATTCGGGGAACTGGAGCACAGATCCAATTCCCTAAATCAAGAGCCCCTCACCAACATCAAGGAACCTTCCTTGAGGGGAATAGATGCCAGAAATTTGAGCACTTTACCTCTCCCGACGTAATTGTGTTGTCTCAGTGCTGTTTGCTTTCCCTTGTGTGTGTGTGTGTGTGTGTGTGTGTGTGTGTGTGTGTGTGTGTGTGTGTGTGTGTGTGTGTGTGTGGTGTGTGTGTGTGTGTGTGTGTGTGTGTGTGTGTGTGTGTTACTGTTGCTGTGTGTATTGGAATGATACCCTAGGATGCTACTGTATTGGATTGATACCCTAGGAAGCTACTGTAACTACTGTATTGGAATGATACCCTAATGAGCTACTGTAGCTACTTTGTTGGAATGCTCGACGATGTCTTCATTACTGAAGTCTCTCATCAGACAGAATTCACCACCTGACGCAAGAAAGGCATCCTGTGTGCTGGAATAAGACAGGGAACCATAGCTACCACTGTTCCCACTGTGTGACTATCACACAGAACAGAGTAGTAGCACACTGTCAGTATTGCCACGGACTAACAGTGTTGCACACTGTTTGTGTTCCCACAGTGCAGCTATCATACTGAACAGTGTAACAGTACAGTGCTGGTGCTCCCACTTTGTAACTATCCTCATATTTGACATTGAGATGTTAGCCACAGCTGACGATATCAGAATTTGCATGACAGTGTCATCCACTGAGAACACTGTCAGTCTCCAAACTGACATTAACCAAGTCTTTAAGTGGTCCTCAGAAAACAATATGAAGTTCAATGAGAACAAGCTTCAATTACTGCGTATGGAACATCTCAGGAAATAAAAACTGGATCAGAGTATAAAACAAATTCCAACTACACAATAGAGCGAAAAACTAATGTGAAGGAGATGAGAATGATAACGTCAAAAAATCTCACTTTCAAAAATCACAATGATGCCTCTATCACATCTGCTAGGAAAATGACAGAACGCATAATGCGAACCTTTAAAACTAGGGATGCCAAGCCAATTATGTTTCTCTTCAAATCGCTTCTTCTCTCTAGGCAGGAGTATTACTGTACATTAACGGCCCCTTTCAGGCAGGCGAAATTGCAGACCTGGAGAATATACAGAGAATTTTCACTGCATGTTTAAGTACAATACAGAACCTAAATTTCTGGGAATGGTTGAAGTCCCTTGACCTGTACTTCTTGGAATGCAGGCGAGAAAGATACATCATAATATACACTTGGAAAATCCTAGAGGGTCTAGTTCAAATCTGCACATGGAAATCACTCCCTACGAAAGCAAAAGACTCGGCAGGCGGTACAACATCCTCCCAATGAAAAGCAGGGGAGCCATGAGTACGCTAGGAGACAACACAATAACTGTCAGGAGCCAAGACTGTTTAACTACCTCCCAACATACATGAAGGGGATTGTCATTAGACCCCTGGCTGTCTTCAAGAGGGAGCTGGACGGGCACCTAAAGTCAGTTCTTGACCAGGAGGGATGTGGTTCGTACGCCGTTTTGCGTGGGGCAAACAGTAACAGCCTGGTTGATCAGGCTCTGATTCATCACGAGGCTTGGTCATGGACCGGGACGCAGGGGCATAGAACCCAGGACCACCCTCCAGGTATACTCCAGGTACAGAACAGTGTAGCAGCATACTGCTCTCATTTCCACTGGCGAAGCCCAGGACCTAGCGCGGGAGGGCAGTGACGTCCGTTTAGCATGTAGTCAAAAGGGAAGTGCTTACCCTGCGTAACTGTCAATAGTATAATGTTGCAGCAGCACCCTGTAGGTTTTCCCAAAATGAAACTATCATACAGAACAGTGTAGCAGCACATTGTGGGTTTTCCAACAATGTAACTATCACACAGAAAA
>NC_069412.1:55801368-55824571 GCF_026875155.1 Cherax quadricarinatus | reverse complement strand
ACACACACTCAACACACAAAACAAAAAACACCCACAAAACACCCCCACACACACACACACACACAAACACATGGAGGCAGTGGTAGTGAGGCAGAAACCAAACATAGTTTTAAGACGAGGTATGATAAAGCTCATGGAGCAGGGAGAGGGAGGACCCAGTAGCGGTCAGTGAAGAGCAGGGCCAGGAACTGAGTCTCGACCCCTGCAACCACAATTACCTGAGTTTCCCTGGAGAGAGTCCGGGGGGTCAACGCCCCCGCGCCCGTCCGTGCCCCAGGCCTCCTGGTCACGTGAGTAACACACACACACACACACACACACACACACAGGGCCAGGAGCTGAGTATCGACCCCTGCAACCACAATTAAGTGAATACCACACACACACACACACACACACACACACACAAACACACACACACACACACATACACATGCAATCATACGCACACGCAGAGGATTTTGCCCTCTAAAGGTCAACAATCCCCTCTCTTTGGCCCCTCTTAAATTTTCCCTTCTTCCTACCCCCTCAGTCCTCTCTCCTTCTCCTCCCTTTCCCCCTTCCCCGTGTAAAATTTTCCACCTTGAGGAACAAAGGTTTGGGTAACTGATTAAAAATAATAAGTGGGTATCTATTTTAGTAATAAATTTAATATATGATAAATAAATAAATAAAAAACCTGACCCTCCGGCATGAATACGAACTTAAAAAGGGTAGATGTTTCCCAATCAAACTGCCTGAGTTCTTTTAAAATCAATATATGTTAAGTTGAAAAATAAATATATAATATATATATAATATATATATATTATATATAAAATTATATAAATATAATATATATAATATATATATATATATATTTATATATATATATATATATATATAATCTTATACATTATTTATAACATTTATTTCTCAGACTTGAATGTAAATACAACGCCTGGAAGTTGTATTAATGCGTGTAGGTCCGTATATATGGTATTTTCGTCTGGGCGTATCAGTATGATGGGTGGCCGCTGGTTGGGGGACAGGGGGGGCCGGACGGGCAGTCTGGCCACCCCCCGTGATGGATGAGGTGGTGGGCGTAAGGGATCAGGGGGCACGCCCACACCCCCCCATGAACACTGCAGCAGGCCTACGCCCCATGCGAGGCAGGTCCAAGTCTCCTACCGGCTTTAAACTAATGCCCCAACCTAGTCAGGGCAGGGGCACATTCACTAAAGGAAGGAGCACAGCATCTGACCTAGTAGCACAAGCTAAATCAGGTTCAACTCACACCCACTCTTGCATTTATCTAACCTATCTTTAAAACTACACAACGTTTTAGCCTCTGTAACTGTACTCGGGAGTTTGTTCCACTCATCCACAACTCTATTACCAAACCAGTGCTTTCCTATATCCTTCCTGAATCTGAATTTTTCCAACTTAAAGCCATTGCTGCGAGTCCTGTCTAGGCTAAATATTTTTAGCACGCTATTTACATTCCCTTTACTTATTCCTGTCTTCCATTTATACACCTCAATCATATCTCTCTTAATTCTACGTCTTTCTAGAGAGTGCAGATTCAAGGCCCTCAGTCTATCCTCACAGGGAGAATTTCTGATACATGGGATCATCTTTGTCATCCTCCTCTGTACGTTTTCCAGAGCATTTATATCCATTCTGTAATACGGTGACCAAAACTGTGCAGCATAATCTAGATGATGGCCAAACCCAAAAGATATATAGAGTCGAAGAACAACTTGAGGACTTCTATTATTATGCTTCTCGATATGAAGCCGAGGATTCTGTTTGCTGTACTGCGAACAATTATGCACTGTTGTCTTGGTTTTAGATTACTGCTAACCAGAGCTTCTATATCCTTTTCGCAGTCCGTAATATTAAGATCTACCTTATTTAGTTTATAAGTGGCATGGTTATTACTTGTCCAATGTTTAGAACTTTACACTTGTCTATATTAAACTGCATCTGCCACTTCTCCGACCACTGCATCAGTCTATTCAAATCTTCCTGGAGTGCTCTAATGTCCTCGTCAGAATGAATTCGACGGCCTATTTTGGTGTCATCGGCAAACTTGCAAATGCCGCTATTTATTCACTCATCTATGTCGTTTATGTAGATTGTGAACAACAGGGGGCCCAACACTGACCCCTGCGGAACACCACTCGTGACGCTTCCCCACTCTGATTTCTCCCCATTTATGCAAACTCTCTGCTGCCTATTTGTTTGTCAACCATGCCACTAGCCAGAAAAAATTTCTCCTATTCCGTGTGCCTTAATTTTCCTCAATAGTTTCTGATCTGAAACTCTATCGAAAGCCTTACTGAAGTCCATATACACAATATCATATTCATTACCATGATCTGCCTCCTCAGATACCTTGGTGAAAAAAGTTAATAAAGTCGTAAGACAGGAACGTTCTTTTGTAAAAACCAGCCGAGATTCGTTAATTAATTTATGGCTACGAATTGCTTCGGCAATTATTGATTCCATAAATTTCCCCACTATGGAGGTTAGGCTTATTGGTCTATAGTTCGAAGCTAAGGACCTGTCACCTGTTTTGAAAATAGGAATAACATTTGCCATTTTCCACTTATCTGGCACTATGCCAGTTTGTAGTGATATGTTGAAAAGATTAGCCAAAGGTTTGCTAAGCTCCTCTTTACATTCCTTTAGAACCCTTGCATACAGTTCATCAGGGCCTGGGTATTTGTTAGGTTTCAGTTTATCTTTTCGTCTAAGGACCATGTCATATGTGACCCTAATCGTGCATAGTTTACTATCGCCCTGTTCTACATAATGTTAATGTTGCAGTTTAAAAACTGTAGTGTAAAGCACCCTTCTGGCAAGACTGATGGAGTGAATGATGGTGAAAGTTTTTCTTTTTCGGGCCACCCTGCCTTGGTGGGAATCGGCCAATGTGATAAATAAAATAATAAAATAATATATATTATATATATATATATTATATATATATATATAAATATATTAAAATATATATATATATAATATATATATATATATATATGAAACTATACAGTGATATTGGAGTGTATATGTTTTATATGAACAATATGTATGTGTATGTATGCGTATACTTGTTCCAGTGTGTGTGTGAACACAGGAGACACTAGAAGACACAGCCTCCTCACGTATGCTAGAAGCAGGTCTTATAAATGAATATTGAATGAGTGGGGTGACAAACGAGGGTGTGGGACAGGAATTGATGATCCACGGGACTCAACTGTCGTTGAATGACGCTTCTTATGAATGGGTCGAGCGAGAAGCTCCCGGGAGTACAGAGACCTCAGAGACCTCTGTCTTGTGGCTGGTAAACACAGGGGGGACTGGTGGTGTTGATGACACAAGGATAAGATGGAGAGGGAGAGAGAGAGAGAGAAAAGAGAGAGAGAGAGAGAGAGAGAAGAGAGAGAGAGTCACACCACCTCGCTCCTGTAAAATAAAAATTACCTCCATCAGAAACAAGTTATGCCTATTCTTCTCCATATTCTTGAATATGTAAATTGAGGTAATAAAGCAATTTATTACTTAATATTGTTACAGTAGAGTATTACAGTACCTGGCGGAAGGCGAAACAATCAGGTTTGATCCGAGGAAAGAGAAAGAATAATCCCAGTTCCTTGGATCAAGAGCCATTTACTAATCTCAAAAGTCTTCAGGTAATAATGTTGCAGCATCTGCAAACTGTGTGTGAAACGTGTTGTGTTCAACGTTTCGTTCCTTCAGTTTCCTCATTTCTTTTCTCTCTCTCTCTCTCTCTGAGTAAAGTTGCTGCTTTCTGCCCGTCTTGTGGTGTAAAAGCTGGCTTCACGCTCTCCTCCAAGTGGATCCAAGTGTGGTACTTTGACAATATTGGCCTTGTACATAACAGTAAGTCCACCCACATCCCTCCTGTGTTGAAGGCTCTGCTGAAATGACGGATCTCTCTCTCTCTCTCTCTCTCTCTCTCTCTCTCTCTCTCTCTCTCTCTCTCTCTCTCTCTCTCTCTCTCTCTCTCTCTCTCTCTCTCTCTCTCTCTCTCTCTCTCTCTCTCTTTCTCTCCCCTTTGGCTTCCTGTTTTCGTTGGTGGTAAATATTTACTACTACTACTACTACTACTACTACTACTACTACTACTACTACTACTAGTATACTACACTACTACTAGTACTACTACTACTACTACTAGTACTTACAACTACTACTAGTACTACTACTACTAGTACTACTAACTACTACTAGTACTACTACTACTACTACTAGTACTACTACTACTACTACTACTACTACTAGTACTACTACTACTAGTACTACTACTACTACTACTACTAGTACTACTACTACTACTACTAGTACTACTACTACTAGTACTACTACTACTACTACTAGTACTACTACTACTATTAGTACTACTACTACTTACATACTACTACTACTAGTATCTACTACTACTACTACTACTACTACTACTACTACTACTACTACTAATAATAATAATAATAATAATAATAATAATAATAATAAATAATAATAATAGTAATAATAATAATAATAATAATAATTAATAATAATAATACATGGTATCTTTATTGTTATAAGTACATATACAAGGTATACAAACCTAGCTGAAATCACTGACATGCTACTACATAGAAAGCCCCATGTTATACAGAGAATTTCGTGAAAATTAGGTCAGTTTTGTTACCAGGATGCGACCCACACTTGTCGGCTAACACCCAGGTACCCAGCAGGAGTCTTATGGAAAGTAACAAAATACTACTGAGTTACCGCTGGATAATATAATTATTTTGAACTATTGCTTAGGGGTAACTCGTTTGTTTTCCCTGTAATCTGACGGTATATACGTGAGAGGTACATAGGTCCGTGGTTCGATTCCCGGTACGGGTGCAAACACTGGGCGTGTTTCTTTACACCTGCTGTTCTTGTTCGCTTAGCAGTAAGTAGGTACCTGGGTATTAGTCACCTTACACCGGCTGTCCCTGTTCATCTAGCAGTAAGTAAGTACCTGGGTGTTAGTCACCTTACACCGGCGGTCCCTGTTCACCTAGCACTAAGTAGGCACCTGGGTGTTACTCTCTTACACTTGCTGTCTCTGTTCACCTAGCAGTAAGTAAGTACCTGGGTGTTAGTCATCTTACACCTGCTATTTCTTTTCACCTAGCAGTAAGTACCTGGGTGTTAGTCACCTTACACCTTCTGTTTCTGTTCATCTAACAATGAGTAGTTACCTGGGTGTTAAATGACTGGTATGAGTCGCATCCTGGGGGATAAGATTAATCTAAGTTTCGGGAAATTTCTCTGCACAACAAGAGACTTTCTGACTGATGTCAACTTTGGTCTGTATAAGTTGTATCATGTACTTGTAGAAATAAAAAATATTATTATTATTATTGAGGTATATAAGTGAGAACGTAGGTGAAAAGAAGAAGGAGAAGAAGAAGAAGAAGAAGAAGAAGAAGAAGAAGAAGAAGAAGAAGAAGAAGAAGAAGAAGAAGAAGAAGAAGGAGAAGAAGAAGAAGAAGAAGAAGAAGAAGAAGAAGAAAGGAGAAGAAGAAGAAGAAGAAGAATATAATAAAACGCCATAAACCTAGCTATTTCATTAATCCTCACAGCTCACTAAACACCAACGACCCGACAACACAAAACAGCTCACAACCATCCACTTAACGACTCCCCAGGGAAACACGACCTGCAAATCACAGGTGACCCTTCACATACCATCTGTATTAAGTAGGTTACGGAGGGCAGCAGTTCACGTGTGTGTGTGTTGTGTGTGTTTTTGTGTGTGTGTGTGTGTGTACTCACCTATTGTGGTTGCAGGGGTCGATTCATAGCTCCTGGCCCCGCTAAATGTGTGTGGTGTGTGTGTGTGTGGTGTGTGTGTGTGTGTGTGTGTGTGTGGGGTGTGTGTGTGTGTGTGTGTGTGTGTATGTGTGTGTTGGTGTGTGTGTGTGTGTGTGTGTGTGGGTGTGTGTGGGTGTTGTGTTGTGTGTGTGTGGTGTGTGTGTGTGTTTTAAGGTTTATCGTAGGTAAAAAATCAGCCTCTAACCTAAAATAACCTAAACTTAACTTCTTTGCCTAACGTTTTCCTAGTGGTGCCTTACCTTACTTTACCTAATCCAACCTAACCAATCCTAACCATCCCCAACCTAAACTAACTTAATCTAGCCTTATTTAACCTAACCACACCGAACCTAACTTTACCTAACCTAACCTACTTTAAACCCCTCCACCACTCAAGCACCCTCCCCTGACCCCCTTCCATCTCCATTCATACCCCACCCACCACACAGGGTTGTGACCTCCCACGTGAGGGGGAGGGGGTCAGGTCAGGGGTCACTAGTGGTAGGGGGAATACAGCGACTCACTGTCTCTCACAATAGATGCCAGAAATTTGAGCACTTTACCTCTCCCGACGTAATTGTGTTGTCTCAGTGCTGTTTGCTTTCCCTTGTGTGTGTGTGTGTGTGTGTGTGTGTGTGTGTGTGTGTGTGTGTGTGTGTGTGTGTGTTACTCTTGCTGTGTGTATTGGAATGATACCCTAGGATGCTACTGTATTGGATTGATACCCTAGGAAGCTACTGTAACTACTGTATTGGAATGATACCCTAATGAGCTACTGTAGCTACTTTGTTGGAATGCTCGACGATGTCTTCATTACTGAAGTCTCTCATCAGATAGAATTCACCACCTGACGCAAGAAAGGCATCCTGTGTGCTGGAATAAGACAGGGAACCATAGCTACCACTGTTCCCACTGTGTGACTATTACACAGAATAGAGTAGTAGCACACTGTCAGTATTGCCACGGACTAACAGTGTTGCATCACACTGTTTGTGTTCCCACAGTGCAGCTATCATACTGAACAGTGTAACAGTACAGTGCTGGTGCTCCCCACTTTGTAACTATCCTCATATTTGACATTGAGATGTTAGCCACAGCTGACGATATCAGAATTTGCATGACAGTGTCATCCACTGAGAACACTGTCAGTCTCCAAACTGACATTAACCAAGTCTTTAAGTGGTCCTCAGAAAACAATATGAAGTTCAATGAGAACAAGCTTCAATTACTGCGTATGGAACATCTCAGGAAATAAAAACTGGATCAGAGTATAAAACAAATTCCAACTACACAATAGAGCGAAAAACTAATGTGAAGGAGATGAGAATGATAACGTCAAAAAATCTCACTTTCAAAAATCACAATGATGCCTCTATCACATCTGCTAGGAAAATGACAGAACGCATAATGCGAACCTTTAAAACTAGAGATGCCAAGCCAATTATGTTTCTCTTCAAATCGCTTCTTCTCTCTAGGCAGGAGTATTACTGTACATTAACAGCCCCTTTCAGGCAGGCGAAATTGCAGACCTGGAGAATATACAGAGAATTTTCACTGCATGTTTAAGTACAATACAGAACCTAAATTTCTGGGAATGGTTGAAGTCCCTTGACCTGTACTTCTTGGAATGCAGGCGAGAAAGATACATCATAATATACACTTGGAAAATCCTAGAGGGTCTAGTTCAAATCTGCACACGGAAATCACTCCCTACGAAAGCAAAAGACTCGGCAGGCGGTACAACATCCTCCCAATGAAAAGCAGGGGAGCCATGAGTACGCTAGGAGACAACACAATAAGTGTCAGGAGCCAAGACTGTTTAACTACCTCCCAACATACATGAAGGGGATTGTCATTAGACCCCTGGCTGTCTTCAAGAGGGAGCTGGACGGGCACCTAAAGTCAGTTCTTGACCAGGAGGGATGTGGTTCGTACGCCGGTTTGCGTGGGGCAAACAGTAACAGCCTGTTGATCAGGCTCTGATTCATCACGAGGCTTTGGTCATGGACGGGACGCAGGGGCATAGAACCCAGGACCACCCTCCAGGTATACTCCAGGTACAGAACATGTGTAGCAGCATACTGCTGGCATTTCCACTGGCGAAGCCCGAGGACCTAGCGCGGGAGGGCAGTGACGTCCGTTTAGCATGTAGTCAAAAGGGAAGTGCTTACCCTGCGTAACTGTCAATAGTATAATGTTGAGCAGCACACCTGTAGGTTTTCCCAAAATACAAACTATCATACAGATCAGTGTAGCAGCACATTGTGGGTTTTCAACATATGTAATGGGCGCCAGTAATGAGGCGTACATGTATGGCGTAATAGCATAAAAATAGTGCTAAAGGATAAGGGGGAAAGTGGGGAGATGGATCTTCAACTTCCTAACAAATCGAACACAAGAGTCAGTGGTCAACAGAGTTAATCGGAGGCTGCCATAAGTGAAGAGAAGCTCTGTCACAAGGCACAGTTACTCGCCCCCATCTATCCTTATCTCATACAGACATAACAGAGACATACACAAGCACCGTATCTTCCTTTGCGGATGTACTAGGATCTGCATGAGGCTCGTCATCTCTGAGGACGCGGTTAAACTCCAAGAAGAATTACAAAAAGTTTTCCAGTGGGGCACGGTAAACAATATGATGTTCAATGGGACAAATTCCAACTAACTACCGTTATGGAAAACTGGAGGAGTAATAACTAGACAGAGTATCTACTGACTCCGTGAACAATAGAGCGGAAAAATAATGTAAGGGACTCTGGGAGTAGTAATGCTTGAGGACTTCACTTTAAAGGGATTCACAAACAGTGCCACGATCGCACGTGCAAAGAAAATGATAGGATGGATAATGAGGAACTTTCAAAAACGAGAGATGCCAAGCCCATGATGACCTTTCAAATCACCTTGTTGCTCTCTAGGCTGGATACGCGTACATTAACATCTCCATACAAGCAGGTGAAATTCGCAGATCTAGAGGAGTGTCCAGAGATCCTTACTGCCGTATAAGTTCTGTCAAGCACTAACTACTGGGACGCATGAAGCACTTGACTTGTCACTCGTTGGAACGCAGGAGGGGAGATTATCATAATCGTAACTTGGAAAAATCTGGAAGGATGGTCACCAAATCTGCACACAGAAATCACTCCCTACGAAAGTAAACGATGGGCAGGCGATGCAAAATGCCGCCAATAAAGTAGGGGCCGCCAATTGGTACACTAGAAAAGAACCCATAAGTGTCCGGGGGGCCAAAATGTTCAACAGCTCCATGAAGCATTAGGGAATTGCCAAAAACCCTGGCTGCCTTCAAGAGGAGAGCTGACAGTAACTAAAGTCAGTGCGGATCAGCCGGGCTGTGGCTCGTACGTCGGGACTGCGTGCGGCCAGCAGTAAACAGCCTAGTTGATCAGGCCTGATCCTGGGGCCTGGTACGTGGACCGGCCCGTGGGGCGGTTGATCCCCGGATAACCTCCGGTAACCTCCAGGTACCAGAAAACTGTAGCAGCACAATGTGGGTGTTCCCACAATGTAACTGTCATAGAGAACAGTGCAGCAGCACACTGCGGGTTTTCCCACAATGTAACTATCATACAGAACACTGTGGAAGCACACTGTGGGGGTGTTCCCACAATGTAACTATCATACAGAACAGTGTAGCAGCACACTGCGGGTGTTGCCACAATGTAACTATCAAACAGAACAGTGTAGCAGCACACTGTGGGTGTTCCACAAGTAACTATAATACAGAACAGTGTAGCAGCCACTGCGGGTGTTGCCACAATGTAACTATCATATAGAACACTGTAGCAGCACACTGTGGGTGTTCCCACAATGTAACTATCATGCAGAACAGTGTAGCAGCAAACTGTGGGTGTTTCCAAAATGTGCCTATCATACAGAACAGCGTAGCAGCACACTGTGGGTGTTCCCACAATGTAACTATCAAACAGAACAGTGTAGCAGCACACTGTGGGTGTTCCCACAATGTAACTATAATACAGAACACTGCCGCAGCACACTCTGGGTGTTCCCACAATGTAACTATCATACAGAACACTGTAGCAGCACACTGTGGGTGTTCCCACAATGTAACTATCATGCAGAACAGTGTAGCAGCACACTGCGGGCGTTCCCACAATGTCACTATCATACAGAACAGCGTAGCAGCACACTGCGGGTGTTCCAACAATGCAAATATCATACAGAACATTGCAGAAGCACACTGTGGGTGTTCACACAATGTAACTATCATACAGAACAGTGTAGCAGCACACAGTGGGTGTTCACACAATGTAACTATCATACAGAACACTGTAGCAGCACACTGCGGGTGTTCTCACAATGTCACTATCATACAGAACACTGTAGCAGCACACTGTGGGTGTTCCCACAATGTAACTTTCATACAGAACACTGTAGTAGCACAATGTGTGTGTTCCCACAATGTAACTATTATACAGAACAGTGTAGCAGCACACTGCGGGTGTTCTCACAATGTCACTATCATACAGAACACTGTAGCAGCACACTACGGGGTTTCCCAAATGTAACTTTTCATACAGAACACTGTAGTAGCACAATGTGGGTGTTCCCACAATGTAACTATAACGAACATGTAGCACACACTGTGGGTGTTCCCACAATGTAACTATCATACAAAACACTGTAGCAGCACACTGCGGGTGTTCCCACAATGTAACTATCATACAGAACACTGTAGCAGCGCAATATGGGTGTTTTCACAATGTAACTATCATACAGAACACTGTAGTAGCACAATGTGGGTGTTCCCACAATGTAACTCTCGTACAGAACACTGTAGCAGCGCAATGTGCGTGTTTCCACAATGTAACTATCATACAAAACAATGTAGTAGCACAATACGGGTGTTCCCACAATGTAACTATCATACAGAACACTGTAGCAGCGCAATGTGGGTGTTTCCACAATGTAACTATCATACAGAACACTGTAGCAGCGCAATGTGGGTGTTTCCACAATATAACTATCATACAGAACACTGTAGCAGCACACTGCGGGTGTTCCTACAATGTAACTATCATACAGAACACTGTAGCAGCGCACTGCGGGTGTTCCCACAATATCACTATCATACAGAACATGTAGCAGCACACTGTGGGTGTTCCTCACAATGTAACATCATACAGAACACTGTAGTAGCACAATGTGTGTGTTCCTACAATGTAACTATCATACAGAACAGTGTAGCAGCACACTGTGGGTGTTCCCACAACGTAACTATCACACAGAACACTGTAGCAGCACACTACGGGTGTTCCCACAATGTAACTATCATACAGAACACTGTAGTAGCACAATGCGGGTGTTCCCACAATGTAACTATCATACAGAACAGTGTAGCACCACACTGTGGGTGTTCCCAGAATGTAACTATCATACAGAACACTGTAGCAGCACACTGCGGGTGTTCCCACAATGTAACTATCATACAGAACACTGTAGCAGCGCAATATGGGTGTTTTCACAATGTAACTATCATACAGAACACTGTAGCAGCACACTGCGGGTGTTCCCACAATGTAACTATCACACAGAACAGTGTAGCAGCACACTGTGGGTGTTCTCACAATGTAACTATCATACAGAACACTGTAGTAGCACAATGTGTGTGTTCCCACAATGTAACTATCACACAGAACAGTGTAGCAGCACACTGTGGGTGTTCCCACAATGTAACTATCATACAGAACACTGTAGTAGCACAATGTGTGTGTTCCTACAATGTAACTCTCATAGAGAACACTGTAGCAGCGCAATGTGGGTGTTTCCACAACGTAACTATCATACAAAACACTGTAGTAGCACAATGTGGGTGTTCCCACAATGTAAATAACATACAGAACACTGTAACAGCGCAATGTGGGTATTTCAACAATGTAACTATCATACAGAACACTGTAGCAGCACACTGTGGGGTGTTCTCACAATGTAACTATCATACAGAACACTGTAGCAGCACAATCTGGGGTGTTCTCACAATGTAACTATCATACAGAACACTGTAGCAGCACCTGTTGGGTGTTCCCACAATGTAACTATCATACAGAACACTGTAGCAGCACACTGTGTGTGTTCTCACAATGTAACTATCATACAGAACACTGTAGCAGCACACTCTGGGGTGTTCTCACAATGTAACTATCATACAGAACACTGTAGCAGCACCCGGTGGGTGTTCCCACAATGTAACTATCATACACAACACTGTATCAGCACACTGTGTGTTTTCTCACAATGTAACTATCATACAGAACAGTGTAGCAGCACACTGTGTGTGTTTTTACAATGTAACTATCATACAGAACTCTGTAGCAGCACCCTGTGGGTGCTACCACAATGTAACTATCATACACAGCACTGTAGCAGCACACTATGGGTATTCTCACAACGTAACTATCATACAGAACAGTGTAGCAACACACTGTGGGTGTTCCCACAAAGTAAATATCATACAGAATACTGTAGCAGCACACTGTGAGATGTTCTCACAATGTAACTATCATAGAGAACAGTACAGCAGCACACTGTGGGTGTTCCCGCAATCAAACTATCATACAGAACACTGTAGCAGCACACTGGGGGTGTTCCCACAAAGTAACTATCGTACAGAACTCTGTAGCTACACACTGTGGGTGTTCCCACAATGTAACTATCATACAGAACACTGTAGCAACATACTGTGGGAGTTCCCACAATGCAACCATCATACAGAACACTGTATCAGCTCACTGTGGGGGTTCCCACAATGTAACTATCATAAAGAACACTGTAGCAGCACACTGTGGGTGTTTCCACAATGTAACTATCATGCAGAACACTGTAGTAGCACATTGCGGATGGTCCCACAATGTAACTATCATACAGAACACCGTAGTAGCACACTGTGGGTGTTCCCACAATGTAACTATCATACAGAACACTGTAGTAGCACACAGTGGGTGTTCCAACAATGTAACTATCATACAGAACACTGTAGTAACACACTGTGGGTGTTCCCACAATGTAACTATCTTACAGAACACTGTAGTAGCACACTGTGGGTGTTCCCAAAATGTAACTATCATACAGAACACTGTAGTAGCACACTGCGGGTATTTCCACAATATATATACCATACAGAACAGTGTAGCAGCACACTGCGGGTGTTCCCACAATGTAACTATAATACAGAACACTGTAGCAGCACACTGCGGGTGTTCCGACAATGTAACTATCATACAGAACACAGTACCAGCACACTGCGGGTGTTCCCACAATGTAACTATCTTACAGAACAGTGTAGCAGCACACTGCGGGTGTTCCCACAATGTAACTATCATACAGAACAGTGCAGCAGCCAACTGCGGGTGTTCTCACAATGTAACTATCATATAAAACAGTATAGCAGCACACTGCGGGTGTTCCCACAAAGTAACTATCATACAGAACAGTGTAGCAGCACACTGCGCGTGTTCCCACAATGTAACTATCATACAGAACACTGTAGCAGCACACTGCCTGTGTTTCCACAATGTAACTATCATACAGAACACTGTAGCAGCTCACTGCGGGTGTTCCCACAATGTAACTATCATACGGAACACTCTAGGAGCACACTGCGGGTGTTCCCACAGTGTAACTATCATACAGAACAGTGCAGCAGCACAATGCGGGTGTTCTCACAATGTATCTATCATACAGAACAGTGTAGCGGCACACTGGGGGCGTTCCCACAATGTAACTATCATTCAGAACACTGTAGCAGCACACTGCGGGTGTTCCCATAATGTAACTATCATACAGAACATTGTAGCAGCACACTGCGGGTGTTCCCACAATGTAACTATCATACAAAACAGGGTAGCAGCACACTGTTGGTGTTCTCACAATGTAACTATCATACAGAACACTGTAGCAGCACACTGTGGGTGTACCCACAAAGTAACTATGACAGAGTACACTGTAGTAGCACAATGTTGGTGTTCCTACAATGCAACTACCATACAGAGCACTGTAGCAGCACACTGTGGGTGTTCTCACAATGTAACTATCATACAGAACACTGTAGCAGCACACTGTGGGTGTTCCCACAATGTAATTGTCATACAGAACACTGTAGCAGCACACTGTGGGGTGTTCTCACAATGCAATTATCATACAGAACACTGTAGCAGTACACTGTGGGTGTTCCCACAATGTAACTATATTACAGAACACTGAAGCAGCACACTGTGGGGTGTTCTCACAATGTAACTATCATACAGAACACTGTAGCAGCACACTCTGGGGTGTTCTCACAATGTAACTATCATACAGAACAATGTAGCAGCACACTGTTGGTGTTCCCATAATGTAACTATCATACAGAATACTGTAGCAGCACACTGTGGGTGTTCCCACAATGTAACTATCATAGAGAGCACTATAGCAGCACACTGTTGGGAGTTCTCACAATGTCATTATCATACAGAACAGTGTAGCAGCACACTGTGGGTGTTCCCACAATGTAACTATCATACAGAAGACTGTAGCAGCACACTCTGGTTTGTTCTCACGTTGTAACTACCATACAGAACACTGTAGCAGCACCCTGTGGGTGTTCCCACAATGTAACTATCATACAGAACAGTGTAGCAGCACACTGTGTGTGTTCTCACAATGTAACTAACATACAGAAGAGTCTAGCAGCACACTGTGGGTGTTCCCACAATGTAATTATCATACAGAACACTGTAGCAGCACACTGTGATGTGTTCTCACAATGTAACTATCATACAGAGCAGTGTAGCAGCACACTGTGGGTGTTCCCACAATGCAACTATCATACAGAACACTGTAGCAGCACACTGTGGGTGTTCCCACAATGTATCATACAGAACACTGTAGCACCACACTGTGGGGTGTTCTGACAATGTAACTATTATACAGAACAGTGTAGCAGCACACTCTGGGTGTTCCCACAATGTGCCTATCATACAGAACACTGTAGCAGCACACTGTGGGGTGTTCTCACAATGTAACTACCATACAGAACAGTGTAGCAGCACACTCTGGTGTGTTCTCACAATGTAACTATCATAAAGAACACTGTAGGAGCACCCTGTGGGTGTTCCCACAATGTAACTATCATAGAGAACACTGTAGCAGCACACTGTGGGTGTTCTCACAATGTAACTATCATACAGAGCAGTGCAGCAGCACACTGTGGGCGTTCCACAATGTAACTATCATACAGAACACTGTAGCAGCACACTGTTGGTGTTCCCACAGTGTAACTATGATAACAGTGTAGCAGCACACTTTGGGCGTTCCACAATGTATCTATCATACAGAACACTGCAGCAGCACACTGTGGAATGTTCCTACAATGTAACTATCACATAGAACAGTGTATCAGCACACTGTGGGTGTTCCCACAATGTAACTATTATGCCTAACACTGTAGCAGTACACTGTGGGTGTTCCCACAATGTAACTATCATAACAGTGTAGCAGCACACTGCGGGGTGCTCTCACAATGTAACTATCATACAGAACAGTGTAGCAGCACACTCTGGGGTGTTCCCACAATGCAACTATCATACAGAACAGTGTAGCAGCACACTGTGGGTGTTTCCAAAATGTAACTATCATAACAGTGTAGCAGTACACTGCGGGGTGTTCTCACAATGTAATTATCATACAGAACAGTGTAGCAGCACACTGAGGGGAGTTCGCACAATGTAACTATGATACAGAACAGTGTAGCAGCACACTGCGGGTGTTCCCACAATGTAACTATCATACAGAACACTGTAGCAGCACACTGTGGTTTTCCCACAATGTAACTATCATACAGAACACTGTAGCAACAAACTGTGGGTGTTCCCAGAATGTAACTATAATACAGAACACTGTACCAACACACTGCAGGTGTTCCCACAGTGTAACTATCATACAGAACACTGTAGCAACACACTGTGGGTGTTCCCACAATGTAACTATCATGCAGAACACTGTAGCAGCAAAATGTGGGTGTTCCCACAATGTATCTATCATGCAGAACACTGTAGTAGCACACTGTGGGTGTTCCCACAATGTAACTATCACACAGAACACCGTAGTAGCACACTGTGGGTGTTCCAAGAATGTAACTCTCGTACAGAACACTGTAGTAGCACACTGTGAGTGTTCCCGCAATGTAACTATCATACAGAACACTGTAGTAACACACTGTGGGTGTTCTCACAATGTAACTGTCATACATAACACTGTAGTAGCACACTGTGGGTGTTCCCACAATGTAACTATCATACAGAACACTGTAATAGCACAGTATGGGTGTTCCCACAATGTAACTATCATACAGAACACTGTAGTAGCACACTGTGGGTGTTCCCACAATGTAACTATCATACAGAACACTGTAGTAGTACACTGCGGGTGCTCCCACAATGTAACTATCATACAGAACAGTTTACCAGCACAATGCAGGTGCTCGCACAATGTAACTATCATACAGAACACTGTAGCAGCACACTGCGGTTGTTCCGACAATGCATCTATCATACAGAACACTGTAGCAGCACACTGCGGGCGTTCCCACAATGTAACTATCATACAGAACAGTGTAGCAGCACAATGCGGGTGTTCCCACAATGTAACTATCATACAGAACACTGTAGCAGCACACTGCGGGTGTTCCCACAATGTAACTATCATACAGAACAATGTAACAGCACACTACAGGTGTTCTCACACTGTAACTATCATACAGAACAGTGTAACAGCACACTTCGGGTGTTCTGACAAAGTATCTATCATACAGAAGAGTGTAGCAGCACACTGCGGGTGTTCTCACAATGTAACTATCATACTGAACACTGTAGCAGCACACTGCGGGTGTTCCCACAATGTAACTATCATACAGTACACTGTAGCAGCACACTGCGGGTGTTCCCACAATGCAACTATCATACAGAACACTGTAGCAGCACACTGCGGGTGTTCTTACAATGTAACTATCATACAGTACACTGTAGCAGCACACTGCGGGTGTTCCCACAATGTAACTATCATACAGAACACTGTACTGTAGCTGCACACTGCGGGTGTTTCCACAATATAACTATCATACAGAACACTGTAACAGTACACTGTGGGTGTTCCCACAATGTAACTATCATACAGAACACTGTAGCAGCACACTGCGGGTGTTTCCACAATGTAACTATCATACAGAACACTGTAGTAGCACGCTGCGGGTGTTCCGACAATGTAACTATCATACAGAGCACTGTTGCAGCACACTGCGGGTGTTCCCACAATGTAACTATCATACAGAACAGTGTAGCAGCACTCTGCGGGTGTTTCCAAAATGTAACTATCATACAGAACACTGTAGTAGCACACTGCGGGTGTTCCGACAATGTAACTATCATACAGAACACTGTAGTAGCACACTGCGGGTGTTCCGACAATGTAACTATCATACAGAACACTGTAGTAGCACACTGCGGGTGTTCCCACAATGTAACTATCATACAGAACACTGTAGTAGGACACTGCATGTGTTCCGACAATGTAACTATCATACAGAACACTGTAGCAGCACACTGAGGGTGTTCCCACAATGTAACTATCATACAGAGCAGTGTAGCAGCACACTGCGGGTGTTCCCACAATGTAACTGTCATTCAGAACAGTGTAGCAGCACACTGCGGGTTTTCTCGCTATGTAACTATCATACAGAACACTGTAGCAGCACACTACGGGTGTTCTCACAATGCAACTGTTATACAGAACACTGTAGGAGCACACTGCGGGTGTTCCCACAATGTAACTATCATACAGAACACTGTAGCAGCACACTGCGTGTGTTCTCACAATGTAACTATCATACAGTACACTGTAGCAGCACACTGCGGGTGTTCCCACAATGTAACTATCATACAGAACACTGTAGCAGCACACTTCGGGTGTTTCCACAATGTAACTATCATACAGAGCACTGTAGTAGCACACTGTTGGTGTTCCCACAATGTAACTATCATACAGAACACTGTAGCAGCACACTGTAGGTGTTCCCAGAATGTAACTATCATACAGAACACTGTAGCAGCACACTTCGGGTGTTTCCACAATGTAACTATCATACAGAGCACTGTAGTAGCACACTGTTGGTGTTCCCACAATGTAACTATCATACAGAACACTGTAGCAGCACACTGTAGGTGTTCCCAGAATGTAACTATCATACAGAACAGTGTAGCAGCACACTGCGGGTGTTCCCTCTACGTAACTATCATACAGAACAGTGTAGCAGCACACTGTGGGTGTTCGCACAATGTAAATATCATACAGAACACTGTAGCAGCACACTGCGGGTGTTCCCTCTATGTAACTATCATACAGAACAGTGTAACAGCACACTGTGGGTGTTCGCACAATGTAACTATCATACAGAACAGTGTAGTAGCACTCTGCAAATATAAGCAAATTCGCGTAGTAAGAAATAAAAATAAAAATATTGAAATTTACCCGTAACGTCGCGAGTGTAATGTGAAGGAAAATGAAGTGACTTTACCGTTATTGCCCCTCAGACCAGCAGTTATTAACTTTCAGACCAGCAGTTATTACCCTTCCGAACAGCAGTTATTACCTTTCAGACCAGCAGTTTTTGACTTTCAGACCAGCAGTTATTACCCTTCAGACCAGCAGTTATTACTCTTCAGACCAGCAGTTATTAACTTTCAGACCAGCAGGTTTTATCCATCAGACCATCAGTTATTAACTTTCAGACCAGCAGTTATTAATATTCAGACCATCAGTTATTAACTTTCAGACCAGCAGTTATTAATATTCAGACCATCAGTTATTAACTTTCAGACCAGCAGTTATCAACTTTCAGACCAGCACTTATTAACCTTCAGACCAGCAGTTGTTAACTTTCAGACCAGCAGTTACTAACTTTCAGACCATCAGTTATTAAGTTTCAGACCAGCAGTTATTAATCTTCAGACAAGCAATTTTTAACCTCCAGACCAGCAGTTATTAACCTTCAGACCAGCAGTTATTAACCTTCAGACCAGCAGTTATTAACCATCAGACCAGCAGTTATTAACCTATAGACCAGCAGTTATTAACCTTCAGACCAGCAGTTATTAACCTATAGACCAGCAGTTATTAACCATCAGACCAGCAGTTATTAACCTATAGACCAGCAGTTATTAACCTTCAGACCAGCAGTTATTAATCTTCAGACCAGCAGTTATTAACCTTCAGACCAGCAGTTATTAACCTTCAGACCAAGCAGTTATTAACCTTCAGACAGCAGTTATTAACCTTCAGACCAGCAGTTATTAACCTTCAGACCAGCAGTTATTAACCTTCAGACCAGCAGTTATTAACCTTCAGACCAGCAGTTATTAACCTTCAGACCAGCAGTTATTAACCTTCAGACCAGCAGTTATTAACCTTCAGACCAGCAGTTATTAACCTATAGACCAGCAGTTATTAACCATCAGACCAGCAGTTATTAACCATCAGACCGGCAGTTATTAACCTATAGACCAGCAGTTATTAACCATCAGACCAGCAGTTATTTAACCATCAGACCAGCAGTTATTAACCATCAGACCAGCAGTTATTAACCATCAGACCAGCAGTTATTAACCTATAGACCAGCAGTTATTAACCATCAGACCGGCAGTTATTAACCTATAGACCAGCAGTTATTAACCATCAGACCGGCAGTTATTAACCTATAGACCAGCAGTTATTAACCATCAGACCAGCAGTTATTAACCATCAGACCAGCAGTTATTAACCATCAGACCAGCAGTTATTAACCATCAGACCAGCAGTTATTAACCTATAGACCAGCAGTTATTAACCATCAGACCGGCAGTTATTAACCTATAGACCAGCAGTTATTAACCATCAGACCGGCAGTTATTAACCTATAGACCAGCAGTTATTAATCTTCAGACCAGCAGTTATTAACCTTCAGACCAGCAGTTATTAACCTTCAGACCAGCAGTTATTAACCTTCAGACCAGCAGTTATTAACCATCAGACCAGCAGTTATTAATCTTCAGACAAGCAATTTTTAACCTTCAGACCAGCAGTTATTAACCATCAGACCGGCAGTTATTAACCTATAGACCAGCAGTTATTAACCATCAGACCAGCAGTTATTAACCTATAGACCAGCAGTTATTAACCTTCAGACCAGCAGTTATTAACCATCAGACCAGCGGTTATTAACCATCAGACCAGCAGTTATTAACCTATAGACCAGCAGTTATTAACCATCAGACCAGCGGTTATTAACCATCAGACCAGCAGTTATTAACCTATAGACCAGCAGTTATTAACCATCAGACCAGCGGTTAATTAACCATCAGACCAGCAGTTATTAACCTATAGACCAGCGGTTATTAACCTTCAGCCAGCAGTTATTAAACCATCAGCCCAGCGGTTATTAACCATCAGACCAGCAGTTATTAACCTATAGACCAGCAGTTATTAACCATCAGACCAGCGGTTATTAACCATCAGACCAGCAGTTATTAACCTATAGACCAGCAGTTATTAACCATCAGACCAGCGGTTATTAACCATCAGACCAGCAGTTATTAACCTATAGACCAGCAGTTATTAACCTTCAGACCAGCAGTTTTTAAAACATCAGACCAGCGGTTATTAACCATCAGACCAGCAGTTATTAACCTATAGACCAGCAGTTATTAACCATCAGACCAGCGGTTATTAACCATCAGACCAGCAGTTATTAACCTATAGACAAGCAGTTATTAACCTTCAGACCAGCAGTTATTAACCATCAGACCAGCAGTTATTAACCTATAGACCAGCAGTTATTAACCTTCAGACCAGCAGTTATTAACCATCAGACCAGCGGTTATTAACCATCAGACCAGCAGTTATTAACCTATAGACCAGCAGTTATTAACCATCAGACCAGCGGTTATTAACCATCAGACCAGCAGTTATTAACCTATAGACCAGCAGTTATTAACCATCAGACCAGCGGTTATTAACCATCAGACCAGCAGTTATTAACCTATAGACCAGCAGTTATTAACCTTCAGACCAGCAGTTATTAACCATCAGACCAGCGGTTATTAACCATCAGACCAGCAGTTATTTAACCTATAGACCAGCAGTTATTAACCATCAGACCAGCGGTTATTAACCATCAGACCAGCAGTTATTAACCTATAGACCAGCAGTTATTAACCTTCAGACCAGCAGTTATTAACCATCAGACCGGCAGTTATTAACCTATAGACCAGCAGTTATTAACCTATAGACCAGCAGTTATTAACCTATAGACCAGCAGTTATTAACCTTCAGACCAGCAGTTATTAACGCATGTGCTGTCTAGCCTTCTGTTTATTTATGTATGTTAGTTATTATGAGAAGAAAGAGAGGAAGGAATGAAGGAAGGAGTGAAGGAAGGAAGGAAAGAAGGGAAAGAAAGAAGGAAAGAAGGAAAGAAAGGAATGAAAGAAGGATGGAAGGAAGGAAGGAAGGAAGGAAGGAAAAGGGAAGAGCAATGACGGTGGTGACGGTGGTGACGGTGGTGACGGTGGTGACGGTGGTGACGGTGGTGACGGTGGTGACGGTGGTGACGGTGGTGACGGTGGTGACGGTGGTGACGATGGTGACGGTGGTGACGGTGGTGACGGTGGTGACGGTGGTGACGGTGGTGACGGTGGTGACGGTGGTGACGGGGTGACGGGGGTGACGGTGGGTGACGGTGGTGACGGGTGATGAGGGTGGTGACGGGGGGACGGGGGTGACGGTGGTGACGGTGGTGAGGGTGGTGACGGGGGTGACGGTGGTGACGGTGGGACGGTGGTGGCGGTGATGACAGTGGTGACGGTGGTGACGGTGGTGACGGTGGTGCCGGTGGTGACGGTGGGGACGGTGGGGACGGTGGGGGACGGTGGGGGACGGTGGTGACGGGGGTGACGGTGGGGACGGTGGTGACGATGGTGACGGTGGTGATGGTGGTGATCTCAGTAGTAGTAACCAGTTACCAGTAACCGCTGTGCCAGTTGACTCACGACCAACCGTCTCTGCCTGAGTCACTGTCTGAACTCATATTGTGCTGACCTGGCAGTATTCAAAGACCCCCTCACATATGGGTACTGTGGGCGGCCAGGCAGTCAGTGTTACGAGAGGAGCAAGGAGACAAGGTTACGGCTGTAAGGGCGCTCTCCACATTATCTGTAATTATACGTACTACCAGCCTACGTGAGTATTACTTTACCCAATCCACGTGTTCGAACTCCCACATGATAGTGACGGTGGTGACGGTGGTGACGGTGGTGACGGTGGTGACGGGGGTGACGGTGGTGACGGTGGTGACGGTGGTGACGGTGGCCTTTAAACCTTCTTGATGCTTCTTAAAGATGTGATACTGAGGAGTTCCTCTTTCTTTCGTTATACCGAGGCCGTCGTAATGATTTTTTTTATTATCACACTGGCCGATTCCCACCAAGGCAGGGTGGCCCGAAAAAGAAAAACTTTCACCATCATTCACTCCATCACTGTCTTGCCAGAAGGGTGCTTTACACTACAGTTTTTAAACTGCAACATTAACACCCCTCCTTCAGAGTGCAGGCACTGTACTTCCCATCTCCAGGACTCAAGTCCGGCCTGCCGGTTTCCTGAAACCATTTCATAAATGTTACTTTGCTCACACTCCAACAGCACGTCAAGTATTAAAAACCATTTGTCTCCATTCACTCCTATCAAACACGCTCACGCACGCCTGCTAGAAGTCCAAGCCCCTCGCACACAAAACCTCCTTTACCCCTCCCCCCAACCCTTCATAGGCCCACCCCTACCCCCCTTCCTTCCACTACAGACTGATACACTCTTGAAGTCATTCTGTTTCGCTCCATTCTTCTACATGTCCGAACCACCTCAACACCTTCCTCAGCCCCCTGGACAACAGTTTTGGTATTCCCCCACCTCCTCCTAACTTCCAAACTACGAATTCTCTGCATTATATTTCACACCACACATTGCCCTCAGACATGACATCTCCACTGGGCCCCCAGCCTTCTCCTCGCTGCAACATTCATCACCATTTCTTCACACCCATAAGAGTGTTGGTAAAACTATACTCTCATACATTCCCCTCTTTGCCTCCAAGGACAAAGTTCTTTGTCTCCACAGACTCCTAAGTGCACCATCACCGTTTTCCCTTTCAATTCTATGATTCACCATCCTTCATAGACCCATCCGCTGACACGTTCCCCTCCCCCAAATATCTGAATACATTCACTTCCTCCATACTCTCTCC
>NC_069412.1:55768868-55796368 GCF_026875155.1 Cherax quadricarinatus | reverse complement strand
TGAGGGACTGACCGTCTTCTATCATGACTGAGAGACTGACCGTCTTCTATCATGACTGAGCGACTGACCGTCTTCTATCATGACTGAGAGACTGACCGTCTTCTATCATGACTGAGGGACTGACCGTCTTCTATCATGACTGAGGGACTGACCGTCTTCTATCATGACTGAGAGACTGACCGTCTTCTATCATAACTGAGGGACTGACGGTCTTCCATCATGACTGAGGGACTGACCGTCTTCTATCATGACTGAGGGACTGACCGTCTTCCATCATGACTGAGGGAATGACCGTCTTCTATCATGACTGAGGGACTGACCGTCTTCCATCATGACTGAGGCACTGACCGTCTTCTATCATGACTGAGGGACTGACCGTCTTCTATCATGACTGAGAGACTGACCGTCTTCTATCATGACTGAGGGACTGACCGTCTTCTATCATGACTGAGAGACTGACCGTCTTCTATCATAACTGAGGGACTGACCGTCTTCCATCATGACTGAGGGACTGACCGTCTTCTATCATGACTGAGAGACTGGCCACCTTCTCTCATGACTGAGGGACTGACCACCTTCTATCATGACTGAGGGACTGACCACCTTCTATCATGACTGAGGGACTGACCGTCTTCTATCATGACTGACAGACTGACCGTCTTCTATCATGACTGAGGGACTGACCGTCTTCTGTCATAACTGAGGGACTGACCGTCTTCCATCATGACTGAGGGACTGACCGTCTTCTATCATGACTGAGGGACTGACCGTCTTCTACCATGACTGAGGGACTGACCACCTTCTCTCATGACTGAGGGACTGACCACCTTCTATCATGACTTAGGGACTGACCACCTTCTATCATGACTGAGGGAATGACCGTCTTCTATCATGACTAAGGGACTGACCGTCTTCTATCATGACTGAGGGACTGACCGTCTTCTATCATGACTGAGGGACTGACCACCTTCTATCATGACTGAGGGACTGACCATCTTCTCTCATAACTGAGGGACTGACCACCTTCTATCATGACTGAGGGACAGACCACCTTCTATCATGACTGAGGGACTGACCACCTTCTATCATGACTGAGGGACAGACCACCTTCTATCATGACTGAGGGACTGACCACCTTCTATCATGACTGAGGGACTGACCACCTTCTATCATGACTGAGGGACAGACCACCTTCTATCATGACTGAGGGACTGACCTTCTTCTATCATGACTGAGGGACAGACCACCTTCTATCATGACTGAGGGACAGACCACCTTCTAACATGACTGAGGGACTGACCACCTTCTATCATGACTGAGGGACAGACCACCTTCTATCATGACTGAGGGACTGACCACCTTCTATCATGACTGAGGGACAGACCACCTTCTATCATGACTGAGGGACTGACCACCTTCTATCATGACTGAGGGACTGACCACCTTCTATCATGACTGAGGGACAGACCACCTTCTATCAAGACTGAGGGACTGACCTTCTTCTATCATGACTGAGGGACAGACCACCTTCTATCATGACTGAGGGACTGACCACCTTCTATCATGACTGAGGGACTGACCACCTTCTATCATGACTGAGGGACTGACCTTCTTCTATCATGACTGAGGGACAGACCACCTTCTATCATGACTGAGGGACTGACCACCTTCTATCATGACTGAGGGACAGACCACCTTCTATCATGACTGAGGGACTGACCTTCTTCTATCATGACTGAGGGACAGACCACCTTCTATCATGACTGAGAGACTGGCCACCTTCTATCATGACTGAGGGACAGACCACCTTCTATCATGACTGAGGGACTGACCGTCTTCTATCATGACTGAAGGACAGACCACCTTCTATCATGACTGAGGGACTGACCACCTTCTATCATGACTGAGGGACAGACCACCTTCTATCATGACTGAGGGACTGACCATCTTCTGTCATGACTGAGGGACAGACCACCTTCTATCATGACTGAGGGACAGACCACCTTCTATCATGACTGAGGGACAGACCACCTTCTATCATGACTGAGGGACTGACCACCTTCTATCATGACTGAGGGACAGACCACCTTCTATCATGACTGAGGGACAGACCACCTTCTATCATGACTGAGGGACTGACCTTCTTCTGTCATGACTGAAGGACAGACCACCTTCTATCATGACTGAGGGACTGACCTTCTTCTATCATGACTGAGGGACTGACCACCTTCTATCATGACTGAGGGACTGACCACCTTCTATCATGACTGAGGGACAGACCACCTTCTATCATGACTGAGGGACTGACCTTCTTCTATCATGACTGAGGGACAGACCACCTTCTATCATGACTGAGGGACAGACCACCTTCTAACATGACTGAGGGACTGACCACCTTCTATCATGACTGAGGGACAGACCACCTTCTATCATGACTGAGGGACTGACCACCTTCTATCATGACTGAGGGACAGACCACCTTCTATCATGACTGAGGGACTGACCACCTTCTATCATGACTGAGGGACTGACCACCTTCTATCTTTGACTGAGGGACAGACCACCTTCTATCAAGACTGAGGGGACTGACCTTCTTCTATCATGACTGAGGGACAGACCACTTTCTATCATGACTGAGGGACAGACCCCCTTCTATCATGACTGAGGGACAGACCACCTTCTATCAGACTGAGGGACTGACCACCTTCTATCATGACTGAGGGACTGACCACCTTCTATCATGACTGAGGGACAGACCACCTTCTATCATGACTGAGGGACTGACCACCTTCTATCATGACTGAGGGACTGACCACCTTCTATCATGACTGAGGGACAGACCACCTTCTATCATGACTGAGGGACAGACCACCTTCTATCATGACTGAGGGACTGACCACCTTCTATCAAGACTGAGGAACAGACCACCTTCTATCATGACTGAGGGACAGACCACCTTCTATCATGACTGAGGGACTGACCACCTTCTATCATGACTGAGGAACAGACCACCTTCTATCATGACTGAGGGACTGACCACCTTCTATCATGACTGAGGAACAGACCACCTTCTATCATGACTGAGGGACTGACCACCTTCTATCATAAATGAGGAACAGACCACCTTCTATCATGACTGAGGGACAGACCACCTTCTATCATGACTGAGGGACAGACCACCTTCTATCATGACTGAGGGACTGACCACCTTCTATCATGACTGAGGAACAGACCACCTTCTATCATGACTGAGGGACTGACCACCTTCTATCATGACTGAGGGACTGACCACCTTCTATCATGACTGAGGGACAGACCACCTTCTATCATGACTGAGGGACAGACCACCTTCTATCATGACTGAGGGACAGACCACCTTCTATCATGACTGAGGGACTGACCACCTTCTATCATGACTGAGGAACAGACCACCTTCTATCATGACTGAGGAACAGACCACCTTCTATCATGACTGAGGGACAGACCACCTTCTATCATGACTGAGGAACAGACCACCTTCTATCATGACTGAGGGACTGACCACCTTCTATCATGACTGAGGGACTGACCACCTTCTATCATGACTGAGGGACAGACCACCTTCTATCATGACTGAGGGACAGACCACCTTCTATCATGACTGAGGAACAGACCACCTTCTATCATGACTGAGGGACTGACCACCTTCTATCATGACTGAGGAACAGACCACCTTCTATCATGACTGAGGGACTGACCACCTTCTATCATGACTGAGGAACAGACCACCTTCTATCATGACTGAGGGACTGACCACCTTCTATCATGACTGAGGGACTGACCACCTTCTATCATGACTGAGGGACAGACCACCTTCTATCATGACTGAGGAACAGACCACCTTCTATCATGACTGAGGAACAGACCACCTTCTATCATGACTGAGGGACAGACCACCTTCTATCATGACTGAGGAACAGACCACCTTCTATCATGACTGAGGGACTGACCACCTTCTATCATGACTGAGGGACTGACCACCTTCTATCATGACTGAGGGGACAGACCACCTTCTATCATGACTGAGGGACTGACCACCTTCTATCATGACTGAGGGACAGACCACCTTCTATCATGACTGAGGGACTGACCACCTTCTATCATGACTGAGGGACTGACCACCTTCTATCATGACTGAGGGACAGACCACCTTCTATCAAGACTGAGGGACTGACCTTCTTCTATCATGACTGAGGGACAGACCACCTTCTATCATGACTGAGGGACAGACCACCTTCTATCATGACTGAGGGACAGACCACCTTCTATCATGACTGAGGGACTGACCACCTTCTATCATGACTGAGGGACTGACCACCTTCTATCATGACTGAGGGACAGACCACCTTCTATCATGACTGAGGGACTGACCACCTTCTATCATGACTGAGGGACTGACCACCTTCTATCATGACTGAGGGACAGACCACCTTCTATCATGACTGAGGGACAGACCACCTTCTATCATGACTGAGGGACTGACCACCTTCTATCAAGACTGAGGAACAGACCACCTTCTATCATGACTGAGGGACAGACCACCTTCTATCATGACTGAGGGACTGACCACCTTCTATCATGACTGAGGAACAGACCACCTTCTATCATGATGAGGGACTGACCACCTTCTATCATGACTGAGGAACAGACCACCTTCTATCATGACTGAGGGACTGACCACCTTCTATCATGACTGAGGAACAGACCACCTTCTATCATGACTGAGGGACAGACCACCTTCTATCATGACTGAGGGACAGACCACCTTCTATCATGACTGAGGGACTGACCACCTTCTATCATGACTGAGGAACAGACCACCTTCTATCATGACTGAGGGACTGACCACCTTCTATCATGACTGAGGACTGACCACCTTCTATCATGACTGAGGGACAGACCACCTTCTATCATGACTGAGGGACAGACCACTTCTATCATGACTGAGGGACAGACCACCTTCTTCATGACTGAGGGACTGACCACCTTCTATCATGACTGAGAAACAGACCACCTTCTATCATGACTGAGGAACAGACCACCTTCTATCATGACTGAGGGACAGACCACCTTCTATCATGACTGAGGAACAGACCACCTTCTATCATGACTGAGGGACTGACCACCTTCTATCATGACTGAGGGACTGACCACCTTCTATCATGACTGAGGGACAGACCACCTTCTATCATGACTGAGGGACAGACCACCTTCTATCATGACTGAGGAACAGACCACCTTCTATCATGACTGAGGGACTGACCACCTTCTATCATGACTGAGGAAACAGACCACCTTCTATCAGACTGAGGGACTGACCACCTTCTATCATGACTGAGGAACAGACCACCTTCTATCATGACTGAGGGACTGACCACCTTCTATCATGACTGAGGGACTGACCACCTTCTATCATGACTGAGGGACAGACCACCTTCTATCATGACTGAGGAACAGACCACCTTCTATCATGACTGAGGAACAGACCACCTTCTATCATGACTGAGGGACAGACCACCTTCTATCATGACTGAGGAACAGACCACCTTCTATCATGACTGAGGGACTGACCACCTTCTATCATGACTGAGGGACTGACCACCTTCTATCATGACTGAGGGACTGACCACCTTCTATCATGACTGAGGACAGACCACCTTCTATCATGACTGAGGAACAGACCACCTTCTATCATGACTGAGGGACTGACCACCTTCTATCATGACTGAGGAACAGACCACCTTCTATCATGACTGAGGGACTGACCACCTTCTATCATGACTGAGGGACAGACCACCTTCTATCATGACTGAGGAACAGACCACCTTCTATCATGACTGAGGGACTGACCACCTTCTATCATGACTGAGGAACAGACCACCTTCTATCATGACTGAGGAACAGACCACCTTCTATCATGACTGAGGAACAGACCACCTTCTATCATGACTGAGGGACTGACCACCTTCTATCATGACTGAGGGACTGATCACCTTCTATCATGACTGAGGGACTGACCACCTTCTATCATGACTGAGGAACAGACCACCTTCTATCATGACTGAGGGACAGACCACCTTCTATCATGACTGAGGGACTGACCACCTTCTATCATGACTGAGGGACAGACCACCTTCTATCATGACTGAGGAACAGACCACCTTCTATCATGACTGAGGGACAGACCACCTTCTATCATGACTGAGGGACTGACCACCTTCTATCATGACTGAGGAACAGACCACCTTCTATCATGACTGAGGGACTGACCACCTTCTATCATGACTGAGGGACTGACCACCTTCTATCATGACTGAGGGACAGACCACCTTCTATCATGACTGAGGAACTGACCACCTTCTATCATGACTGACGAACTGACCACCTCCTGTCAAGGGTTATGGGATGATCACGTCAAACCTCATTCTACTATTTCCTTTGTTGTATTCACCTGCATTCGACTGAAGAAGCCTCTTGTAGAGGCGAAACGTTTCGTCACAGAAAATACGCAAGTGTTGTAAATGTATCTGATACATCACTTCAAAATGTCACTGGATGTCTGATGTGATAATGAAATTCACTTGAGCAACCGTATACCAATACAAGAGGCGGGGCCAGGAGTTGTGACTCGGCCCCCCGCAACCACAACTAGGCGAGTACAACTAGGTAAGTACAAAATTTAAATTAAAAGTCATTTGATTACGGTATCCCAGCTGAATAAACATCTTCCAGTAGTGAGTTTGAACACAAGTGTTCACACGCAGCTCGGGACATCCTCAAGACAACTGTCTTCACTCAGAGTAACTCTGGTATTTCAGCTTCGGGTGAACTACTTAACCCTTTGATGTCACATTCACCGTCATGGCACACAGGATCAGCACTGCAGGACAGAGATGGTGGTCACAACTAGTCACCCTGGGGCTTGACACAGACATGGCACACAGGATCAGCACTGCAGGTCAGAGATGGTGGTCACAACTAGTCACCCTGGGGCTTGACACAGACATGGCACAGAGGATCAGCACTGCAGGTCAGAGATGGTGGTCACAACTAGTCACCCTGGGGTTTGACACAGACATGGCACACAGGATCAGCACTGCAGGTCAGAGATGGTGGTCACAACTAGTCACCCTGGGGCTTGACACAGACATGGCACACAGGATCACCACTGCAGGTCAGAGATGGTGGTCACAACTAGTCACCCTGGGGCTTGACACAGACATGGCACACAGGATCAGCACTTCAGGTCAGAGATGGTGGTCAGAACTAGTCACCCTGGGGCTTGACACAGACATGGCACACAGGATCAGCACTGCAGGTCAGAGATGGTGGTCACAACAAGCTACCCAGGGACCTGGAGCTCAAACTAGCCTCTGCTGAATCACTGTCCGTAATAACTACTACATCACATAAACCCAAGACCTTCATGACCTCTTCATAGGTCATACGGCACCATAGGGATGATACCACTGAACCGCCCGTCTCATCCATCCCAGCCATAGGTACGATACCACGGGACTCCCGTCATTAGCCTGTTAAAGACACATCTACTCGCCCATCAGTGCTCCTCTTACTGGAAACCAGTGTCAAGACATGGTCCCAGACCAGTGTCAGGACATGGTCCCAGACCAGTGTTAGTGTAAAGTCATCACCATCAGATGTTATTAAATCTCCGGATAAACACCGTCCCTACGATTAATTATCGTCGCCATTCTGTCTTCACCTGACCTGTCCAGTATAACATGTTTTTGTCTCACTGTGTCTGCCGAGTGTGCTCTCAGTGGTCGAAATGTATTGATAATTAGTCTGCTTAATTTTGTCAACATGTGCGTTATCCCTCTCTGACACTGTCGCGCTGCAACACACACACACACACACACACACACACACACACACACTCTGCTGACCTGACAGTTCCCACACAATAAAAACACACACACTCACACTCACCGTCTAATCACTTACACTTGTGATCATGTCTGATCAAAACACCACCACGCTGTCTGCTGCTTCTCCACTCCAGGCAAGAACGACACATGTGCTCCCACAAGGGTACGCTCCCTCGATAACACTGCCAAGTATATTGTCAATATTTTATGTAAAAACAAAAAATCGTATGATTATATATATATATATATATATATATATATAATATATATATATATATATATATATATATATATATATATATATATATATATATATAATGTCGTGCTGAATAGGTAAAACTGATCAATTAGCAAGAACTCATTTAAAATTAAATTCTTTCTAAAATTTTCTCTTATACGTTTAAAGATATGTATATTTTTTCATTTATGTTAATGTAAATATTAATAATTTTTATTAATGGTAAACAGGAATAAATAAAGGGAATATAAGTAGCGTGCTAAAAATTTCTAGCCAAGACAGGACTCGCAGCGATGGTTTTAAGTTGGAAAAAATTCATATTCAGGAAGGATATAGGAAAGCACTGGTTTGGTAATAGAGTTGTGGATGAGTGGAACAAACTCCCGAGTACCGTCATAGAAGCTAAGACGTTGTGTAGTTTTAAAAATAGGTTAGATAAATACATGAGTGGGTGTGGGTGGGTGTGAGTTGGACCTGACTAGCTTGTGCTAAAAGGTCTCATGCCGTGCCCCTTCCATAAATGCATGTGACCTGACCTGACTAGGTGGGTCATTGGTCTGAGCCGGGAGGTGACCTGGACCTGCCTCGCATGGGGCAGTAGGCCTGCTGCAGTGTTCCTTTTTATGTTCTTATATATGCGTACGTTACTACTGCTACCGCTACTGCTACGACTACTACTACTACTACTACTACTACTACTTCTACTACTAATAATAATGATGGCGATGGTAGTAATGACGATGCTGGTGGTGGTGATGAGTGAGGGTGAGGGCATGTGGGTGGATGTAAATTAGCGGCGGTGTGGGCGTGAGACAGCTGGGTGGGTGGGTTTCGGCATAAGACAGTTGGAGGGGGGATGAGCGTGAGACAGCTGGATGGGTGGGCGTGTGAAGGCGGGGTGTGGGCGTTCGAGTGAGTGGGCGGAGTCGAGGGTCCTGGAAAGTAGCGTGTAAAAGTGCACTCTTTTCACGCTTCAGGAGACAACCCCGTCATCACTGCCTCTCATGCTGAGGTTAACACCAGCCAGCCAGCCAGCCATTAGTCCTCTCCATCCCTCCTAGCCCTGCCCTCTCCCTCCCAAACCTGTCGCAGTCCTCTCAGTCCCCTTCCAGTCCTCTCCCTAGCCCCTCTTTCATGACCCTAACACTCTCAGCAACTCTTGTCTTTCTCAGTCAGTCGCCGCATCTCTCGTCCGGCCTCTTCCAGATCCTCCTTAACCTACTGGTAGAGTTGCTCGATGGAGAGCATCGTTGGTTCAGGTTCTCAGAGATCTCACAGAGTACATCCATAGACTCCATACACAATACAGATCACCTCACTACCGTGAGATGATCTTTTGAAGGGTGTATAACGCAGGTATTTCTCAAGTAGTCGATTACGCAAGCTTACTGGTGTTCTGAGATACGTCAAAAATGGTCTGATAATACCGGCAGGATGAGGAAAAATACACTTATGTACAGTTCAGGACATTTATCAGAGGAAACGTTTCGCCACTAGTGGCTTCTTCAGTCCTCCAATAAATGTCCAAATGTAGATGAATGGTTCAGAGAACCGACAAGTTGATAAATTAGATACATGTGCAACACTTGGGTATCTTTATTGAGGAAATGTTTCGCCACACAGTGGCTTCATCAGTCCATACGAAGGAGAATGGTCAGTCCATCATGATTGGTGGACTGACTACATCGACTCGAGGCTGATGGACTGATTACCTCAAACTCCTCCTGTTCTTCACCATTCTCCTTTGTATGGACTGAAGAAGCCACTGTGTGGCGAAACGTTTCCTCAGGAAAGATACCCAAGTGTTGCACATGTATCTAATTTATCAAATGTCCTAAACTGTAGATAAATTTTTTTTTTCTGAAATACGTGTTTGGAGGTCTGTGGATGTCTCGCCCACGTATAATTGGTTGTAATCATTGCGAGAGATTACATATACTCCTGAAGAGGATTGAATCTTGTGGTGTCCCTGTGGTTGATGGTGGTAGATGAGGTTGACAGATGCTTGGAATGCGTTTGGGTCTGACAAGGACCTGTCTAATATAGGGCAGTAGGCCTGCTGAAGTGTACCTTCTATTCTTACGTTCTTAAAAGATATTGGAGACGTGTTTGGCGGCGGAGTTAGAGCGGAGGACAGAGTATCTTCTCTCGGCGGTGTCATGTCTGAAAGCGCAGTCACGTCAATAAAGGATCTCATTGTACTGCATTTGTGTCTATCTTCCATCGTGTAGGTATTTTACACCATTTATCTATATTATGCTCTTTTGTTGCCTCTCGGTTCCTTCCCAGTCCTCTACCTTCCTCACTGTTTCTTGTCTGCGTCTACATACTTCAGCTGGTTAACTACCAGCCACCGACCTATCCAACATAACCACCAACCTATCCAACATACCCACTGACCTACCCAACATAGCCACAAGCCTACTCAGCATACCCACTGACCTACCCAACATAGCCACCAACCTGTCCAACATAACCACCAGCTTACCCAACATAGCCACCAACCTACCCAACATACCAACCGACCTACCCAACACACCCACCGACCTACCCAACATACCCACCTTTCCACTGAATCAAATCCCAATCTATGTATTCCTCTCTTAAAACAGAGATTAACATTTAATCTCTGCATACTGATCGCCTCAAATATTTCTATATTCACACTGTAGACATTCCACGTCTCGTAGAGTCAGTGGCAGTAATTTATTCTCCAGAAGAAAATAAATTTCTCCCAACGCGGGTCTTAGGCCTAAGATGGCTGACAAGGCGGATTTTTTTTTTTTGGTCATGGGACCGAGGTCTTCCACTGGCTTACCAGTCACCTCCGTCAGAATCATAAGACCACAACACGAAATGTCATGTTGGGGTTTCCAGACCATTTAACTAGTAAAGGATCACTACAGGGGTGGTGTCCTAGGGAATGGTCACCCCAGGGGTAGTGTCCAAGGGAAGGATTACCCCAGGGGTAGTGTTCTAGGGAAAGATCATCCCTGGGGTAGTGTCTTAGGGAAGGATCACCCCAGGGGTAGTGTCCTAGGGAAGGATCGCCATAGGACAGTGTTCTAGGGAAAGATCACTGCACCTGTATTCTAGGATTCTAGTGTTACTGCACTTTAGCAAGTGAAGGTCCCAGCTCACAGCTAACCATGTGAAGGTCCCAGCTCACACCTGACCAGGTGAAGGTCCCAGCTCACAGCTGACCAGGTGAAGGTCCCAGCTCACAGCTGACCAGGTGAAGGTCCCAGCTCACAGCTGACCAGGTGAAGCTCACAGCAGTTAGCGTGGCCATCATTTAATTAATACAAACTTGTATCAAGTCCCACTAGTCCTGTTTCCTGGGGCAGGAAGCAATATGCCACCACCATTACCAGCACCACAATCACCATCACCGCCACCACCGTTACCAGCACGCACAACCACCATCACCGCCACCACCGCTTCCAGCACCACAACCACCATCACCACCATTACCAGCACCACAACCAGCATCACCATCACCAACGTTACCAGCATCATCACCACCATCACCACCATCGCCACCACCGCCGTTACCAGCACCACAACCACCATCACCACCACCACCGCTACCAAACCGCAACCACCATCACCACCAGCACCATCACTATCATCACTACCAGCACCACCACTATCATCACCACCAGCACCACCACTATCATCACCACCATCACCACCAACACAAGCACCACCACCATCACCACAAGAACCACCACCACCACCATCACCACCACCACCACCACCACCACCACCACATGACTGCCCTGACCCGACTGACCTGTAGTCAAAGGACACTTGCTCTCACCTCATCACTACCCTACCTGTCTCTCGGCCGGGTCGCCATCTGGAGAAGACCCGGGCCGGCAGTACCGACCAACCTCATACAATACAACAATACCTGTCTCTCATCCTACCACTACTATCACCACCACAATCATTACCACTATCACTATAACAACCATTATTACTGTCACCACCACAACCTTTACCACTATTATTACCACAAAGATTATCACCATCACCACAACCATTACCACTACTACTACTATCACCACCACAACCATTACCACTATCACTACCACAACCATTATCACTATCACCATCACCACCATTACCACTACCACTACTATCACCACCACAACCATTATCACTACCACTACTACCACCACCACAACCATTACCATTATCACTACCCCAAATATTATCACTACCCCCCCACCCCCCACTCCCCACTTCCCCCTATCATCACAAAAAACCTTTTTCCCACTATCACCACCAAAAACCAAATTACCACTATCACCCCCAACAACCATTCCCAACTATCACTCCCAAAAACCTTATCACAATCACCAGCCCACCCACCACTATCACTCCCTATCACCACCCCAAACAAATTACCACTATCCCCAAACACAACCTTCCCAAACTATAAACCCACTAAAAACCTTTTACCACTATCACCACCAAAACCCAATTCCCACTATCCCCCACCAAAACCCCTAATCAATATCACTACCCCCACCATTACCTTTAAAATCCATTATCACAAACCACAGTAAATTACCACTATTATTTACCCCCCAACCTTTTTCCTTTTAAATAAACCACCACAACCTTTAAACCACTATAAACCACCAAAACCTTTAACCACAATCCCACCAAAACCCAAATTACCATTTCCCACCACCAAAACCATTATAAATTAAACACTCCCACAACCATTACCCAAATTAAAAACCACAACCAATCCCACTATCACCATCACAAACTATTGCAACTATCAAAACCAAAACCATTACCATTATAAACCAAAACAACAAATTAAAACCACAAACCCCCCCCACAACCTTTAACCACTTCCCACCAAAACCCAAACACCACTTTTTACCACCAACCCCATTCCCACTTTTACCACGAAACCCCTTTAAACCCAATCACCCCCAAAACCATTCCCATACCCACCACCCAACTTTTTCCAAACAATCACCCCCAAAAACCCATTATCATTTCACCATCAAACCATTCCCCATTTAAAACTTTTTTTAATAATCATGTTCTTCTTTTAAAATCCAGACTCTTTAAACACTGTAAACCCGGGACCCTCAAAAACCGGTCAACCAGACTAAAAACCCCCTTGGTTAAAACCCAAAAAACTAAATCAACACTGTAAAACCAAACTCATAAACACTGTAAACCCGATTTCTCAAACACTGTCAACCGTCAAAACCCACTGTCCCCAAAAGACCCCATCAACACTGTAAACCCCAAAACTCATCAACACTGTAACCCAAAAAACTCAAAAACATGTCCAACCCAAACTCATCAACACTGTCAACCGGGGACTCATCAACACTATAATGGGGGGGGCCCCCATCTAACACTATCTTTCCAAACCCATCAAAAAAAATTTGAACCAGACTTATCAACACTATCGTCCAAAATCACCCAAACACTATATCCAAATCATCAACATTAAATTAAACCCAAAATCAACACTATCATCCAAATCATCAACATGTTAACCAGATTCATCAACACAAACATCCAGACTCATCAACTCTATCATCCGGTTAAATCAACACGTCAACCAGTTTTCTTCAACCCTTTCCAAAAATTCATCAAAAATATATTTAGACCCCAACAACACTATCATCTAGACTCATCAACATTATCTTTCAGACTAAATCAACACTATCACCCAAAAATTAAATCAACGTTATAAATTTCAGACTACCCAACAAAAACTTTCCAGGCTCATCAACATTATAAACGAGACTCATAAAACCTTTATCATCGAGATTCTAAACACTTTTCATTTTAAGATTTCATCAACACTATCATCCAGATCATAAACCATTATCTTTCCTGACTCATAAAACAATCTTTCGGGACTCAAAAAATTTATTTTCCCCAACCACAACATTTTTACCCTTTGACTAAAAAAAATATCTTTCAGACTCATCAAAAATTATAAACCGATAAATAACTATCATTCAGCCCAAAATCAACTTTAAATCACCCACTAAATCAACATCTTAGACCAAAAAACAAAAATCTTTCAGATCAAAAACCAATCCCAAAATTCTCAACGTTATTTTCCCAATCTAAACCCACAATCACCAGACCAAAAAACTTTAAACATCGAGATTCATCAACACTACCCTTTTAATTTCATCAACATTTAAAACTTTTAAAAATCTCAACACTATCATCCGACCATCAACTTTAATCATCCAGACCATCAACATTATCACCCAGACTCATAAACCCTTTTATCACCCAGACCATCAAAATTCCCGGATCATAAACCCTTTTATCATCGAGATTCATCAACACTATCATCTAGATTCATCAACCCTACCTTGGGGAAATTTCAAAAACCCATTTCCCCTCAAGACAATCAACTTATCCTTCCGGGTTTCTAAAACACTATCATCTAGACCCTCAACACTATCATCAAGACCCCTCAACTTTTACATCCAGACTCTTTAAACATTATCATCCTGGCTCTTTCGCTTTTCATCCAGACTCACAACATTACATCCGACCATCAATAAAATTCAGACTCATAAACAAACATCCAGACTATCAACTTTTATCATCCGATCATAAAACTATCATTCAGCCTCATCAACTATACCCAGACTCATAAAAATTTATCATTCGACTCATTAACTACCTTTTCAGACTCATCAACTACCCACCCGGGACTCATCAAAAATTATCATCCAGACTCAAAAAATTATCTCCGGGATCATCAACAAATTTTTTCAAAACTCATAAACCAATCACCCAACTCATCAACTTTAAATCATCCAAAATTCATCAACATTTTTCATCCAGACTAAACAACACTATTCCAGACTCATCAACTTTAAACATCCTGATTTCATAAACTATCATCCAGATCACCCAACTATAAATCCAGACCCCTCAACTTTATCCCCCGACTCATCAACTATAAACCGGGGACCCCCATAAACCCGTATCTTTCCTGATTCACAACTTATCATCCAGACTCATAAATTATCATTCGGGGAACTTTTCCAACATTTTCATCCGACTCTCAACATTATCATCCAGCCCTCATCAACTTTTATCATCCAACTCATCAACTTTTATCACCCAGACCTCAACTTTAATCATCCAAAACTCCAACATTTCATCCTGCCACCCAACTATCATTCGGGACCATCACTATAAATCCAAAACCAACAACTATTATCCAGACTAACAAAAATTTCTTCCGGGACTCATCAACTATCTTCAAAACCATCAACATCATTAAAAGACCCCCATCAACTATCATCCAGACTCATCAAAAATTAAACATCCAGACCAACAACTTATCATTCAGACTCATCAACCCAAATACCAGACTCACCAACATTATCACCCGGGACTCATCAAAAACTTTAAAAGACTCATAAAATTTTTCTTTAAAACTCATCAAAAAAAACATCCGGGATCATCAAAAATTATCTTTTCAACTCATCAACACTATCATCCAGACCCCATAACTTTATCATCAAAAAACCATAAAACAACATTCAGATCATCAACTAACATCCAGACCCCCTTTCAACTATTTTTCCAGACTCATCAACATTATCACCCAGACTCTTTAAAAACTATCATCCGGGACTAAACAACAGAAATAAATCCGATTCATAAAACCTTTTAACACCCCGACTAAATCAACATAATCATTCACTCATCAAAAATTAAACATCCAGACCATCAACAAATCATCCGGGGACTATCAACATTTTCACCCCATCTTTCAAAAATTATCTCCAGACTCTTCAACATTATAATCCAATCATCAACATTTAAATTCAGACTAAACAAATTATACCCAGACTCACCCAACCCATTATCATCCGACTCTTAAACCCATTCATCCAGATCATCAACATTATAAACCAGACTAAACCAACCGCTATCACCCGACTCATAAACATTATAAACCAGACCCCATCAACACTATCCCCCCAGAAAAAACATTATCACCCCCAGACTCATAAACCTTATCACCCGACTACCCCCAACTTTTATCATCCAGACTCATCAAAAAAAAAACACCCAGACCATCAACATTATCATCCAGACTCTCAACATTATCATCCGACCATCAAAAATTATCACCCAACTCACCCCAACACAAATTCATCCAGCCACAACATTATCATCCAGCTTCTTTCACACAAACACCCGGGACTAAAAAACTTTAATCTTCCAACTCTCAACTTTAAACATCCAGACTAAACAAAAATTTCACCCAGACTCATAAACATTCATCCAGCCCAAAAACCCCATTTTTTCATTCAAAACCTTTCAAAAAATTATCATTCGACTCATAAACATTATCATCCAGACCATCAACTATCTTTCAAAAACTCATCAACATTATCATCCAGCCCAAAAACATTATCATCCGGGGACTCATCAACATTATCATCCAAAACCCCCATCAAAAATTAACCCCAGACTCTCAACATTAACCCAGACTCATCAACTTTATCATCCGGACCCATCAACTTTTATCATCCGGACTCATCAACAAATCATCCGACTCATCCCATTATCATCCAGATCATAAACACTATCACCGGGATAAATAAAACATTATCACCCAGGCTCATCAACACTATCCCCCGGGACCATAAAACATTATCACCCGACCCCCAACATTACCCACCCCGACTCATAAATTTTTAAACATCCGGGACTCATAAATCAAAACTTCATAAACCCTTTATCATTCAGACTCATAAACATTTTTCATTCAGACTAAACAACATTAAAACCCAGAAATCAACTATCATTCAGATCATAAAACATTATCCCCAGCCCTTTCAACTTTAAATCATCCAGACCATCAACTTTACCCATCCAGACTCATAACTTACATCCCAGACTCATCAACATTAACTTCCAACTCATCAACATTATCTTTTTCAGACTAAACAACTTTAATCATCCAATCACAAATATTAATCTGGACTCTTTCCAACATTTACCCCAGACTCATCAACATTACATCCAGACTCATCAACATTATCACCCCGATTAAACCAACATTATCACCAACCATCAAAAATTATCATCCAGACCCCCTCAAAAATTACCCATCCAACTCATAAAAACATTATCATCCAAAATCATCAACTTTAAACCATCCAGACTCTTTCCAACATTATCATTCAAAACTCAAAAATTAACATCCAAAACTCATCAACATTATCATCCAGACCATCAACAAAAACATCCGGGACTCATAAAACATTATCTTTCCAGATTTAAACAAATTATCACCCGGGGACTCATAAAACTTTATCTTTCCCGATCATCAACATTAAAAACCAGACTCATAAACCCTTAAAAACCGGGACTCATCAAATTAAAACCCGACTCATCAACATTACACCCCCAGACTCATCAAAAATTATCACCAACCCCATAAACATTTTCACCCAAAACTCATCAACATTATCATTCAGACCCCTCAACATTTTTTCATCCAGACTCAAAAAATTTTTTTCATCCAACTCTAAACCTTATAAAATTCAGACCCCATCAACATTATCACCCCAATTTATCCATTATCATCCGGGACTCATAAAACATTATAAACCAGACTCTTCAACTTTTCATCCAGACTCATCAACAATATCATCCAACCATCAACATATCACCCCAGACCATCAACATTATCATCCAAAACTATCAACAAAAACACCCCGACTCATAAAAACACTATCACCCCGACTCATAAACAAAAAACACCCAAAACTCATAAACTTTAATAAATTCAACTCATCAACTTTTATACCCAACTCTAAACCCATTATCATCCAGACTCATCAACATTTCATTCAGACTCATAAACTTTTATAAACCGGGACTAAATCAACATTATAAATTCCCCCCCATAAACATTATAAACCAGCTCATCAACTTTAAATAACCAGACTCAAAAACTTTTCATCCAAAATCATCAACATTATCCCCAACTAAACAACATATAAACCAGATTTCATAAAAACTTTTTATAAACCAGCCTCTTTCAAATTATAAACCAGACCCCATAACATTTAATTCTACTCATCAAAAAATTATCATACGGACTCATCAACTTTAAACATCCAGACTCTCAACTTTTATCTCCAGACCCATCAACTTTATCACCCATAAAACCCCAACTTTATCACCCAGACTCAAAACCATTACCCCCCCAGACTCATAAACATTATCATCCAACTCATCAACATTATCACCAACTCAAAATTTTATCACAAAACCCCCAAAAAACCCTTTAAACATCCAATTCATCAATAAAAAAATTTATATATTCTACATCTTTTTTCCACAAAAAATTCTTCTTCGCCATGACCAGGGCTTTTGAGCAAAGGAACAGGAGCTCCCCTTCCCTTTTTCCCCGGATAAAACCCCTTTTTTATTCCACTCTAAAGGGTGCTCTTGGCCCCCGTCTTTTTAGGTCGGTTTTTTTCATTTTTCACAACAATTTTTACTTTCTAATTTCACCCTCTCCTCACTCTTTTTTTAAAACTTTCTCACAGGGGCTAATTGTTTCACGGGGCGGAAAACCCCTTTGTGGGGCGTTAAAGGAGGGGTTTAAAGGGCTCGTCCCTGTGCAGTAAGGGGAAGACACCCCCACGCGCACATACAGACAAAAGACACACACAGAAACACTTTCACACCCCACATACAGGGCAAGCACACAACACACGCACGCGCGCGCGCGCGAGGGGTTTTTGGAGCAGGGAGGGAGTCGACCTAGCGAAGAGGCGGGGCTAGGAGCTGTGAAATCGATCTCTACAACCATAAAAAAGGGTTGGAAAACACACACCCCCACTATGTACAGAGGGGAAAGGGGGGTTGAAAAGAGTGAAGGTGAGAGAGAGAGAGAAGAGGGGAGAGGAGAGAGAGAGAGGAGAGAAGGGGGGGAGAGAGGAGAGGAGAGAGAGAGAGAGAGAGAGAGAGAGAAGAGAGAGAAAAAGAGAGGAGGAGAGAGGAAGAGAGAGAGAGAAGGGGAGAGAGGGGTGAGGAGAGAGAAAAGAGAGAGAGAGAGAGAAAAAAAGAGAGAGGCGAGAGAGAGAAAAGAGAGAGAAAGAGGGGGAGAAGAGAGGAGAGAGAGGAAGAGAGGAGAGAGGAGAAGAGAGAGAGAGAGGAAGAAAAGAGAAGTGGAGAGAAAAAAGAAAAGGGGAGAAAAGGAGAGAAGAGAGAGAGAGAAGGGGAGGAGAGAGAGGGGGAAGAGAGAGAGAGGAGAGAAGAAAAAGAGGAGGGAGAGAGGAGGAAGAGAGAGAAAAGGAGAAAAAGAGGAGAGAAGAGAGAGGAGAAAAAGAGGCGAGAGAGAGGAGAGAAGAGAGAGAAAGAGAGGAAAAGAGGAGGAGAGAGAGGAGAGGAAGGGGAGGGGGGGAGAGGGAAGAAGAGGGGAAAATAAGAGAGAAAAGAGAGAGAGAGAGAGAGAGAAGAGAGGAGAGAAAAGAGAGAGGAGAGAAGAGAGAGAGAGAGAGGAGGTGAGAGGAAAAGAGAGAAAGAGAGAGAGAGAGAGGAGAGAGGAGAGAGAAAGAGAGAGAAAAGAGAAAAGAGAGAGGAGAGAGAAGAGAGAGAGAGAGAGAGGAGAGAGCGAGAGAAAGAGGAGAGAGAGGATAGAGAGAGAGAGAGAGAGAAAAGAAGAGAAGGGGAGAGAGAGAGAGAGAGAGGAAGAGAGAGAGAGAGGATAGAGAGAGAGAGAGAGAAAAGAGAGAAAAAGAGAGAGAAAAAGGGAAAAGGGGAGAGAGAGGAGAGAAGAGAGAGAGTGAGGAGAGGGGAGAGAGAGGAAGGGGAAAAGAGAGAGAGAGAGGCGGGGGGAGGGGGATAGAGAGAGGGGAGAGAAGAGAGGGAGAGAGAGGAACAAAATAGAAGAAAGAAAAAAAAAAGGGAAAAGAGGAGAAAACCAAAGGAGAGGAAAAGAGAGGGATGGAAAGAGGGGAGGGAGGAGGGAGAGAGGGAAATAGATGGGAAAAAGGAAGAGGGCAGAAAGAAAAGGGGAATCGGAACCAATATAAGAAGGGTACCCAGGGGGAGGCCTTTTCCATTAAAGGGGAAAAACATGGAAGGGGGCCCCCTTTTTTGATTTGGGGGAAAAAGGGTTTTTCATTTTTTACCAAATTCCCTGGTTCGGCCTTTAAAATTATAAGGGGCAGGAAATGAGACCTCCCTTTTGGGGCTGTTTCAAAACCGTACACCATTTTTGAAGGGTTCCCCCCCCCATTTGGGGGTCTCCAAGGCAATAGACACAATGGAGTTCCCCCCCCTTTTGTGCTTTTAAAATTTTACTTTTCCCCCAAATTTTCCCCCCCTGTTGCCTTTAAAATAATTTTGTCCCCGGATATTAAAAGTTTTCCCCCCCCTGTGTGCGTTTTCTAAGTCAATATTTCCGGGTATAGTAGTTCCTCCCCCCGTGTTTTCTTTTCCCAAGCAAAACTAAAACGGAAAAGGAGTAGTTTCCCCCCCCTGTTTTTGCTTTTCTAAGTCCTACGTACAGGATAGGGTAGTTCCTCCCCTTTTGGTCTTAAGTCAATACGTACCGGATATTGAGTTTCCCCCCCCTGGGGTGCGTCCCCCCTAAGTCAGTACGTACACGGATATTAGTAGTTCCTCCCCCTGTGTGCGTCTCTAAGTCAATACGTACACGGATATTAGTAGTTCCTCCCCCTGTGTGCGTCTCTAAGTCAATACGTACACGGATATTAGTAGTTCCTCCCCCTGTGTGCTCTCTAAGTCAATACGTACACGGATATTAGTAGTTCCTCCCCCTGTGTGCGTCTCTAAGTCAATACGTACACGGATATTAGTAGTTCCTCCCCCTGTGTGCGTCTCTAAGTCAATACGTACACGGATATTAGTAGTTCCTCCCCCTCTGTGCGTCTCTAAGTCAATACGTACACGGATATCAGTAGTTCCTCCCCCTGTGTGCGTCTCTAAGTCAGTACGTACACGGATATTAGTAATTCCTCCACCTGTGTGGTTGAGTTAAGCTAGGTTAGGTTAGGTTAGGTTAGGTTAGGTTTGGTTAAGTTAGGTTAGGTTAGGATTGGTTAGGTTAGGTTAGGTTAGGTTAGGTTGGGTTAGGTTAGGTTAGGTTAGGTTAGGATTGGTTAGGTTAGGGTTAGGTTAGGGTTTTGGTTAAGTTAGGTTAGTTAGGTTAGGTTAGTTTAGGTTAGTTAGGTTAGGTTTAGGATTGGTTCGGTTAGATAGGTTGGGTTAAGTTAGGTTAGTAAGGTTTAGGTTAGGTTAGTTAGGTAGGTGTTGGTTAGGTTAGGTTGGTTAGGATTGTTAGTTAGTTAGGTTAGGTTAGGTTTAGGTTAGGTTAGGTTGGTTAGGTAAGGTTAGGTTAGTTTAGGTTTGGTTAGCTTAGGTTAGGTTAGGTTAGTTTAGGTTATGCTAGTTTAGGTTGGGTTAGGGTTAGGGTTGGTTAAGTTAGGCTAGGTTAGGTTTGGTTAGTTAGGTAAACGTTAGGTTAGGTTGAGGTTGGTTAGGTTAGTTAATGTTAAGTTAGGTTTACGTTAGGTAGGTTAGGTTAAGGTTAGGTTAGGTTTGGTTAAGTTTAGGTTTACGTTAGATTAGGTTAAGTTAGGTTAGGTTAGGTTAGTTAATTTGGGTTAACGTTGGTTTAGGGATATGGTTAGGTTAGGTTAGTTTAGGTTTAGGTTAGGATAGTTAGGTTAGGTTAGGTTTAGGTATTGGTTAGGTTAGGTTAGGTTAGGTTAGGTTAGGTTTTGGTAAGTTAGGTTTAGGTTAGGATTGGTTAGGTAAGGTTAGGTTAGGTTAGGTTAGGTTGGGTTAGGTTAGGTAGTTAGGTTAGGTTAGGATTGGTTAGTTAGGTTAGGTTGGGTTAAGTAGGTAAGTGTTAGGTAGGTTAAGTTAGGTTTGGTTAGGTTAGGTTTGGTTAGGATGGTTAGGTAGGTTAGGTTATGGTATAGTAGTTAGGTTAGGTTGGGTTAGGTTTAGGTTAGGGTATGGTTAGGTTAGGTTAGGTTAGGTTAGGTTAGGTTAGGTTAGCTAGGTAGTTGGGGTTAGGTTAGGTTGGATTAAGTTAGGTTAGGTTAGGTTAGGTTAGGTAGGTTTAAGGTTAGGTTAGGTTAAGTTAGTTTTAGTTAGGTTAGGTTAGGTTAGAGGTTAGGTTATTAGGTTAGGTTAAGTAAGGTTTAGGTTCGGTAAGAACGTAAGGATAGTTTAGTAGGGGTTCGTGTATAGGTACAGGAAAGGTTAGGTAAAGAAATTGTAAACTAAACGTGTATATTTAAGATAAGGATCTGTATTAGGTATAGTATACGGTAGCGATACGGATACTGTCAATCGGCAATAAAATGTTATAGGAATAAGGATAAGGTTACGGAACATTAGGTTACGGTACGGATAATGAACTTGAACGGTAAATTATGATCGGATTACGGAAAGGGTTAAGTGAAAATACGGTTACTGTATAGTAAAGGATCGGTGTAGGTAAGTTCTGGTTATGTTAGGTAGGATTGGTTAGGTTAGGTAGGTTATAGGTTACGTACAAGTAAGGAAAGTGATAGGTAGGTATAGGTTAATTTCACGTAAGGTTTATAGTAGGGATATATGTTAATTAGGATACATTCTACTAAATTAGAATAAAACCAAGTAAACTTAGTTTAAGTTAACTTTGTAAACTTAGCTTAAGTTTGAGCAGATTATGCAAAGTGACTTTAAATCAGGTTAACTTAAAACAACTTAGATCTGTCTACAAACAAACTAAAACACACAGAAACGAGAAGTTGTTAAAAATTTTGCACTCCGGCAGCTTGTCTTTTTCGTATCTTACGAACACGTAAGATGACAGCTCGTTCTTACGAACATGTAAGATGACAGCTCGTTCTTACGAACACGTAAGATGACAGCTCGTTCTTACGAACATGTAAGATGACAGGTCGTTCTTACGAACATGTAAGATGACAGCTCGTTCTTACGAACATGTAAGACGACAGGTCGTTCTTACGAACATGTAAGATGACAGGTCGTTCTTACGAACAAGTAAAATATCAGATTATTCTCACATATGTTCTCTTACTTCCGACTAAAACCCAGCTAGCGTTGATCTTCTCTCTTCCAGAGGGACTTGAAGTTCCTGAAGTCAGTTCCTGATTAGCCAGGCTGGAGATCACACGAGATTGCCCTGTTCAGGTCACGCTCCAGGAAGGTCACAGAAAGGTGACCCAGGGTCAGGTCAAGCTCCAATAAAGTCACACAAAGGTGACCTGGGTTCAGGTCACCTTCCCTGGCTCTGGTTTCAGAGTTACTGACTCCAGCACTAGGTGTCATACAGGCAGTAATCTACATGGAACACAAACGTCAACCACCATGTCACCCCCAACAACACCACCACCACCAGACCACCACCACCACCACCACCACTACCCCACCACCACCACCACAACCACCACCACCACGCACCACCCACCACCACCACCACCCCACCCACCACCACCACCACCACCCCACCACCACCACTACCAACCGATCATCACCACCACTACCACCACCACCACTACCACACCACCACTACCACCGACCACCACCACCACCAACACCACTACCCCACCACCACCACCAACCACCACTACCACCACCACCACCACCACCACCACCACCACCACCAACTACCAACCATCATCACCACCACTACCACCACCACCACCACCACCAACCACCCACCATCCTCCACCACCACCACCACCAACGCACTACCACCACCACCATACCACCTACCACCACACCACACCACCACCACCACCACCACCACCACCACCATCACCACCACGTTACTCACGCCTGGGGGAGGGAGGGGGAAGAAGAGGAGGGGAGGGAGGGGGAAGGAGAGGAGGGGAGGATAGGGGAGAGGGAGAATAGGGAAGGGAGAAAAAGAAGGGGGAAAGGGAGGGTAAAAGATCATGGGAGAAGTGAGTGTGCAGGGAGGAAATGTTACTCCAGCGGGTTTATATTGGCGAGGTGTTTATGAGAGAGAGAGACAGACAGACAAACAGAGGGAAGAGGGGAAGAGGGAGAAGATCAGATGATGGTACATGACCTGTCTAAGGCAGCGACTCCCCTTCCTCTCTCTGTCTCTCTCTCTTCCCCCTCTACTTCCCCTCTGTCTCCTAACTCCCCTCTCCTCCCACTTTCCGTCCTCCCTCCGTCTTCCTCGTGACAATCTACAACATATTAGAAACACATCAAAATCCCTCCATTATAGTTTCTTTCTGACAAAGTTGATGAATATGTCACTCGAAGCATCAGCCACATATCACATATGCAACATATCAACAGTGGCTTTATCAACACAAATTCAAGGACACACTGGGAAGACTGGCACTGTACACATGGATGTACAATATGGCACATGTTCAGCACTCTTGGGGTATCTCTACTGCTGAGACGTTCCTCCTGGACACCAGGATTCTTCAGTCGAAAGTGCAAGGCGACAGTAAGTCGACATCTTGTTGTGATCATACCGTCCACCTGAAGGATAGGCAGAGGCCAGACCTCGTGTACTCATTGGTCAGTTATAGAACCTCTAGTATTGCATGACCCAAACAGGGTCATGCAACATGACGCCCTACAACAACTGCTTAAGGATAACTTATTTGACCTTGTGTGTCTGTTTGAGACTGACGTGTGTCTGTTTGAGACTGACGTGTGTCTGTTTGAGACTGACGTGTGTCTGTTTGAGACTGACGTGTGTCTGTTTCAGACTGACGTGTGTCTGTTTGAGACTGACGTGTGTCTGTTTCAGACTGACGTGTGTCTGTACAAGAATTGACGTGTTCTTTTTGAGACTGACGTGTGCCTGTTTTGAGACTGACGTGTTTCTGTTTTCAGACTGACGTAATGTCAGTTTCATCAGACTGACGTGTGTCTGTTTGAGACTACGTGTGTCTGTATGATACTGACGTGTGTCTGTTTTTAGACTGAACTGGTGCTGTTTGAGACTGACGTGTGGTCTGTTGAGACTGACGTGTGTCTGTTTCAGAGACTGTGTCTGTTTCAGATGACGTGTGTCAGATTGAGTACTGACGTGTGCCTGTTTTGGAGACTGACGTGTGGTCTGTTTTCAGAACTGAACGAGTGGCTGTTTCAGATTGACGTGTGTCCTGTTTGAGACTACGTGTGTCCTGTTGAGACTGACGTGGTGGTCCTCTGTTTCAGACTGACGTGTGTCTGTTTCAGACTGACGTGTGTCTTATATTAGCTGTGATGCTGAGAGCAAAAATCTCATCTCAATAACCAGCATCAAAAGCCACAATACCGTGACTGAGGCAAAACTTAAATAACCCACAAATAGGATAAAGAAAATTGGACTATGTTTAGGTCAGACCTGGACTACTCCTCCTCTCTCTCTCTCTCTCACTTCTCTACTCTTCTCTCTTCTCTCGTCTCTCTCTCTCCATCTCTCTCCTCTCCTACCTCTCGTCTCTCTCTCTCTCTCGCCTCTCACTCGTGTTGATGAGTTGATTATGAAGATAAAGGTGATGATGTCGTAGTTGGACCGAACGTTCGTTCATTTGTTGTTTTCCCGCGTGTGCATTATTAAGAATCATGTATGTCACTATATACCCCTCAGTTATGATATTATCTCCCTTTATCATTATTTACTCTTTATATGAAATTCCTTCCCTCCCTTCATAACAATCCCAACCCTCCCTTCATGACATTCCCTCTCCTCCCTTCATAACATTCCCCTCCCCTATCCTCAACAACATTTCCCTCCCTTCCTTCATAACATTGCCCACCCTCCCCTCACCTTCATAACATTCCCACCCTCCCTTTCATGACATTCCCTTCCCTCCTTCATAACATTCCCCCCTCCCTTCAAACCATACCCTCCCTCCCTTCATAACATTCCCACCCTCCCTTCATAACATTCCCACCCTCCCTTCATAACATTCCCTCCCTCCCTTCATAACATTCCCACCCTCCCTTCAAAACATTCCCCACTCCTACCCACCCTTCAATAACATTCCCACCCTCCCTTACATGACAATCCCACCCTCCTTCATGACATTCCCCCCCTCCCTTTCATAACATTCCCTCCCTTCCTTCATAAACATTCCCTCCCTTTCCTTCATAACATTCCTCCCTTCCTTATTCATAACATTCACACCCTCCCTTCATAACATTCCCTCCCTTCTCATACATTCCCCCCCTTTCCTTCCTTCATAACATCCCTCCCTTCCTTCATAACATTCCCACCCTCCTCCTTCATAAAACATTCCCTCCCTTCCCTTCATGAACATTCCCTCCCTTCCTTCATAACATTCCCCCCCTGCCTTCATAACATTCCCTCCCTCCCTTCATGACATTCCCTCCCTCCCTTCATAACATTCCCTCCCTCCCTTCATGACATTCCCTCCCTTCCTTCATAACATTCCCACCCTCCCTTCATAACATTCCCTCCCTCCCTTCATGACATTCCCTCCCTCCTTCATAATATTCCCTCCCTCCTTCATGACATTCCCTCCCCTCCCTTCATAACATACCCACCTCCCTTCATGACATTCCCTCCCTCCCTATCATGACATTCCCCTCCCTCCCCTTCATTAACATTCCTATCCCTCCCTTCATGACATTCCCACCCCTCCCTTCAATGACATTCCCCTCCCTCCCTTCATAACATTCCTCCCACCCTTTCATGACATTCCCTCTCCTGCCCTTCATAACATTCCCTCCCCTCCCTCATGACATTCCCTCCCTCCCTTCATGACATTCCCACCCTCCCTTCCTGAACTTCCCCTCCCGATCCCTTCCTGACATCCCTCCCCTCCCCTTCAATGACATTCCCTCCATCCTTCAAGACATTCCCTCCCTCCCCTCCCTTCATAACAATCCCGTCCCTCCCTTCATGACAATCCCAATCCCTCCCTTCCAAGACAGTTCCCCTCCCCTCCCTTCATGACATTCACTCCCTCCCCTTCCGACATACCTCCCTCCCTTCATAACAATCCCTCCCTCCCTTCATAACATTCCCTCCTCCACTTCATAACATGTCCATCACTCCCTTCATGACATTCCTCTCCCTCCTTCGATGAATTTCCCTCCCTCCTTCATGACATTCCCTCCCTCCCTCATGACATTCCATCCCTTCTTCATGACTTTCCCTCCCTCCCTTCATAACATGTCCCTCCCCCCTCATAACATTCCCTCCCTCCCTTCATGACATTCCCTCCCTTCCTTCATGGACATTCCCCCCTTTCTCTTCATACATTCCTCTCTACCTTCATAAACAT
>NC_069412.1:55761368-55763868 GCF_026875155.1 Cherax quadricarinatus | reverse complement strand
CAAATACAACGCTCTAAATTAGACAAACAAACAAAAGCACAAACCCACATAATCAAACAAGGACATTAACGCAGACAAAGTTGCTAAACCAATGTTTCTCTCTAACGCGAAGCTGCTATTATGGCTAATTAGAAGATAATCAGTGAACACGAATTATGTGATTAAGTCAAAAAGGAAGGTATAGGGATCTACCACTGTCAACCACACACTAACCCACCACCACACACACTAACCCACCACCACACACACTAACCCACCACCACACACACTAACCCATCACCACACAAACTAACCCACCACCACACACACTCACCCACCACCACACACACTAACCCATCACCACAAACACTAACCCATCACCACACACTAACCCATCACCACACACACTAACCCATCACCACACACACTAGCCCACCACCACACACACTAACCCACCACCACACACACTAACCCACCACCACACACACTAACCCACCACCACACACACTAACCCATCACCACACACACTAGCCCACCACCACGCACACTAACTCACCACCACACACACTAACCACCACCACCACACTAACCATACCACACACACTAACCCACCACCACACACACTAACCCACCATACACACACTAGCCCACCACCACACACATTAACCCACCACCACACACAGTAACCACCTCCACACACACTAACCACCACCAAACACACTAAACCACCACCACCACACACACTAACCCACAACCACACACACTAACCCACATCACACACACTACCCACACCACCACACACACTAGCCCACCACCACACACACTAACCACCACCACGCACATAGCCCACCACACACACATAACCCACCATCACACACACTAACCCACCACCACACACACTAGCCACCACCACACACACTAACCCACCACTACGCACACTAACCCACCACCACACACACTACCCACCACCACACACACTAACCCACCACCCAAACACACAACCACACCACCACACACACTAACCCACCACCACACACACTAACCCACCACCAAACACCAATAACGCACCACAACACACACTAACCACCACCACGCACACTAACCCACCACCACACACACACTAACCCACCACACGCACACTAACCCACCACCACACACACTAACCACCACCACACACACTAACCCACCACCAAACACACTAACCCACACCACACACACTAACCTACCACAACACACACTAACCACCACCACGCACACTAACCCCACCACCCACCACACTAACCCACCACCACACAATAACCCACCACAACACACATTTAAACCCACCACCACACACACTAACCCACCACCACACACACTAACCCACCACCACGCACACTAACTCACCACCATACACACACATAACTCACCATCACACACACTAACCCACCACCACACACACTAACCCACCACCACACACACTAACCCACCACCACGCACACTAACCCACCACCACACACAGTAACCTACCACCACACACACTAACCCACCATACACACAGTAACTACCACCACACACACTAACCCACCACCACACACACTAACCCACCACCACACACACTAACCACCACCACACACACTAACCCACCACACACACACTAACCCACTACACACATACTAACCCCCACCACACACGCTAACCCACCATCACCACACTAACCCACCACCACACACACTAACCGACCACCACACACACTAACCCACCACCACACACACAAGCCCAACACCATACACACTAACCCACCACTACACACACTAACCCACAATCACACACTTTAACCCTCCACCACTCACACTAACCCACCACACACACACTAACCCACCGCCACACACACTAACCCACCACCACACACACTAACCCACCATCACACACACTAACCCACAACAACACACACTAACCCACCACCTCACACACTAACCCACCACCACACACACTAACCCACCACCACACACACTAACCATCACCACACACACTAACCCACCATCACACACTCTAAGCCACTACCACACACACTAACCCACCACCACACACACTAACCCACCACCACACACACTAACCACCACCACACAGACTAACCCACCATTCACACACACTAACCACCACCACACACACTAACCCCCCACCATACACACTAACCCACCACCACGCACACTAACCCACCACCACACACACTAACCCACACCACACACACTAACCCACCATCACCACACTAACCCACCACCACACACACCCACCCACCACCACACACACTAACCCACCACCACACACACTAACCCACCACCACACACACTAACCCACCACCACACGCACTAACCCACCACCACACACACTAGCCCACCATCACACACACTAACCCACCACCACACACACTGACCCATAAGCACACACATTAACCACCACCACACACACACTAACCCCACTCCACACACACTGACCCACCACCAAACACACTAAACCACCACCACACACACTAACCCACCAC
>NC_069412.1:55741368-55756368 GCF_026875155.1 Cherax quadricarinatus | reverse complement strand
TATTGGGGACAAGTCTTGAGAACGTGTCTTGAGACATGGGACGAGTCTTGAGTCTTGGGACGAGTCTTGAGACATAGGACGAGTCTTGAGTCTTGGGACGAGTCTTGAGTCTTGGGACGAGTCATGAGTCCTGGGCCGAGTCTTGAATCTTGGGACGAATCATGAGTCTTGGGACGAGTCTTGAGTATTGGGACGAGTCTTGAGTACTGGGGACAAGTCTTGAGTCTTGAGACGAGTCTTGAGTATTGGGAACGAGTCTTGAGTCATGGAACGAGTCTTGAGTATTGGGGACGAGTCTTGAGTCATGGGACGAGTCTTGAGTATTTGGGACGAGTCTTGAGAACGAATCTTGAGTCATGGGACGAGTCTTGAGTATTGGGGACGAGTCTTGAGAACGAGTCTTGAGTCATGGGACGAGTCTTGAGTCATGGGACGAGTCTTGAGTCCTGGGGACGAAGTCTTGGGAACGAGCTTTGAGCCTTGGGGACAAATCTTGAGTCTTGAGACGAGTCTTGAGTCTTTGGGACGAATCTTGGACGAGTGATACTTTTCTCCCTGAAGATCACAGCGCTAAATCCACATGATCAGTAAGATCACAGCACAAAAGTCATGTGTTTTGAAGATCACAGCACTAAAAGAAACATGCTCTGTATGATCACAAAACTAAATATCTTTATTCTTCCAGATCACATCACCTCAGATGTGCTGAATTATAAGATCATATCACATCACCTCAGATGTGCTGAATTATAAGATCATATCACATCACCTCAGATGTGCTGAATTATAAGATCACATCACATCACCTCAGATGTGCTGAATTATAAGATCACATCACCTCAGATGTGCCGAATTATAAGATCACATCACATCACCCCAGATGTGCTGAATTATAAGATTACATCACATCACCTCAGATGTGCTGAATTATAAGATCACATCACATCACCTCAGATGTGCTGAATTATAAGATCACGTCACCTCAGATGTGCTGAATTATAAGATTACATCACATCACCTCAGATGTGCTGAATTATAAGATCACATCACACCACCTCAGATGTGCTGAATTGTAAGATCACATCACCTCAGATGTGCTGAATTATAAGATTACATCACATCACCTCAGATGTGCTGAATTATAAGATCACATCACATCACCTCAGATGTGCTGAATTATAAGATCACATCACATCACCTTAGATGTGCTGAATTATAAGATCACATCACATCACCTTAGATGTGCTGAATTATAAGATCACATCACCTCAGATGTGCTGAATTATAAGATCACATCACCTCAGATGTGCTGAATTATAAGGTCAAATCACCTCATATGAGCTGAATTATAAGGTCACATCACCTCAGATGTGCTGAATTATAAGGTCACATCACCTCAGATGTGCTGAATTATAAGGTCACATCACCTCAGATGTGCTGAATTATAAGGTCACATCACCTCAGATGTGCTGAATTATAAGGTCATATCACCTCAGATGTGTTGAATTATAAGGTCACATCACCTCAGATGTGCTGAATTATAAGGTCAAATCACCTCATATGAGCTGAATTATAAGGTCACATCACCTGAGATGTGCTGAATTATAAGGTCAAATCACCTCATATGAGCTGAATTATAAGGTCACATCACCTCAGATGTGCTGAATTATAAGGTCATATCACCTCAGATGTGCTGAATTATAAGATCACATCACCTCAGATGTGCTGAATTATAAGATCACATCACCTCAGATGTGCTGAATTATAAGGTCATATCACCTCAGATGTGCTGAATTATAAGGTCACATCACCTCAGATGTGCTGAATTATAAGGTCACATCACCTCAGATGTGCTGAATTATAAGATCACATCACCTCAGATGTGCTGAATTATAAGGTCACATCACCTTAGATGTGCTGAATTATAAGATCACATCACCTCAGATGTGCTGAATTATAAGATCACATCACCTCAGATGTGCTGAATTATAAGGTCACATCACCTCAGATGTGCTGAATTAAGGTCACATCACCTCAGATGTGCTGAATTATAAGGTCACATCACCTCAGATGTGCTGAATTATAAGGTCACATCACATCAGATGTGCTGAATTATAAGGTCACATCAGCAATACTCATGTATTCAGTTCCTGAAATTATACCGTCACTAGTGTCACAAATTTTGAAAAATATGAAAATCGCATTAACGAATTCTTGTAGAATTCGCAGTGTCAAAAATTATCTGGAATATGCAAAATATAGGGTGAATAAAAGGCGAACTATCAGAATTCCTTGGATCAAGAGCTCGTCACTTGATCAATAAAATGAAGAGATCCATATTGACCAGCAATTGCAGTAATTATGTATTAGTATGTATGTATGTATGTTGTAGTATGTATATATAAAATTTATATATATATATATATATATATATATATATATAAATATATATATAAAATATATATAATATATATATATATATATATATATAAAATATATATTATATATATTAGACATAATCAAAAAAAGAGCAAGAAACTAAAAAATATAAACTTAAAAAAACCCCACAAGTATCGAAAGAACAATATATAAAAAAGTGTTTCCAACAGTGCCGGCGACTGCAGTATACACGACGGGGCCAGGAGCTGAGACTCGAGTCCCCGATAACACAACTCAATGAACACACCAGAAAAAGCCTATTGGTGATAAGATACGAGGCAGAGTGTTGCTGAAGCCTGCTAGAGTGTTACATGAATCAGTCTTGGAACACAGCAGATACCATCATTACCCTCGACTCCAGACACAACACAACTCCACCTCCTTGTTCCTCGTGTGGAAGTACGATAGCCGTTCCTGCATCATGCAAATCACTGAATGGATCAGAGCATAACGTTGTGGCATACAAATCACTCTGAACACACAGTGTATCTGGATCCAGAACAAGATTCAGGACGGCAGCAGCGCACGCAGTGTGTATCTCTACAGTTAACACCAAGACCAAGACCTGCCTTATATGGGCCAGTAGACCTGGTGCAGTGTTACTCCATTCTTATCTTTAGTAACCGAATAACCAGGTCCCAGGTAGTTCGCATGGAGTCCTAACTGAGAATCACTGCCAAATCCACTTTGTCATTGATCTTCTTACAGATAAAGACTTTTATCCTTCGAAGCCTGGACTGAGACATGCTCGCGGAAGTTCCTGAAGGTCATTATCGATGCTAGGCAATTTACAGCCTCATCCACTTTGCCCCATCTACAAAGAACCAACGAAAGAGGTCGAGGGAAGGAGCCATTCTCCCCGATGACAGAAAAATCAACCTCAATTCCAGCAGCCACAGCAAGCCGCGATCGACCACTGCTGCGCTGAGCAGCCTCGGCTCCGAGTGATTATTGAAATTGTGACACTGTATTTAGCTGATTGACCCACACGGGTTTAGCGCTTCAGGAAATATAATACAAAAAAAAAAAAGCATGACACTGCGGCTCAAACGTGTCCTCAACAGAGCTGACACTTCTGACTGCTCTACAATACACAAGACAAACTTTCCACACTTGTGTTGACGTTAAAAGTGGTAAGTGTAAGTAGGTGCGAGTGAGATCACTGTAAATCAGCCATGTATTTACTTTTTTTTTTTTTACGTCGATTAAACTAGTGTTGAATGTAAACACGTTTGAAAGTATTTACAAGTCAAATATTTATTTAGTAATTGCTAACTGCAGTTGCTAATTCAGTTGCTGTAATCGTTGTTATGTTACGTGTGTGTGATGTGGATGTTACTAGAGTAATGTAGGAGTTATTAAATAAATTACTTTATTTATACAGGAGTGTAATTTGTTCCTAAATTAAGATATTCTAATGAGAGAGAGAGAGAGAGAGTGATGAGTGAGTGAGTGAGTGAGAGGAGGAGAAGGAGTGAGGAGAGAGAGAGAGAGAGAGAGAGAGAGAGAGAGAGAGAGAGAGAGAGAGAAAGAGAGAGAGAGAGAGAGAGAGAGAGAGAGACAGAGAGACAGAGAGACAGAGACGGAGAGAGAGAAGAGAGAGAAGAGATGAGATGAGAAGAGAGAGAAGAGAGAGACGAGGAATTTGAGAGAGAGAGAGAGAGACAGAAAGAGAGAGAGAGGAGGAGAGAGAGAGGAGACAGTAATTATATTCCGCAAAAAACGGAATGATAATCAGAGATTAACATGCTGGATACTCTTAGTAATCACTAAAGATTATAACTAATCAGAACAAATAAGACATAAAAGGTTGTTAAGTGCAGGTGACCGGAAGCAAGGTGCTGTGTGTTTAATGACAGTGTATATACACTGAGAGGTGTATATCCTTCAGTGTATATACGCCGAGAATTTACTATAGTCCATACTTTAAAATTAGATTTTCTTACAGTCTGAAGTCACGAGTGAGCCATCATCATGAAGAGGCGTCCCTGACCTACACATAATGTGACCTTGAAAAGTCATGACTCTCACTGTTCTAACTCCCACAAGAAGCAAGTCTTTCTGAGTGTTTGGTAGTGATCACCAGGCTGGGGATAATTACATGAGTCAAAGTCAGTTACAATTATACTTTCAATTATTCTTTCAGATTATTAGTTGCACTTACAATTACTTTATGAGAAAAACAATAAATTACAATCGAAATTTCTTGATATATTGTGTTAAATTGTTTTCCACAGTTAAGTCAAATTTCACTAATGTTAAAATCATTGTTCAATGTGGAAAATAATAAGCAAACATTTGACTTAGAACAGATGGAGAACATTCACATAATACACAAATAACCCGCACATAAAAGACAGAAGCTTACGACGACGTTTCGGTCCGACTTGGACCATTGACAAAGTCACACTAACAGAGGAGGAGCAGAACGGCTATATATAGGCAGGAAGAGGTAGAGGTAGTAGTAGTGGTAGTAGTAGTAGTAGTAGTAGTACAAGAATTGTATATAATACCGACAGGATGAAATGACACATGCACAACACCCGGGCATCCCCACCGTAGACGTTTCGCCATCCAGCCAGCCACTGGATGGCGAAACGTCCACAACAAAGAACACAGACGCCGCACATGTGTCTAATTTCATCAGTAATGTAGTGAAGAAGAAGAGGTAGTGGTAGTGGTAGTGGTTAGAAGGGGGAAATAAGGAAGACGAGCCAGTCAAATACAAAGGAAGGGGAGCACTGCAAGAAGAGCTAGAAACCCACAGAGGGAGAGCAAGCGCACCGAGGTGCGTGAAAGGGGAGTGGTGAAATAAAATAAAGAAGGAACAGAAACACGAGACAGGAGAGAGAAAGACAACCCAGAGGAGAAAAGGAAGAGTAGGAAGGGGAAGAGGAAGAAGAAAAAGAAGAAGAAGAAAAATAGGATTCAGGTTAACGTCACGGGTGTTCTGAAGTTTGGAGCATTTTACAATGTATGGGAGAGGAAGCATTACAGAGACGAAAGCCAGGGCTAAGGTTCATACAAGGAAAGTTGTGTATAAGAGAGGATTTCAACTAAACGGGACTGTTCGAGTTGGGAAGTAGGGAAAAACAGTTTAAAGCAAGAACCAGTCAATAGGATGGCTATGATCTCTGAGTGACAGAAAAGGAGCATTGTTAGTGTCGGCAAGCCTAACACTATTTTTGTGCTCCCTAAGTCTGTCAGAAAGAGATCGACCAGTTTCTCCAAAGTATTGAAGAGGACAGGAGGAGCAAGAAATAGAGTAGACACCAGGAAACATCTGTAGAGGGAGGAGAGGGTATGAACGAGATTAGTGCGAAGAGTGTTAGTCTGGCGGAAGGTAAGCTTGATGTCTAAGGGACGGAGAGAATTGTTGAGATTAGAAAGACGGAAATGTAGGGAAGGCAGAGGATAGAAGAGTTCCCATGAGTAGAGAGTTTGGGAGAGATGAAATTGCGTTTAGCACGTTAGAGGGGCAGAGTCTATGAAATGGGAAGGGTAGCCAGACGGGGAGAACGAATTATAAGAGTGGAAATTTCGGGCTGGAAGGAACTGAGGATCACAGATGCGGAGGGCTCGGAGAAAGAGGGAGATAAGAACACTTTTCTTGACAGGGGAAGCATGATAGGAAAAGTAGTGAATGTACATGCCACTGTGCATAGGTTTACGGTTAAACGGAAAAGGAAAAACCCTGTATCTGAGCGGTGGACATGGACATCAAGGAAAGGAAGTAAGGAATTAGATTCCCATTCAGCTTTATAAACTTAATGGAAGGGGCAAGATTGTTAAGAGCTTCAAGAAAAGGTTGGAAGAGACTGGAGTCATGAGGCCACAGAGCAAAGATGTCATCCACATAGCGGAGCCAGAGTGAAGGTTGCACATCGAGGGTAGGAAGAAGAACAGTCTCGAAGTATTCATGTAAAGATTAGCAAGAGAGACCATAGCGACACCGAAGGTTTGGGAATAATATTTCCCTTGGAAGGAAAAGGAGTTAGAGTCCCACACAGAGGCGGATCAGATCAAGAAAGACATCAGTGGGGATAGGGAGATGAAGAAACCCTTCATGGGCCTTCTCTCTAAGGAAATCAAGGACAACATCAAGAGGGACATTGGATGGAAGAGGGACTCAACCCTCAAGATAAGCATCTTACAGGTTGGGAGAGAGCGAACCCGTTCAATGAAGTCTTGAGAGTGACGGAGGTGGGCAGGAGGAAAAAAGTACCAAGAAAGGGAGTGAGGGTTTTGGCCAGCCAAGAAGCAAGAGAATAAGAGACAGAACCTCTAGAGGATATGATAGGACGAAGAGGAATATCAGGTTTATGAGTTTTGGGAAGGCCATAGAAATAGGAAGAGAGGGACAGATGACACGAAACCGTTGAACAAGGTCAAAGTCAGGAGGACAGAGGTCGGGGAGAGTCCCTTTGTTTTTTGTTGAAAGTTCTCTTGATGCGATCAAGAGGTTGGAAACGAGAGGGAGTGTAGGTGCGTGAGTCAGAGAGCAAGACATCAGCTTACGGAGGTAATCCTCGCGATCAAGGATAACTACCGAATTACCTTTGTCAGAAGTAGTATGACAATGTTAGTGTTAGATTTAAGAGAAGAAAGGGCAAGTTTGGTAACGGGGGAAGGTGGTGATTCTGGAAAACATCTAACAAGAGCAGAAGGAGAGGCGCACGAAAAGTGGACAAGTCTAGGAAGGAATACGGAAACAGGATTGACGAAAGGAATCAAAAGAGCTTAATCAGGAAATACGACACGCGAGGAGTAGGCCCCGAATAGTGCAAAGGAAAGACTCAAAACCAAGAAGTTCAGAGTTCATACTGAGAGAGTGAGACAGAAGACAGATTAGTAACACAGTCAGTGAGGGAGAATTTAGACCAAGGGCTAGCTGAGACTACTACTACTACTACCACTACTACTACCTCTACCTCTTCCTGCCTATATATAGCCGTTCTGCTCCTCCTCTGTTAGTGTGACTTTGTCAATGGTCCAAGTCGGACCGAAACGTCGTCGTAAGCTTCTGTCTTTTATGTGCGGGTTATTTGTGTATCGTTCCAGTCACGGTATTGTGCCTTTTTGTTATTCACATAATATTTGTCTCACTAAGTCAGCCAAAGGTGAAGCAGGACTACACATAACTAAATAAGCTTCGTTACACATAACTAAATAAGCTTCGTTACACATAACTAAATAAGCTTCGTTACACATAACTAAATAAGCTTCGTTACACACAACAAAATAAGCTTTCGTTACACATAAAAATTAAGCTTGTTGAACATAAACTAAATAAGCGTCGTTACACATAACTAAATAAGCTTCGTTACACATAACTAAATAAGCTTCGTTACACATAACTAAATAAGCTTCGTTGAACATAACTAAATAAGCTTCGTTACACTAACTAAATAAGCTTCGTTACACACAACAAAAATAAGCTTCGTTACAATAACTAATAAGATTCGTTATACTAACTAAAAAAGCTTCATTACACATAATTAAAAAAGCTTCGTTACACATAACTAATTAAGCTTCGTTAAATTTAATTTTAAATAAGCTTCGTTACACATAACTAAATAAGCTTCGTTACATAATTTAATAGCTTCGTTACACATAACTAAATAAGCTTCGTTACACATAATAAATAAGCTTCGTTACACATAACAAAATAGCTTCGTTACACAAACTAAATAAGCTTCGTTACACATAACTAAAAAGCTTCGTTACACATAACTAAATAAGCTTCGTTACACATAACTAAGCTTCGTTACACATAACTAAATGAGCTTTGTTACACATAACTAATAAGTTTTCGTTAACATAACTAAAAAGCTTCGTTACACATAACTAAATAAGCTTCGTTACACATAACTAAATAAGCTTCGTTACACATAACTAAATAAGCTTCGTTACACACAACTAAATAAGCTTTGTTACACATAACTAAATAAGCTTCGTTACACATAACTAAATAAGCTTCGTTACACATAACTAAAGCTTCGTTACACATAACTAAATGAGCTTTGTTACACATAGCTAAATAAGCTTCGTTACACATAACTAAATAAGCTTCGTTACACATAACTAAATAAGCTTCGTTACACATAACTAAATAAGCTTCGTTACACATAACTAAATAAGCTTCGTTACACATAACTAAATAAGCTTCGTTACACACAACTAAATAAGCTTCGTTACAAATAACTAAATAAGCTTCGTTGCACACAACTAAATAAGCTTCGTTACACATAACTAAATAAGGTTCGTTACACACAACTAAATAAGCTTCGTTTACACATATAACTAAATAGCTTCGTTACACATAACTAAATAAGCTTCGTTACACATAACTAAATAAGCTTCGTTACACATAACTAAATAAGCTTCGTTACACATAACTAAATAAGCTTCGTTACACATAACTAAATAAGCTTCGTTACACATAACTAAATAAGCTTCGTTACACATAACTAAATAAGCTTCGTTGAACATAACTAAATAAGCTTCGTTACACATAACTAAATAAGCTTCGTTACACATAACTAAATAAGCTTCGTTACACATAACTAAATAAGCTTCGTTACACATAACTAAGCTTCGTTACACATAACTAAATAAGCTTCGTTACACATAACTAAATAAGCTTCGTTACACATAACTAAATAAGCTTCGTTACACATAACTAAATAAGCTACGTTGAACATAACTAAATAAGCTTCGTTACACATAACTAAATAAGCTTCGTTGAACATAACTAAATAAGCTTCTTTACACATAACTAAAAAAGCTTCGTTACACAAAACTAAAAAAAGCTTCGTTAAAAACAACAAAAAAAGCTTTGTTCACTTTAAAAAAAACCCAACCCCAAAACAAATACCGTTCACTAACTGTTTCTTCACAAACAAAGAGTTTTTGTTCCATAGCAAAAATAACTTCGTTTCACTAAACCCAAAAAAATTCTTACACAACTAAAAAAACTTCGACCATAATAAATAAGCTTCGTCCTAAAAAATTTAAGTTCTTAACTAAATTAAAAAACTCGTTTTACCCCTAAATAAGTTGTTAAAATAACTAAAACTCTTGACACCTAAAAAGTTCTTTACACATCAATAGGTTCGTTAAACAACAAAAATGTTGGATAAAAAAAAAAAGTTGTTAAAAAATTTTTGTTGTTAAAAAATTTTAAGTTTTTTAAAATAAAATAAATGTTCTTTTTAAAATAAATAATTTTAAAAATAAATAGTTTTTCCCCAAATAAATGTTTTGTAAATAATAAAAGCTGTTTATACAAAAACTATATTAACTTTTTACCTTAATTAATAAGTTCGTAACCCCATTAACAAATAAGCTTCGTTACACATAACTAAATAAGCTTCGTTACACATAACTAAATAAGCTTCGTTACACATAACTAAATAAGCTTCGTTACACATAACTAAATAAGCTTCGTTACACACAACTAAATAAGCATCGTTACACATAACTAAAAAAGCTTCGTTACACATAACTAAATAAGCTTCTTTACACATAACTAAAGCTTCGTTACACATAACTAAATGAGCTTTGTTACACATAACTAAATAAGCTTCGTTACACATAACTAAATAAGCTTCGTTACACATAACTAAATAAGCTTCGTTACACATAACTAAATAAGCTTCGTTACACATATCTAAATAAGCTTCGTTACACACAACTAAATAAGCTTTGTTACACATAACTAAATAAGCTTCGTTACACATAACTAAATAAGCTTCGTTACACATAACTAAGCTTCGTTACACATAAATAAATGAGCTTTGTTACACATGCAAAATTCGTTACACATAACTAAATAAGCTTCGTTAACACTAACTAATAAGCTTCGTTACACGTAACTAAATAAGTTCGTTACACATAACTAAATAAGCTTCGTTACACAATAATAAGCTTCGTTACACAACTAAATAAGCTTCGTTACAATAACTAAATAAGCTTCGTTACACAATAAATAACTCGTACACATAACTAATAAGCTTCGTTACACACACTAATAAACTTCGTAACAAATAAATAAGCTTCGTTACACATAACTAAATAAGTTCGTTACACATAACTAAATAAGCTTCGTTACACATAACTAAATAAGCTTCGTTACACTTAACTAAATAAGCTTCGTTACACATAACTAAATAAGCTTCGTTACACATAACTAAATAAGCTTCGTTACACATAACTAAATAAGCTTCGTTACACATAACTAAATAAGGTTCGTTACACATAACTAAATAAGCTTCGTTACACGTAACTAAATAAGCTTCGTTACACATTATTAAATAAGCTTCGTTACACATAACTAAATAAGCTTCGTTACACATAACTAAATAAGCTTCGTTACACATAACTAAATAAGCTTCGTTACACATAACTAAATAAGCTTCGTTACACATAACTAAATAAGCTTCGTTACACGTAACTAAATAAGCTTCCTTACACATAACTAAATAAGCTTCGTTACACGTAACTAAATAAGCTTCGTTACACATAACTAAATAAGCTTCGTTACACATAACTAAATAAGCTTCGTTACACGTAACTAAATAAGCTTCGTTACACGTAACTAAATAAGCTTCGTTACACATAACTAAATAAGCTTCGTTACACATAACTAAATAAGCTTCGTTACACATAACTAAATAAGCTTCGTTACACATAACTAAATAAGCTTCGTTACACATAACTAAATAAGCTTCGTTACACATAACTAAATAAGCTTCGTTACACATAACTAAATAAGCTTCGTTACACGTAACTAAATAAGCTTCGTTACACATAACTAAATAAGCTTCGTTACACTAACTAAAGCTTCTTACATAACTAAATAGCTTCGTTACACGTAACTAAATAAGCTTCGTTACACATAACTAAATAAGCTTCGTTAACTAACTAATTCGTTAATAACTAAATAAGCTTCGTTACACATAACTAAATAAGCTTCGTTACACATAACTAAATAAGCTTCGTTACACGTAACCTATTTTACTGTGTGAGATCTAAGACACAATATTGAATTTTTTTTTCATTTATTACAACGTAAACAAGAAAACTGCATTTAGAAGCTGAATAAAACTGGAAGAAATGTTGCAGCGAATTATTGCAGAAAGTTGCAAATGAGTTATTTCACAAGGTGCAACACGATGAAAATAATATTGAGTTTAATGGTGCGCAACGACTTACATATTAAACTTCATTAAGATTCAAGGAATGAAGGTACTTGTAAATATCTTGCTTGTACTTGATTGCAAGTTGGTGGAAGGTTGCAGGACCTAACTCCGCCCAACCACATGTGTGAAAAAAAATAAATCCTGCTTTAAATATTTTCTGTGACGGTGCTGAAGTGTCGGTGGAACACATTATTACTCTTGATCGTAGCGTCAGAGGGAACATTTCTGGAGGAGAATCCTTCCAGTAGACCAAAGGATCAACGTAGTATGGAATACCATACTCTTGTATATATTGTTTTCACAAAAAACATAAGCTGGGAGGAAGACTGCAGCAGGCCCACCGGCCCACACTAGGCAGGTCTCCCACAAACACAAACACTCCATCAAAAATAGTTGCCCAATCCAGTGCTAATGCTACCTAGAATGTATACAAATTCGTAAGAAAACACTCAGAGAAGACTAGCAAAATTAATCAATCGCATAAGAACTCTTCCATATGAAGAAAGACTGAAATCCCATAAACTTTAGTCTCTTGTAAGACGAAGAATGACGGGAGACATGATTGAAGTGTATAAGTAAAAGAAGGGCATATACAAAGGAAATATAAACAAGGCCCTGAGGATATCACTCCAAGAAACAACTGGAAATAAGAGCTTCATCAGTGGACGGTTTCTGTTTTTCTCTCGCTGAAGACAGCGAGAGATAAACAGAAATTTGAAAAACAAAAAGTTGGGTCCTCTTAGGTGGATTTGTCTTAGACTCAAATGTTGTTTATTTTGGAGCATTTCACACCCGGTGTCCTCATTCTCAGTACGTTATCCTAATTACGAAAATTATGAAATGTGACACGAAATGGCTGCTCTCTCATTTGTTTTTATAACTCATCGAAAGACGTTACTGAAACAGAATTTTTTGTGAAACTTATGAACTCTTATCCCTTGGCCAAGTTACACACAGCCTAGTTACACACAGCCCAGTTACACACAGCCCAGTTACACACAGCCCAGTTACACACAGCCCAGTTACACACAGCCTAGTTACACACAGCCTAGTTACACACGCGTACAAGCCCAGTTACACACAGCCAGTTACACACAGTTACACACAGCCCAGTTACACACAGCCCTAGTTACACACAGCCAGCACCAGCCGTTAACAGCCGTAACAGCCTAGTTACACACAGCCAGTTACACACAGCCCAGTTACACACAGCCCAGTTACACACAGCCTAGTTACACACAGCCTAGTTACACACAGCCCAGTTACACACAGCCCAGTTACACACAGCCTAGTTACACACAGCCCAGTTACAAGAAACAAGCCCAGTTACACACAGCCTAGTTACACACAGCCCAGTCACACACAGCCCAGTTACACACAGCCTAGTTACACACAGCCCAGTTACACACAGCCCAGTTACACACAGCCCAGTTACACACAGCCCAGTTACACACAGCCCAGTTACACACAGCCCAGTCACACAAAGCCCAGTTACACACAGCCAGTCACACAAGCCCAGTTACACACAAACCAGTTACACACAGCCAGTCACACAAAGCCCAGTTACACACAGCTCAGTTACACACAGCCCAGTCACACAAGCCCAGTTACACAAAGCCCAGTCACACAAGGCCCAGTTACACACAGCTCAGTTACACACAGCCCAGTTACACACAGCCCAGTCACACAAAGCCCAGTAACACACAACTCAGTTACACACAGCCCAGTTACACACAGCCCAGTTACACACAGCTCAGTTACACACAGCCCAGTCACACAAAGCCCAGTTACACACAGCCCAGTCACACAAAGCCCAGTTACACACAGCCCAGTTACACACAGCCCAGTCACACAAAGCCCAGTTACACACAGCCCAGTTACACACAGCCCAGTCACACAAAGCCCAGTTACACACAGCCCAGTCACACAAAGCCCAGTTACACACAGCCCAGTTACACACAGCCCAGTCACACAAAGCCCAGTTACACACAGCTCAGTTACACACAGCCCAGTCACACAAAGCCCAGTTACACACAGCCCAGTTACACACAGCCCAGTCACACAAAGCCCAGTTACACACAGCCCAGTTACACACAGCCCAGTTACACACAGCCAAGTTACACACAGCCCAGTTACACACACACACACACACACACACACACACACACACACACACACACACACACACACACACACACACACACACACACACACACACACACACATAGATGCCATCTTTCCAACGGGATACCAAATCCTGAGGAAAGACAGAGGGAACAGGGGGGGTGGAGGAGTGGCACTGCTGATCAAAAATCGCTGGAATTTTGATGAGCTGGAGAGAGGAGACAGCGGAGAAGAAAGTGATTACATAGCGGGAACGCTTCACTCTGGAGGTCCCAAGGTGGTAATAGCAGTGATGTATAACCCACCACAGAACAGCAGGAGGCCAAGGCAAGAGTACAACGAGAGCAATAGAGCGATGGTTGACACACTGGCTAGAGTGGCCAGAAGAGCTCATGCATGCAGGGCAAAGCTCCTGATCATGGGTGACTTTAACCACAAGGAGATCGATTGGGAGAACTTGGAGCCACATGGGGGCCAAGATACATGGAGGGCTAAGATGATGGAGGTGGTACTGGAAACTTCATGTGCCAACACGTAAGGGACACTACAAGAGAGAGAGGAGAGGATGAACCAGCAAGGCTGGACTTAGTATTCACCTTGAGTAGTGCAGATATCGAGGACATCACATATGAAAGACCCCTTTGGGGCCAGTGACCATGTGGTTTTAAGCTTCGAATACACAGTAGAGCTACAAGTGGAGGAAGAAGCAGGAAGGCCAGGACGAATGAAGCCAAACTACAAGAAAGGGGACTACACAGGAATGAGGAACTTCTTGAACGGGGTTCAGTGGGACAGAGAAATGGCAGGGAAGCCAGTTAATGAGATGATGGAATATGTAGCAACAAAATGCAAGGAGGCTGAGGAGAGGTTTGTACCCAAGGGTAACAGGAATAATGAAAAAGCCAGGATGAGCCCATGGTTTACCCAAAGGTGCAGGGAGGCAAAAACCAAGTGTGCTAGGGAATGGAAGAAATATAGAAGGCAAAGGACCCAGGAGAATAAGGAGAGCAGTCGTAGAGCCAGAAACGAATATGCACAGATAAGAAGGGAGGCCCAAAGACAATATGAAAACGACATAGCAGCGAAAGCCAAATCTGACCCGAAACTGTTGTACAGCCACATCAGGAGGAAAACAACAGTCTGACCGTGAAGTATGTGAGGAACTCAACAAGAGATTCAAAGAAGTGTTCACACAGGAGACAGAAGGGGCTCCAGAAAGACGGAGAGGTGGGGC
>NC_069412.1:55686368-55736368 GCF_026875155.1 Cherax quadricarinatus | reverse complement strand
TGAAAGCAATGAAGAATCTTTACGAGGATAGTGAGGCTCAGGTTAGAGTATGAAAGCGAGAGGAAGATTATTTCTCAGTAAAAGTAGGCCTTAGACAAGGATGTGTGATGTCACCGTGATTGTTCGGTATATTTATAGATGAAGTTGTAGGGAAAGTGAATGCTCGGGTGTTGGCAAGAGTTGTGGGGTTAAAAGATAAAGACTCTAACGCAAGGCGGGAGTTGTCACAGTTGTTCTTTGCTGATGACACTGTGCTTCTGGGAGATTCTCAAGAGAAGTTGCAGAGGTTGGCTGATGAGTTTGGTAAGGTATGTAAATAAAGGAAATTAAAAGTGAATATAGGAAACAGTATGGTGATGAGAATAACCAAAAATTTAGGTAACGGAAGACCGGATATGAGATTGGAGGGAAAGAGTATGGGGAAGGTGAATGTATTCAGATATCTGGGAGTGGACGTGTCAGCAGATGAGTCTATGAAAGATGAGGTGAATAACAGAATCGATGAGAGGAAAAAGGTGTGTGGTGCACTGAGGAGTCTGTGGAGACAAAGAACTATTCATGAAAGCAAAGAGGGGAAAGTATGATAGTATAGTTATACCAATGCTCTTGTATGGGTGTGAGGCATGGGTTGTGAAGGTTGCAACAAGGAGAAAGCTGGAGACAGTGGAGAAGTCGTGTCTGAGGGCAATGTGTAGTATGAATATAATGCAGAGTCCGTAGTTTGGAGATTAGTAGGAGGTGCGGGATTACCAAAATTATTATCCAGAGGGCTGAGGAGAGGTTATTGAGATGGTTTGGACATGTAGAGAGGTTGGAACGAAATAGAATGACTTCAAGAGTGTATAAATCTGTAGTGGAGGGAAGGCGGGGTAGGTGTCGGCCTATGAAAGTTTGAAGGGAGGGGGTAAAGGAAGTTTTGTGTGTGAGGGGGTAAAGGAAGTTTTGTGTGTGAGGGGCTTGGACTTCCAGCAAGCGTGCGTGAGCATGTTAGATAGGAGCAAATGCAGACAAATGGTTTTTAGGACTTGATGTGCTGTTGGAGTGTAAGCAAGGTAACATTTATGAAGGGATTCAGGGAAACTGGCAGGCCGGCCTTGAGTCCTGGAGATGGGAGGGGTGTTAATGTTGCAGTTTTATAACTGCAGTGTAAGTATGCATCTGGCAAGACAGTGATGGAGTGAATGATGATGAAAGTTTTTCTTTTTCGGGCCACACTGCCTTGGTGGGAAACGGACGATGTGTTAATAAAAATATAGGTGTGTGTGTGTGTGTGTGTATGTGTGTGTGTGTGTGTGTGTGTGTGTGTGTGTGTGTGTGTGTGTGTGTGTGTGTGTGTGTGTGTGTGTGTGTGTGTGTGTGTGTGTGTGTGTGTGTGTACATATACATATAGGCAATTTAACATCAATGTAGTTAAATTGCTATTGCATGCTTTCTCTCTTCCTTTAGTATTTCATTCGTTAACATTTCCTTCTACAGTTCACTGGCTGGTTAATATGCCTGTCTTATTCTCCTGGCTTATGTATCGCCGGGGAAGGTTCACTAGCATCGTAGCTTAAACAACCTGGCCCATAAATACTCTTGTTGTGGCCCCCTGCCTGGCTTCTCTCTCTCTCTCTCTCTCTCTCTCTCTTTCTCTCTCAGAAGGATACATCAAATTAACTTTCTCACTGTCTCTTTGACCTTGTTTTCTTCAGTTTAAAACGCTTCCATTTTATTTTTCCAAGCGACTCTCTCTCAGTGTGTGTGTGTGTGTGTGTGTGTGTGCAAGTGCATGTTTGTTTACAAAACCAGAGAGAAAGCAAGAACACGTAGACATTCATTCACACACACACACACACGCAGACACACACGCAGACACACACACACACACACACACACACACACATACACACACACACACACACATACACACACACACACACACACACACACACACACACACACACACACACACACACACACACACACACGCACACACACACACACACGCACACACAAAATGCAAGTAGGCAGAGGAGAGGTTTGTTCCCAAGGGAAAGATAAATAATGTGAAGAACGAGTCCATGGTTCAGCCAAAGGTGTAGGGAGGCAAAAACTAGGTGTGCTAGAGAATGGAAAAGGTACAGAAGACAAAGAACTCAGGAAAATAAAGAGATTAGCCGAAGAGCCAGAAACGAATATGCACAGATAAGAAGGGAGGCTCAGCGACAATATGAAAATGACATAGCATCGAAAGTCAAGTCTGACCTGAAGCTGTTGTATAGCCACATCAGGAGGAAAACAACAGTCAAGGACCAGTTAATCAGGCTGACGAAGGGTGATGGGGAGTTCACAAGAAACGACCGAGAGGTATGTGAGGAGCTTAACACGAGATTTAAAGAAGTATTTACAGAAGAAACCGGTAGGACTCCAGGAAATTAGAATAATGAGGTACACCAACAAGTGCTGGATGAGTTACACATAACCGAGATGGAGGTGAAGAAGCTGCTATGTGAACTTGATACCTCAAAAGCGGTGGGACCAGACAACATCTCTCCCTGGGTCCTTACAGAGAGAGCAGAGATGCTGTGTGCCACTAACAAAGATCTTTAACACATCCATTGAAACTGGGCAACTCCCTGAGGTATGGAAGATGGCAAATGCAGTCCCAATTTTTAAAAAAGGAGACAGACACGAGGCATCAAACTACAGACCTGTGTCACTAACGTGTAAAGCATGCAAAGTCATGGAGAAGATCATCAGAAAGAGAGTGATGGAGCACCTGGAAAAATGCAAGTGTATAATCGACAACCAGCACGGTTTCAGGGAAGGAAAATCTTGTGTCACAAACCTAGTGGAGTTAGGACAGAATGAGAGGTTGGAAGACATTGAAGGAACTAGGACATGTGCAAGGACCTTACCAGATACCTGTGGGAGCCAGGAGCAGGTGAGCAGGAAGGATAAACCAAGAAGCATAGGGGCAATAACTAGGGAAGGGACTGAAGGAAGGAACACTCCACGGGAAGGAACTAAAACACATCAGAGGATGCAATGGGAATCACAGTGGGAGGTGGAAAGGGAAAGATCCGTGTTTGTCTATGGGCTAGACGAAGCTAAAGGGGAAACTTATGATGAAAGAAAGCAAGAGGAGAAAAAAGCGATTGAAGATATCATGAAGGTGATAGGCGAGGGGGACATGACCCAAGTGGCAAATTTTCGGAGAATTGGGTGGTTCACAAAGAAAAGGAATCGGCCTCTCAAAGTAATTTTCAAGGCAGAATCAACCCGAACCATGATCCTGCAGGAGAAAGCACGGCTGAGAGGCAAGCAGGAGTTCCGGAGTGTGTACCTCGATTGAGACAGAACACAGGACGAAAGGAAGACAATGAAAGAGAGAGTTCAAAAACGAAAGGAGAAATGGGAGGAAATGAAAAAGGAGAGCAGAATAATCCAGGATCAAATGGAAGGACAAGCGCACCCCCAGAAACACCTGCAGAAGGACTCCAGCCACGACACCCCCAAGGCAACTGAACAATCCAAAACCAACCATCACACACCGATCCCTCTGTTTCCACCCCCGCACCACAGTTACAGTATTAGAACAGAAGTTGAAGGTTTGGTACACAAATGCAGATGGATTAACGAATAAACATGAGGAATGGCAAGAAAGAATCAATGAGAAGTCCCCAGACATCATAGCAGTTACAGAAACAAAACTCATGGAGACAATAACAGATGCAATCTTCCCACCAGGATACCAGATCATGAGGAAAGATAGAAGGGGCAGGGTGGGAGGTGGGGTTGCTCTGCTCGTAAAAAACAGATGGAAATTCGAGAAAATGGAAGGAATAGATGAGACGGGAGAAAGAGACTACATAGCAGGTACACTTCAGTCTGGGGAACACAAAGTGGTCATTGCAGTGATGTATAATCCACCACAGAACTGCAGGAGGCCAAGAGAGGAATATGAAGAGAGCAACAGAGCAATGGTGGACACACTTGCTGAGGTGGCAAGAAGAGCTCACTCCAGCAGAGCAAAGTTGCTGGTTATGGGGGATTTCAACCACAGGGAGATTGACTGGGAAAACCTGGAGCCACATGGGGGTCCCGAAACATGGAGAGCCAGGATGTTGGACGTGGTGCTGGAAAACCTCATGCACCAGCATGTTAAAGACACTACCAGAGTGAGAGGGGAGGATGAACCAGCAAGATTGGACCTTGTGTTCACCCTGGGCAGCTCAGATATTGAGGACATCAAGTATGAGAGTCCCCTAGGAGCTAGCGACCACGTGGTTCAGTGCTTTGAATACATAGTAGAGCTGCAAGTGGAGAGAATAACAGGAGTTGAATGGGAAAAGCCTGACTATAAAAGAGGGGACTACATAGGGTTGAAGAACTTCCTGCGGGAGGTCCAGTGGGACAGAGAACTGGCAGGAAAGCCAGTAAATGAAATGATGGAATATGTAACAACAAAATGCAAGGAGGCAGTGGAAAGGTTTATTCCCAAGGGCAACAGTAACAACGGGAAGACCAGAACGAGCCCCTGGTTTACCCGACGGTGTAAGGAGGCAAAAACAAAATGCAATAGAGAATGGAAAAAAGTACAGAAGGCAGAGAACACACGAAAATAGGGAGATCAGTCGCAGAGCCAGGAATCAGTATGCACAGGTAAGGAGGGAGGCCCAGCGACAGTATGAAAATAACATAGCATCGAGAATCAAGACTGACCTGAAACTGTTGTATAGCCACATCAGGAGGAAGACAACAGTCAAAGACCAGGTGATCAGATTAAGGACAGAAGGTGGAGAACTCACAAGAAATGATCAGGAGGTATGTGAGGAGCTGAACAGGAGATTTAAGGAAGTTTTTACAGTAGAGACAGGAAGGGCTGTGGGAAGACAGCACAGAAGGGAACATCAAGAGGGAATATACCAACAAGTGTTGGATGACATACGAACAACTGAGAAGGAGGTGAAGAAGCTCTTAAGTGACCTTGACACCTCAAAGGCGATGGGACCGGACAACATCTCCCATGGGTCCTTAGAGAAGGAGCAGAGATGCTGTGCATGCCTCTAACCACAATCTTCAACACATCCCTTGAAACTGGGCAACTACCTGAGAAATGGAAGACAGCTAATGTAGTCCCCATATTTAAGAAAGGAAACAGAAACGAGGCACTAAACTACAGACCTGTGTCTCTGACTTGTATTGTGTGCAAAGTCATGGAGAAGATTATCAGGAGGAGAGTGGTCGAACACCTGGAAAGGAACAAGATTATAAATGAAAACCAGCATGGGTTCATGGAAGGCAAATCTTGTATCACAAACCTCCTGGAGTTTTATGACAAGGTAACAGAAGTAAGACACGAGAGAGATGGGTGGGTAGATTGCGTTTTCCTAGACTGCAGGAAGGCCTTTGACACAGTTCCCCCACAAGAGATTAGTGCAGAACCTGGAGGATCAGGCGCATATAACAGGGAGGGCACTGCAATGGATCAGGGAATACCTGACAGGGAGGCAACAACGAGTCATGGTACGTGAAGAGGTATCACAGTGGGCGCCTGTTACGAGCGGGGTCCCACAGGGGTCAGTTCTAGGACCAGTGCTATTTTTGATATATGTGAACGACATGATGGAAGGAATAGACTCTGAAGTGTCCCTGTTCACAGATGACGTGAAGTTGATGAGAAGAATTAAATCGGACGAGGATGAGGCAGGACTGCAAAGAGACCTGGACAGGCTGGACATGTGGTCCAGCAACTGGCTTCTCGAATTCAATCCAGCCAAAGGCAAAGTCATGAAGATTCGGGAGGGGCAAAGAAGACCGCAGACAGAGTATAGGCTAGGTGGACAAAGACTACAGACCTCACTCAGGGATAAAGACCTTGGGGTGACCATAACACCGAGCACATCACCGGAGGCACACATCAACCAAATAACCGCTGCAGCATACGGGCGCCTGGCAAACCTGAGAATAGTGTTCCGATACCTTAATAAGGAATCGTTCAAGACACTGTACACTGTGTATGTTAGGCCCATACTGGAGTATGCAGCACCAGTCTGGAACCCACACCTGGTCACGCACGACAAGAAGTTAGAGAAAGTACAAAGGTTTGCAACAAGGCTAGTCCCAGAGGTCAAGGGAATGTCGTACGAGGAAAGGTTAAGGGAAATCGGACTGACGACACTGGAGGACAGAAGGGTCAGGGGAGACATGATAACGACATGCAAGATACTGCGGGGAATAGACAAGGTGGACAGAGTTAGGATGTTCAGAGAGGGGACACGGGACAAGGGGTCACAACTGGGTTAAAAAAACGGGGGGGGGGAAAAAAAAAAAAAACCCCGGGGGGGCCCCCCAAAAAAAAAAAAAAAAACCCCCCCCGGGTTTTTTTAAAAAAAAAAACGTTTGGGGAAAAAAAAAATTTTAAAAAAATTTTTTCCCAAAAAAAAAAATTTTTTAAAAACCTTTTAAAAAAAAAAAAAAAAGGGGGGAAAAAAAAGGAAAAAACCCCCCCTTTTAAAATTTTTAAAAAAAAGGGCAAAAAAAAAAAATTTTCCCCAAAAAAAATTTTCCGGGGTTTAAAAAAAAATTTTAAAAAAAAGGGGCCCCCCCCCCCCCGGTTTCCGGGAAGGGGGGGGGTTAAGGTAAAAAAAAAAATTTTTTTTTAAAAAAAATTTTTAAAAAAAAAAACCCCAGAGTTTTTAAAAAAAAAAGGGGGGGTTTTTCCAAATTTCCCCCAAAAAGGGTCCCCCCCCGGGGGGGGGAAAAAAAAAAAATTTTTTAGGGGCCCAAAAAAAATTTCCCAGGGGGGTTTTTAAAAAAAAACCTTTTTTTAAAAAAAAAAAAAGGGGGGAAAAAAAAAAAAAAAGGGGGAAAAAAAAATTTTGGGGGGGGCCCCCCAAAAAAAAAAAAAAAAATTTTAAAAAAAAAAAAACCGGGTTTTCCAAGGGGGGAAAAAAAAATTTTTTTCCCCCAAAGGCCCCAAAAAAAAAGGGGGGGGGGAAAAAAAAAAATTTTACCGGGGGGGAAAAAGGGGAAAAAAAAGGGGCCAAAAAAAAAAATTTTTGGGGGGGAAAAAAAAAAAAAAACGGGCCCCAGGTTTGGGCCGGGGAAAAAAAAAAAAAAAAAATTTTTGGGGGGGGTTAAAAATTAAAAAGGAAAAAAAAGGGGGTTTTCCAAAAAAAAAAAAACAAAAAAAAAAAACCCCTTTTTGGGTTAAAGGGGAAAAAAAGGTTTTAAAATTTTTTAAATTTCAAAAAAGGGGGGGTTTTTAAAGGGGAAAAAAAAAAAAAGGGGGGAAAAAAAACCCCCCAAAAAAAAAAAAAAAGGGGGGTTAAAAACCAAAAAAGGTTTTACGGGGAAAAAAATTTTTGGGTTCCGGGAAAAAAAAATTTTGGGGGGGGAAAAAAAAGGGGGAAATTAAAAGGAAAAAAAAGGGGGGGAAATTAAAATTTAAAGAAAAAAAAAAAAACCAAAAAAAAAAAAAAAAAAGGTGTTACCAGAGTGTCACGGGCCCAACAAGAAAAAAAAAAAAAAGGGGGGGAAAATTTTGGGGAAAAAAAAACATTTTTCCCCGGTTTAAAACCCAAAAATTCCCAGGGAAAAAAAAAAACCAAAAAAAAAAAAGGAAAAGTTTTAAAAAACCCTTTTGGGGGGAAAAAAAAAAAAACCCCTTTGGGGTTTAAAAAAAGGAACCGGGGGCCCCAAAAAAAAATTTTCCGGGGAAAGGGGAAAAAAAATTTTGGGGGGCCCCCCCCCCAAAAAAAAAAAAAAAAAAGGAAAAAAACCCCAATTTAAAAAATTTTTTAAAAAAAAAAAAAGGGGGGGGAAACGGGGGGTTTTTAAAAAGGTTCCCAAAAAAAAAAATTCCGGGGAAAAAGGAAAAAAAAAAGGGGGGGGTTTTAAAAAAAAAAAAAAGGGCCAAAAAACCCCCCCCCAAAAAGGAAAAAAAAAACCGGGTTCCAAATTTTTCCAGGAAAAAAAATTGTTTTTTTTTTAAAAAAAAAAAGGGAAAAGGTTAAAAAAAAATTTCCCAAAAAAAAAAGGTTCCCAAAAAAATTTTTAAATTTTTTAAAAACCCCCCCCCCAAAAAACCGGGGTTTCCGGGGAAAAAAAAAAAAAGGGGTTCCCAATTTTTTCCCCCCCGGGTTTTCCGGATTAAAAAAAAGGAAAAAAAACCCCCCAAAAAAAAAAGGGGAAAAAAAAAACAGTGTTACCGGGGGGGAAAAAAAAAATTTTAAAATGGGGGGGAAAATTTTCCCCTTTTAAATTTTTAAAAAAACCGGTTTGGGGTTTTTAAACAAAAAAGGAAGGGTTTTTTTTAAAAAAAAAAAAAGGGGGGGAAAAAAACCCCTTTTTTTAAAAAAAAAAAAAAAAATTTTGGGAAAAAAAAAAAAAAAATTTTTTTTTTCCCCCCCAAAACCCCCTTTTTAAATTTTGGGGGGTTCCGGCCCCAAAAAAAGGAAAAAAATTTTAAAAAAAAAAAAGGGGGGGAAAAAAAAAAATTTTAAATTTAAAAAAACCCCTTTTGGGGTTTTTTTTTTCCCCCCCAAAAAAAGGGGGGAAAATTTTTTTTAAAAAAAAGGGGGGAAAAAAAAAATTTTAAAAAACCGGGGGGGAAAAAAAAAAAAAAAAGGGGGGGAAAAATTTTTTTTTTTTTAAAAAATTTTTTAAAAAAAAATTTAAAAATTTGGGGGTTTAATTTTGGGTTTTAAAAAATTTTTTTTAAAAAAAAAAAATTTTTTTTTCCTTTTTTTTTTTTTTTTAAAAAAAAAAGGGGAAACCCCGGGGGGGGGGGGGGGTTTTTTTTTCCCCAAAAAAAAAAAAAAAAAGGGGAAAAATTTTTTTTTTGGAAAAAAAAAATTTTTTTTTTAAAAAAAAAAAGGGGGGGGGGTTTTTCCCCGGAAAAAAAAAAAAAATTTTTTAAATTTTTTTCCCCCCCCTTTTCCCCTTTTTAAACCCCCCCGGGGGGGGGGGAAGGGGGTTTAAAAAGGGTTTGGGAACCGGTTAAGGGTTTTTTTTTTTTAAAAAAAATTTTTTTAAAGGGTTCCCCAAAAACCCCAAAAAAAAAATTTTTTTTTTTTTTTTTTTTTTAAATTTAAAGGGAAGGAAAAAAAAATTTTTTAAAAGGGGGAAAATTTTTTTTTTTAAAAAAATTTTTTTTTTTTTTTAAAAAATAAAAAAAAATTTTTTTTTTTTTTTTTTTTTAAAAAAAAAAAAAAAATTTTTTTTTCCCCAAAATTTTCCCAAAAAATTTTTTTTTTAAAAAAATTTTTAAATTTTAAAAAAAAAAAATTTTTTAAAAAAAATTTTTTTAAAATTTTTTTTTTAAAAAATTTTTTTAAATTTTATTTTTTTTAAAATAAAAAAATTTTTTTTTTTAAAATTTAATTTTTTTTAAAATTTTTTTTTTTTAAAAACCCCCCCCCCCCCGGGGGGGAAAAAAAAAAAAAAAAAAAAAAAAAATTTTTTTTTTTTTTTTTAAAAAAAACCCTTTTAAAATTTTTTTTTTTTTTTTTTTTTTAAAAAAAAAAAAAGGGGGGGGGGAAAAAAGGAAAAAAACCCAAAAAATTTTTTTTTTTAAAAAAAATTTTTTTCCCGGGTTTCCCCCCCCCCCAAAAGTTTTACCAGAGTTTTCCCCGGGCCCTACAGACGGTGCCCCCCGAGTGTCACGGGTTTACTCAAGGCCCAATGTTACCAGAGTGTCACAGGTACTAAAACCCCCAGTTTTTACCGAGGGTCACAGGTACTAAAAGGGACAGTGTTCCCCGAGTGTCACGGTTTACTAAAAAGACAGTGTTACCGGTGTACATTTTCCTCCCAAGCCCAGGGGTTACCAGAGGTACAGGGACAAAAGACAGTGTTTCCAGGTGCCACAGGTACTACAAACAGTGTTCCCCGAGTTTTTACAGGTACAAAAAGGGCCCGTTTTTCCAAGGGGGCACAGGTACTAAAAGACAGTGTTACCAGAGTGTCACAGGTACTAAAAGACAGTGCCCCCCGGAGTGTAAAAGGTACTACATGACAGTGTTCCCAGAGTGTCACGGGTTTCTCCCAAGACGTGTTACCAGAGTTTTCCAAGGTTTACAAAAACCGTGTTACCAGAGGTCACGGTTATACAAGACAGTGTTACCAGGGGTGTCCCCGGTTTTTAAAGAATTTTTACGGTGACCAGGTACTCAAGCGTTTTACCAGAGTGTCAAAGAAACCTACAGCCGGGTTCCCCAGAGTGTCACGGGGACTACAAGACAGTGTTACCGAGTGTAAAGGGTTTTCTAAAAGACAGTGTTCCCAGAGTGTCAAGGTACAAACAAGACGGGGTTTTTACCGGGTTTACGGTATTTACAAGACGGGTTCCCCAGAGTGTCACAGGTATAGAAGAAGTTTTTACCGAGTGTCCCGGGTTCTACAAGACAGTTTTAAACCAGAGGGTATGGGTTTATTACAAGACAGGGGTTACCAGAGTGTCACGGGTTCCCAAAAACCAGTGTTACCGAGTGTAAAAAAGGTTTCCCAAAAGGACAGTTTTTCCGGGATTGTACGGGTCCTCAAGCCAGTGTTACCGAGGGTCCGGGGTACTAAAACACAGGTTCCCAGGTGTCCCAGGACTAAAGCCCAGGTTACCAGAGTGTCACGGGGGCTAAAAGGGACAGTTTCCCGGTGTCCGGGTTTAAAAAGCAGGGGTTAAACCAGGTGCCCAAATTTATTTACAAGACGTGTTCCCAGAGTGTCCCCGGGACTACAAGGGGTGTTCCCAGGGTGTAAAGGGTACTACAAGCCAGTGTTTCCAGGGGCACAGGAAACTACGGGACAGTGTTCCCAGGGGTGTAAAAGGGTTACTAAAAGACGTTTTTCCCAGGTGTCACAGGTACTAAAAAACCAGTTTTTCCCAGTTTTTCACAGGTATCCCAAAAGCCCGTTTTTCCAGAGTGTCAAGGTCCTACAAGACAGTGCCCCCAGAGTGCCCACAGGTACTACAACACAGTTTTCCCCGGGGTGTCACAGGTACTCAAGACAGTTTTACCAGAGTGTCCCAGGGACTAAAAGCCCCAGTTTTTCCAGAGGGTCACAGGTACTCCCAAGACAGGTTACCAGGTGTCACAGGTATAAAAGACGTGTTCCGAGTTTTTAACAGGGATAAAAGACAGTGTTACCAGAGTGTCCCGGTTTATAAAAGAAAGTGTTGCCGGGTGCCACGGGGAATAAAAGACAGTGTTACCGGAGTGTAAAAGGAACTAAAAGACAGGTTAAAAGAGTGTCCCCGGTATACAAGCCCAGTTTTACCAGAGTGCCCACAGGTACTAAAAAGACAGTGTTACCAGAGTGTCAAGGTACTCCCAAAAACATTTGTTACCGAGGGGTACGGTTACCAAGACAGTGTTCCCCAGAGGTCACGGGTACTAAACACAGTGTTACAGAGTGTCCCCGGTACTAAAAAGACATTTGTTCCCAGGGGTGTCACGGGGACTACAAGACGTGTTCCGAGTGTCACAGGTACTAAAGACAGTGTTACCGGTTTGTCACAGGTACTAAAAGGGACAGTTTTTCCAGGTGAAACGGGCTACAAGCCCGTGTTACAGGTGTAACAGGTACTAAAAGCCCGTTTTGCCAGAGTGCCACAGGGACTCAAGACGTGTTCCCCGAGTGTAAAAGGTACTACAAAAACAGTTTTAAACCGGGTTGCACAGGTACTACAAGCGGTGTTCCCCGAGTGTCACAGGTACTAAAAGCAGTTTTTCCAATTTGTAAAGGTACTAAAACAGTTTTTCCAGGTGTCCAGGTATAAAAGACAGTTTTTACCAGGTGTCACGGGTTTACTACAAGAAGTGTTACGAGGTCAAGGTACTACAAAAGTTTTCCCAGGTGTCAAAGGTATAAAAAAGGCCCAAGTGTCCAGAGTGTCACGGGGGACTACAAGCCCGTGTTAAAAGGATTTGTCACAGGTCCTACAAGACAGTTTTCCCAGAGTGTCACGGGGGTCCCTAAAAGGGCAGTGTTACCAGAGTGTCACAGGCTCCAAGACAGGTTACCGGGTTTTGTAAAGGGTTTACAAGACAGTTTTGCCAGGTCCCCAAGGGATACAAGACATTTGGTTCCCAGATGTACGGGTTTACTACAAGCCCAGTTTTTCCCAGAGTGTCACAGGGACTACAAAGAAAAGTGTTAGCGAGTGCCCCGGGTACTACAAGCCCGTTTTTACCAGAGTGCCATTTGGTTAAAAATAAACAGCTTTCCCAGAGTGTAAAGGGTTTAACTAAAAGGGTTTTAAACAGTGTTCCCCGCGTGTCACGGGTTACTTAAGCACCCGTTACCAGGTGTCACGGGTTATACAAGAAAAGCGGTTCCCGGGTTTTGTCACAGGTACTACAAAAAAAGCGTTACCTGATTTTGACACGGGTTTACTACAAGAAAAACAGGTTACCAGAGTGCCCCGGTACTAAAGAAAAAGCAGTTTCCGAGTGCCCACGGGTTTACTACAAGAAAAAACAGTGTTACCAGGTTTTCACAGGTTACTTAAAGGACGGGCGTTACCAGAGTTTAAAGGTACTAAAAATTAAGCAGTGTTCCCAGGTGTACGGTACTTCAAGGCAGCGTTACCAAAAGGTGCCACGGACTAAAAAAAAACAGTGTTACCAGGTGTACAGGTACTAAAAGAAAAACCAGTGTTCCAGAGTGTAAAGGGTTTACTACAAGTAAGCAGTGTTCCCCGGGGCCCACAGGTACTACAAGAAAAAGTGTTATCGGGGGTCACAGGTATTTCCCGATAAGCAGGGGTTTCCAGAGTGTCACAGGTACTCCCGATCCCCCCGGTGTTCCCAGGTGTCCAGGTACTTCAAGCACCCGTTACCAGGGGTTTCAGGGTACTAAAAGGAAAAAGCAGTGTTACCAAGTGTAAAGGGGTACTACAACACAGTGTTACCGGGAGTGTCACGGGTTTACTCCCGGGACGGGTGTTCCCAGAGGTCACAGGGGACTAAAAAACAGTGTTACCAGAGGTCCCCGGTATCCCAAAAACATTTGTTACCAGAGTGTCACGGGTTTACTACAAGACGTGTTACCAGAGTTTTCACAGGGACAACAAGAGGGGTTCCCCGGGGGTTCCCCAGGTACTAAAAGGACAGTTTTTCCCGAGTGTCCAGGTACTAAAAGGGACAGTTTTTTCCCAGAGTGTCACGGGGTTATACAAGCCAGGGGTTTACCAAGTGCCCCAAGGTACAAAAAAACAGTTTTTCCAGAGGGGTCACAGGTCCTAAAAGACAGTGTTACCGAGTGTACGGGTTTACTAAAAGGGCAGGTCCCAGAGTGTCACGGGTTACTCAACACAGTGTTCCCAGGTGTCACAGGTCTCCAAGACGGGTGTTCCGGGTGTCCCGGGACTACAAGACAGTGTTACCGGTGCCCCAAGGTACTACAAGACAGTTTTTCCAGAGTGTCCCCGGTACTACAAGACAGTTTTACCAGAGTTAACGGGGGACTAAAAGAAAAGTTTTTCCAGAGTGTAAAGGTATACAAGACGTGTTCCCCGAGTGCCACAGGGACTACAAGCCAGTGTTACCAGAGTGTCAAAGGTATACAAAGACTGTTCCCAGATTTCAGGTTATTACAAGACAGTTTTACCAAAAGTGTCCAGGTACTAAAAGCCCGTTTTAAACCAGAGTGTCCCAGGTATACAAACGTGTTCCCGAGGGGGCACGGGTTTAAAACAAGACAGTGTTACCAGGGGTTTTTCAAAGGAACTACAACACAGTGTTCCCGGAGTGCAAGGTACTACAAAAAGTGTTCCCAGGTGTCCAGGGAAAAGAAGTGTTACCGGTGTCACGGGTTACTCCCCAAGACAGTGTTACCAGAGTGTCACGGGTTTCTAAAAGGGACGTTTTCCCGAGGAACAGGGACTAAAAGACAGTTTTAAACCAGGTGTACAGGTATTTTAAAAGGGACAGTTTTTCCGAGTGCCACAGGGACTACAACAGTGTTCCCCGAGTGTAAAAGGGTTTTATACAAGACAGTTTTTCCCCAGGGGGTGTACAGGTACTAAAAGACAGTGTTACCAGAGTGTCAAGGTACTACAAGACAGTGTTCCCCGAGTGTCCCAGGTACTCCCAAAAACAGGGGTTTCCAGGGTGTCCCAGGTACTAAAAGCCAGTTTTAAACAGGGTCACGGTACCTCCCAAGCAGTTTTTCCAGAGGGGTCACGGTATACAACCCCGGGTTGTTACGGAGTGTAAAAGGGTACTAAAAGACAGTGTTACCAGGGGTTGCACAGGGATAAAAGCCAGTTTTTCCGGTGTCACAGGTCTACAAGACAGTTTTTCCAGAGTGTCAAGGCCTTACAAGACGTGTTACCAGAGTGTCACGGGGGATACAAGGACAGGTTACCAGAGTTTTTCACAGGTACTAAAAGGGCCCAGTTTTTGCCAGAGTGCCACAGGGACTAAAAGCCCAGTGTTACCAGAGTGTCACAGGTATCCCAAGACAGTGTTCCCAGAGTTTTCACAGGACTAAAAGGCGGTTTTTGCAGAGTGTCCAGGTATCCAAGGGACAGTGTTCCCAGAGTGTACAGTGATTAAAATAAACGCGTTACCAGAGTGTCACGGGTTTATACAAGAAAAAACAGGTTCCAGCGTGTCCAGGAAATTCAACCCGCGTCTACCAGAGGGTCACAGGAAATAAAAGATAAGAAATGTTACCAGGTGCCCAAGGTACTACAGGAAAGCGTTACCGAGTAAACAAGGTAACAAGAAAAACCGCTTTTCCAGAGGGCCCACAGATACTACAAGTTTAAGCAGTGTTACCGGGGTTTTGTCACGGGTTCTACAAGAAAAAAACAGTGTTCCCCAGGTGTCACGGTACTTCAAGACGGCTTTAAACCAGGTTTCCCCGGGTCTAAAAAGAAAAGCGGGTGTTCCCGAGGTCACAGGTATTTAAAGACAGCGTTACCAAAAGTGTCCGGTACTCCCAAGAAAAACAGTGTTCGGGTTTGTACGGGTTTTATACAAGAAAAACAGTGTTCCCCGGTTTTCCCCGGTTTAAAGATAAGCAGTGTTACCAGGTGTCACGGTATAAAAGAAAAACATTGTTTTTCAGAGTGTCCCCGGTACTTCAAGATAAGCAGTGTTACCAGGGGTGTCACGGGGTTTACAAGAAAAAACGGTTTTCCCAAGGTGTCCCCAGGTATTTCAAGCGGGGCTTTTTCCAGAGTGCCCAAAAGGTTTACTAAAAAGGGAAAAAGCAGTTTTACCGGGTGTCACAGGTACTACAAAAAAGCTTTCCCTTTAGTGTCACAGGAACTAAAAGAAAAAGCGTTACCAGAGTGCCCACAGGTACTAAAGAAAACCCAGTTTTCCCCAGGGGTCACGGGGTATAAAGTTAAAAAAGTGAAAACCAGAGTGTCCCCAGGTACTCCCCAAGGGGGAAAAAACAGTTTTTCCAGAGTGTCACAGGTACTAAAGATAAACAGTGTTACCAGAGTGTCACAGGGACTAAAAGGAAAAAACAGTGTTCAGAGGGGCACATTTTACCAAGACAGCTTTACCAGGGGTATCACGGGTTTCTAAAGAAAAAACAGTTTTACCAGGTGTCACAGGTACTACAGATAACAGTTTTACCAGGGGGTCACAGGTAATCCCAAGGACAGTGTTACCGGGGGTTCACAGGTGCTACAAAAACAGTGTTCCCGGAGTGTCACGGTACTAAAGACAGTGTTACCAGAGTGTCACAAGAAATCCCAAGCCATTTGTTCCCCAGATTTGTCACAGGTGTCAAGACAGTGTTCCCAGAGGGTCACAGGTACTAAAAGACAATGTTACCAGAGTGTACGGGGTACTACAAGACATTTGTTACCGGGTGTCACAGGGACTAAAAGGGCCCCTTTTTTCCCAAAAGTGTCACAGGTAAAAAACCCCTTTTTCCAGGTGTCACAGGAAATAAAAGGGACAGTGTTCCAGATTTGGTTACGGGGACTACAAGGTGTTAAAAAGGTGTCACAGGGACTAAAAAGGCCCCAATTGTTTCCGGGTTTGGTCACAGGTGCTACAAGCGGGTTTTTACCGGTGTCACGGGTTTACTACAAGACAGTTTTCCCGGAGTGTCAAGGTGTTTTCCCAAGCCCGTGTTACCAGAGTGTAAAGGTACTCCCAAGACATGTTTCCAGGTGTCACGGGGTTATCCCAGACAGTTTTTCCCAAGAGTGTCACAGGTATACAAGAAGTGTTACCAGGTATCCCGGGTTACTAAAAAGGACGTTTTAAACCCAGAGTGTCAAGGTACTAAAAGACAGTGTTCCAGAGTGTCCAGGTACTACAAGACAATGTTCCCAAAAGTGTCACAGGTATACAAGACGGTTACCAGAGTGTCCCCGGGAAATAAAAGGGCCGTTTTTACCAGAGTGTCACGGGTGCTAAAAGACGGGTTTTCCCCACAGTGTTCCAGGTATACAAGCGTGTTACCAGGGGGCCCACGGGAAATTCCCCAAGACGTGTTACCAGAGTGTAAAGGGGTTACTAAAAGGGACAATGTTCCCAGGTGTCACAGGTACTACAAAAACATTTTTTACCAGAGTGCACAGGGACTAAAAAGACAGTTTTTACAGAGTGTCAGGGGGGAACTACAAGCAGTGTTACTAGAGTGTAACGGGTACTAAAAAGACGTTTTCCCAGGTGTCACGGGAAATTAAAAGAGGGTTTTAAGAGTTTTCAAGGTACTAAAAGACAGTTTTTCCAGAGGTCACGGGACTAAAAAGCCCGGGGTTATAAGTGTCCAGGTCCCAAAAAGGACAGTTTTCCCAAGGGGTGCCCCAAAGGTACAAAAGACAGTGTTCCCCAGAGGCACGGGTTTCTACAACCAGTGTTACCAGAGTGTCCCGGGACTCCCAAGGGGCCCCGTTTTCCCCGGTGTAAAAGGGTTTATACAAGACGTGTTCCCAGAGTGTCAGGAATTCAAGACATTTGTTCCCCGAGTGTCACAGGTATTTACAAGACATGTTACCAGAGTGTCACAGGGACTACAAGACGTGTTACCGGGTTGTTCACAGGTATTTCAAGCCCAGTGTTACCGGTGTCACGGGGAAACTACAAGACGTTTTCCCAGAGTTTTAAGGTACTACAAAAACCCATTGTTACCGAGTGGCCCCAGTAAATTCCAAAAAAACGGCGTTCCCAGGTGTCACAGGTATTTACAAGAAAAACCAGTTTTTCCAGAGGTAACAGGTACTAAAAGGGGACAGTGTTCCCAGAGTGTCACAGGTACTAAAAGGGACAGTTTTTAAGAGTGTCACAGGTACTACAAAAAAGCGTTACCTGAGTGTAAAAGGTATTTACAAGAAAAACCAGCTTTTACCGAGTGTCACAGGTCCCTTAAAAGATAACCCAGTGTTCCCAAGAGTGTTCCAGGTACTAAAAGTTTAAAAAGTGTTACCGGGAGTGCCCAAGGGTTTTACTTCAAGACAGCGTTCCCAGGTGTCCCCGGTATTTCAAGAAAAGCAGTGTTACCAGAGTGTCAAGGTACTTAAAGGGCGGGTTTTACCAGAGTTTCAAAAGGTACTACAAGAAAAAAACAGGGGTTACCAGAGTGTCCCCGGGTACACAGTAAAACAGGTTCCCGGGAGTGTCAAAGTTTCTAAAAGATAAGCAGTGTTACAGAGTTTTCACAGGTACTAAAAGAAAAAAACAGTGTTACCAAAAGGTCACGGGGTCTTCAAGATAATCGGGGTTTTAAACCAGGTGTCACAGGTACTAAAAGGGTTTAAAGTTTTTCCAGATTTGGTGCAGGTATTTCAACATAAAACGTGTTGCCGAGTGTCACGGGTATTTCAAGATAAACGTGTTCCAAAGAGTGTCATAGGTAATAAAAATTTTAAACAGTGTTACCAGATTGTCACAGGTATTTCCAAGGAGCGTTCCCAGAGTGTCACAGGAAATAAAAAGTGGGCAGTGTTCCCCGAGTGTCACAGGTACTACAAGATAAAAAGGTTCCCGAGTGTCACGGGTACTAAAAGGAAAAAACGTTTTTCCAGAGTGCCACAGGTACTACAAGATAAACAGTGTTACCAGAGTGTCACAGGTACTACAAGATAAACAGTGTTACCAGAGTGTCACAGGTACTACAAGATAAACAGTGTTACCAGAGTGTCACAGGTACTACAAGATAAACAGTGTTACCAGAGTGTCACAGGTATACAAACAAGCCGCTTACCAGAGTGTCACGGACTCAAGAAAAAACAGTGTTCCCAGGTGCCAGGTACACAAGAAAAACAGTGTTACCAGAGTGTACAAGAAATACAAAAAAAAACCCGTTTTTCCCAGAGTGTCACGGGGGATTTACAAGAAAAAACGGGGTTACCAGGGGTGTCACGGTACTAAAAGGGTTAAAAACCCAGTGTACCAGGGGGTCACGGGTCCCTAAAAGACGGCGTTACCGAGTGTCACAGGTACTACAAGTAAACAGGTTCCCAAAGTGTCCCCGGTATTTTAAAAGAAAAACAGTTTTAAACCAAGTTTCACAGGAAATAAAAGAAAAACTTTTTTCCCAGAGTGTCCCAGGTACTTCAAGAAAAAACTGTGTTACCAAAGTGCCCAAAAGGTACTTCAAGATAAACGGTTGTTCCCAAAAAAAAAAAAAAAAGAGTTTCAGGGCAAACAAAAAAAAACAGTGTTTCCCAGAGGTCACAGGAAACCTACAAGTTAAGCAGTGTTCCCAGAGTGCCCACGGGTTTAATAAAAGATAAACAGTGTTCCAGATTTGTAACAGGACTAAAAGTAAACAGTTTTTACCAGAGTGTCCAGGGACTAAAAAATAAACAGTGTTCCCAAGAGTGTCACAGGTTCTACGGGGAAAAACGTGTTCCCAGAGTGTCACAGGTACTAAAAGATAAGAGTGTTCCCCGAGTGCCCCGGGTTACTAAAGTAAGCAGTGTTACCAGAGTGTCACGGGTTAGGGACAAAAAAAAACCCGTGTTACCAGAGGGGTCACAGGTACTAAAAGATAAACAGTTTTCCCCGGGTGTCACAGGTACTACAAGATAAGAGTTTTTACCAGAGTGTCTCGGTACTACAAGATAAACAGTGTTAAAAAATTTGTCACGGTCTACAAAAAAAGCGTTACCGATTTTGTCCCCCGTGACTACAAAAAAAAATCAGCGTTCCAGAGTGTCACAGGTCTCCCAAGAAAAAACATTGTTCCGAATGTCACAGGTACTTCAAGCAGCGCACCAGAGTGTCACGGGTTTACCCCAAGATAAACGGGTGAAAACCAGAGTGTCACAGTACTTCAGCCCGCGTTCCAAGATTGTCCCGGTACTACAAGAAAAAAACAGTGTTACCAGATTTTGTCCGGGTTTATAAAAGATAACAGTTTTAAACCCGAGTGTCACGGGTTACTACAAAAATAAACAGGTTACCAGAGTGTCACGGTTAAAAGGGAAAAAACCATTGTTACGAGGTCCCCAAAAGGGTACTAAAAGAAAAACCGTTTTTTCCAGAGTGTCACGGGTATTTTAAAGGGACAGTGTTCCCCCGGTGTACAGGGTACTACAAGTTAAACAGTGTTCCCGGGGTTTTCACAGGTCCCTAAAAGACAGCGTTACCAGGTGTCAAAAGATCCCAAGATAAACAGTGTTACCGGGTGTCCCCGGTTTTCTACAAGACGCGTTCCCCAGAGTGTCCAGGGGCTAAAAGATAAACAGCTTTCCCAGAGGTCACGGGGGGTTTACAAGAAAAAACCCGCGTTCCCCCAGGGGGGTAAAGGGTTACTAAAAGAAAAAACAGTGTTCCCAGAGGTCACAGGCCCTACAAGATAAACAGTGTTACCGAGTGTCACGGGAAACTTCAAGACGGCGTTACCAGAGTGTCACAGGTACTAAAAAGAAAAAACAGTGTTACCAAAAGGTGTCACAGGTTTAAAAGGGTTTTAAACAGTGTTACAGAGTGTAAAAGGTTTACTACAAGACAGCGTTCCCAGAGTGTCACGGGGGCTACAATTTTAAACAGCTTTACCAGAGGGGTCACAGGTACTCCCAAAGTAAGCGTGCCCCCCGAGTTTCACAGGTATTTAAAAAGCAGCTTACCAGAGTGTCCCCGGGGTAAAAAAGAAAAACCGCGTTACCAGAGGTCACGGGCCCCCCCAAAAAGAAAAAGCAGTTTTAAACCAGGGTGTCACAGGTACTAAAGTTTAAACAGTTTTTCCAGAGTGTCACGGTAAACAAGATAAACATTTGTGCCCAGGTGTCCCCAGGAAATACAAGTTTAAGCAGTTTTAACCGGGTGTCACGGTACTACAAGACAGCGTTACCAGGGTTAAACAGGTACTACAAGAAAAACAGTTTTACCAGGGGGGTAAACGGGTTACTAAAAGATAAACAGGGGTTACCAGATTTGTCAAGGAAATACAAGATAAAAGTGCCCCCAGGTGTAAACAGGAACAAACCAAGAAAAAGCAGTTTTTCCAGAGTGTCACAGGAAACTAAAGACAGCTTTCCAGAGTGTCACGGGTTTACTAAAAGATAAACAGTTTTTCCCAGAGTGTCACATGTACTTCAAGACAGCGTTCCGGGATTTTAAAGGGTTTAAAAAGAAAAAATGTTCCCGAGTGGCCCCAAAAGGGTTCTTAAAGACAGCGTTCCCAAGAGTGCAAAAGGAAACTAAAAGTTTAAAACAGTGTTACCGGGAGTGTCACAGGTACTACAAGAAAAAAACAGTTTTACCAGATTTGTCACAGGTCTAAAAAGGGAAAAAACGTGTTCCAGAGTGTCAAGGTATTTCCCCAAGAAAACCCAGTGTTACCAGATTTTGTCCCCGGTCCTAAAAGAAAAACCCCAGTTTTAACCCAGAGTGTCACAGGTTAAAAGAAAACCCAGTGTTACCAGATTTGTCACGGGTACTACAAGATAAACAGTGTTACCAGAGTGTCACAGGTACTACAAGATAAACAGTGTTACCAGAGTGTCACAGGTACTACAAGATAAACAGTGTTACCAGAGTGTCACAGGTACTAAAGGGATAAACAGTGTTACCAGAGTGTAACAGGTACTCCAACCCCCCCCCCCCCGGTTCCCAGGTGTCACGGGTTTCCTAAAGAAAAAAACAGTTTTTCCCGGGAGTGTCACAGGTATTAAAAGAAAAACCCCGGTTTTTCCAGAGTGTACGGGTTTACTAAAAGGGATAAACAGTGTTTCCGAGTGCCCACAGGTTCTAAAAGTAAACGGGGTTACCAGAGTGTCACAGGTACAAACAAGTTTTAAACAGTGTTACCAGGGTGCCCACAGGAAACTAAAAGAAAAAAACAGTGTTCCCAGATGTCACAGGTACCAAAAGGACAGCGTTCCCAGTGTAACGGGTTTACTACAAAAATAAAAAAGTTTTTCCAGGGGTGCCACAGGTATTTACAAGAAAAAACAGGGGTTTACCAGGTGTCTCGGGTCCCCCCCCAAGAAAAAACCGTTTTAACCAGATTTTGGGCCACAGGTATCCAGAAAAACCGTGTTCCCAGAGTGCCCAAGGTACTACAAGAAAAAACCCCAGTGTTACCGTGTGCCCACAGGTACTCGGTTAAACGTTTTTAGCAGAGGGTCACAGGTATTTCAAGTAAATAGTGTTCCCAGAGTGTCACAGTGATTCAAAATAATGGCGTTCCCCGAGGTCACAGGAAACTATAGAAAAAACCAGTTTTAAAACCAGATTGTCACGGGGGAAAATAAAAGGGACGTTTTTACCAGAGTGCCCACACGTACAAACAAGACAGTGTTACCAGGGTCCCCCGGTTACTAAAAGGAAAAGCTTTTTCCCTGGGTCACAGGTACTAAAAGGGAAAAACCCAGCTTACCAGGTGTCGCAGGTATCCCAAGTAACCCAGTGGTTTACCAAAAGTGTTCGGGTACTAGAAGAAAAACGGTGTTACCAGATGCCCACAGGTACTTCAAGACAGCTTTTACCAGAGTGTCCGGGTACTAAAAGTAAGCAGTTTTTACCAGAGTGTCACGGGTTTTTTTCCCAAGCCCAGCTTTACTAGAGGTACAGGTACTCCCAAGATAACAGTGTTACATTTGTAAAGGGGTATTTAAAAGATAAAATTTTTTTCCAGAGTGCACGATATCCCGATAAGCAGTGTTACCAGGGGGTCCCGGGGTACTAAAAAGTTAAAAAGTGTTACCAGATTTGTCACAGGAAACTTCAAGAAAAACCCAGTGTTACCAGGGTCACAGGTATAAAGATAAAACAGGGGTTACCGATTTGTCGCGACTAAAAAGATAACAGTGTTACCCAGAGTGTCACGGTTTTACTACAAGATAAACAGTTTTTACCAGATGTCATAGGCCTAAAAGAAAAACCCAGTGTTCCCAGAGTGTAAAGGGTTTACTTAAAGCGCTTTTAACCAGAGTGTCCCCGGTTTACTACAAGAAAAGCAGGGTTCCCAGAGTTTTCAAGGTACTACGTTTAAAAAGTGTTACCAGAGTGTGCGGGGTACTTAAAGGGACAGCGTTTCCAGATTTGTCACAGGTACTACAAGATAAAACAGTGTTCCCAGAGTGTAAAGGTACTACAAGTTTAAACGGGTGTTACCAGAGTGTCACGGTTAAAACTAGATAAACAGTGTTCCCAGAGTGTCACAGGGACTACAAGATAAACAGTTTTTCCCAGGTGCCCGGGTTACTCCCAAGATAAACAGTGTTACCAGATTTGTCACAGGTCTACAAGACAGGTTCCCAATTTTGTCAAAGGTATACAAGAAAAACAGTTTTTACCAAAGTGTAAAGGGTACTCAAGAAAAAACAGTTTTACCAGGGTCACAGGTAAAAAGAAAAAACAGTTTTCCCCGAGTGTCACGGTATTTCCCAAGAAAAACCTGTGTTACCAGAGTGTCACAGGTACTTAAAGGGAAAAAACCCGTGTTCCCAGAGTGTCACGGGACTACAAGATAAACAGTGTTACCAGAGTGTCAAAGGTTTATTTAAAAGATAAGCAGGTTACCAGAGGTCACAGGTACTAAAAGATAAACAGTTTTCCCGGGGGGTAAAAAGGTACTACAAGAAAAACGGGTGTTCCCAGGGTCACGGGACTACAAGATAAACAGTTTTGCCGGTGTCACAGGTTCTAAAAGGGAAAAACAGTGTTACCGGGAGTGCCCACGGTACTACAAGAAAAGAAGGGGTTCCCAGAGTGTCAGGTACTAAAGATAAGCAGTGTTACCAGAGTGTCAAAAGATACGCCCAAGATAACGTTTTACCGATTGTCACGGGTTTACTAAAAAGAAAAAAACAGGGTTACCAGAGTGTCACGGGTCCTACAAGATAAGCGTTTTTCCAGAGTGTTTCAGGTATTTAAAAGATAAACAGTGTTAAAATTTGTCACAGGTATCAAGACAGCGTTACCAGAGTGTCCCCAGTGACTACAAAAAAAAAAAGCGTTACCAGAGGTAAAGGGTTTACTACAAGATAAACAGTTTTTTACCAAAATGTCCCGGTACTTCAAGCAGCGTTACCAGGTGTCACGGGTTTATCAAGTAAAAGTGTTACCGGTGTAAACACGTACTTAAAGCCCGCTTTTTACCAGAGTGTCACAGGTACTACAAGATAAAAAAGTGTTCCCGGAGTGTACAGGTCTTAAAGGGACAGCTTACCGGGGAGTTTTTTTTAACCAAAAGGTTTACTACAAGAAAAAAACAGTGTTACCAGAGTGTCACAGGTTACACAAGCCAGCTTTTACCAGGGTGTCACGGGGGGCAACAAGAAAAACGCGTTACCATTTTTGTCACAGGTATAAAAAGATAACCCAGTGTTAGCAGAGGTCACAGGTATAAAAGACACCCGTTACCAGAGGTCAAAAGGTACTAAAAGAAAAGCAGTGTTCCCGAGGGGTCCAGGTACTCCCAAGGACAGCTTTTCCCCGAGTGTCATAGGGACTAAAAGAAAAACAGCTTTTCCGGGCCCGCCCAAAGGTACTCCCCAAGAAAAAAGTTTTTCCAGAGTGTCAAATGTATTCCCAGGAACCCGTTCCCAGAGTGTCACAGGTACTACAAGTTTAAACAGGTTCCAAAAGTGTCACAGGTACTACAAGTTTAAACAGGGTTCCCAGGGGGTTCACAGGTATCCCAAGAAAAACCCAGTGTTACCAGAGTGCCCGGTTTACTAAAAGATAAACAGTGTTCCCAGAGGTCACAGGAAACTAAAAAGATAAACGTGTTCCCCGGGAGTGTCCAGGTACAAACAAGATAAACGTGTTCCCGGGGTTGTCACAGGTATACAAAAATTAAACAGTGTTTCCGGGAGTGTCACAGGTTACTAAAAGGGAAAACCCGTGTTCCCAGAGTGTCACGGGGTACTAAAAGATAAACAGTTTTTACCAGGTTCCAGGTAAAACAGTTAAACAGTGTTCCCAGGTGCCCAAGGTACTGCCAAGATGCATTTTAATTTAGAAATGCAAAGTGCTAAAATTTTTGGACGGCCCAAAAACCAGTCATTTAAAAAACAAAAATATTTGAGATCTTAATACATTTGGATTGAAAAAAGGTTTTTGGGGTTTTTGGGTTTAAAGGCAGAAAAGGACCAAGAAACAGAAACCTTGTGTTCGCAAAAAAAGCAAACAGAATTCTTGGCTTCATATCTAGAATTTTAAAAAATTGAAGTCCTCGGTTGTTTTTCCCAATTTATTATCCTTGGTTAGGCCTCATTTAAAATATGCTGCGCAGTTCGGTCACGTATTACAGAATGGTTTTAAAATTTCTCAAAAAAAGTACAGAGGAGGATGAAAAAAGGATAAATCCATGTATCAGAAATTTTCCCCTTTGAGGATAACTAAAGGCCCTAAAATCTGCACTCTCTGGGAAAGATTTAAAAATTAGGTGGGATTGATCGAGGTTTTTATAAAGGGAAAAACGGGAAAAAATTTAAAGGGGATGTAAAGGGGGCTGAAAATACCCACCCAAGACAGGCTCGAACATTTTCTCAAAAACTTTTTCCGGGGACATTTCTTCTTCCAAAATTTTGTTTATATCTCGAAAATGCCTTATTCGATCGCCTCCAGATTTTCGACTCTTGATGTACTGAATCCTGGAGAAGATTCACAGGACTATGTACTTGTCTAGGTGTCCTATGGACAGTGTTACACAAGCAGAGGCAGACTGGCTATACGGGCATTTGGGCAGTGCCCAGTGGGCCACCGGGCTGAGTAAAAAAAAAAATCTGGGGTAGAGGAGTCCCTCAGCTGATAACGTCTCCAGCAGATCATAAAGGATAAAAAATGATTATAATAACCATTAATTTTTAAAGAGGTGGACCGGTAAGCCAGCGGAAGGCCTCAGTCAGATGACCAAAAGCTCCAGTTTCAGGAAATACTTGTCCTGTTTCTCGACAAACCTCCCAGGTGAAGTCCAGGATCTTTACTTAATTTATAGTATAACTTAACAACTGAGGACACCTGTGTTGGAGAACTTTGATCTTTGCTCAGTAGTGATATTTTTTTATTCAATAACTAAGGAATGTTTCTTCCGACTGGCTTCACTACATTCTGAACCTAACAGAAAAATATGTTTCATTGGGTTTTTTTATTATTAAATCATTGTAAACTTATCTAAAATATATTGAGCTGGATTAGGCGAAATTAAATTGCGCTCGTTATAATAAGGTTAGGTAAGTTTCCTAAGGTTCATTTGGTACAAAATCATTATTTTTTTATATTAACATAAATGAAAAAAATATATCTTTAAATGTATAAGAGAAAATTTTAAAAAGGATTTAATTTTAAATGAGTTCTTGCTAATTGACCAGTTTTACCTATTCAGCACAATATATATATATATATATATATATATAATATATATATTATATATTTTATATATATATATATATATATATATATATATATATATATATATATATATATATATATATATATATACATATATATATTTATATATTATATTATATTTATTTATTTATTTATTTCAACAAGTCGGCCGTCTCCCACCGAGGCAGGGTGACCCAAAAAGAAAGAAAATCCCCAAAAAGAAAATACTTTCATCATCGTTCAGCATTTTGACATCACTCATACATAATCATTGTTTTTGCAGAGCTGCTCAGATAAGACATTTTACATATCCCTCCAAACTGTCAGTATCCCAAACCCCTCCTTTAAAGTGCAGACATTGTACTTCCCATTTCCAGGGCTCAAATCCGGCTAACCGGTTTCCCCTAATCCCTTCACTAAATATTACCCTGCTCACACTCCAACAGCTCGTCAGGTCCCAAAAATCATTCGTCTCCATTCACTCCTATCTAACACGCTCACGCACGCTTGCTGTAAGTCCAAGCCCCTCGCCCACAAAACCTTTACACCCTCCCTCTAACCTTTTCGAGGACGATCCCTACCCCGCTTTCCTTCCCCTACAGATTTATACGCTCTCCACGTCATTCTCCTTTGATCCATTCTCTCTAAATGACCAAACCACCTCAACAACCCCTCTGACTAATACTTTTATTAACTCCACACCTCCTAATTTCCACACTTCGAATTCTCTGCATAATATTTACACCACACATTGCTCTTAGACAGGACATCTCCACTGCCTCCAACCGCCTCCTCGCTGCTGCATTTGCAACCTAAGTTTCACACCAATATAAGAGTGTTGGTACCATTATAATTCTTTGTCTTTTTAGTAGGCTATACAGGAAAAGGGGCCACTAGCCCATTGTTCCCGGCATTTTAGTCGACTTTTACAACACGCATGGCTTACGGAGGAAACATTCTTATTCCACTTCCCCATGGATATGAAAGAAAAAGCAATAAGAACAAGAACTATTAAGATAAAATCAAATATAACTCAGATGAGTGTGTATACATAAACGAGTACATGTATGTGTAGTGTGACCTAAGTGTAAGAAGTAGCAAGACGTACCTGAAATCTTGCATGTTTATGAGACACAAAAAAAGACACCAGCAATCCTAACATCAAGTAAAACAAATACAGCCTTTCTTTTTACACTCACTTGGCAGGACGGTAGTACCTCCCTGGGTGGTTGCTGTCTACCAAACTACTACAATAAATAATATATATATATATATATATATATATATAATATATATATAATATTATATATATATATATATATATATATATATATTTATATATATATATATATATATATATATATATATATATATATATATATATATATGTGTGTGTGTGTGTGTGTGTGTGTGTGTGTGTGTGTGTGTGTGTGTGTGTGTGTGTGTGTGTGTGTGTGTGTGTGTGTGTGTGTGTGTGTGTGTGTGTGTTGTGTGTGTGTGTGTGTGTGTGTGTGTGTGTGTGTGTGTGTGTGTGTGTAAACTGAGACTGTATAATATCTGATACTGTTATTCCGCAAAACATTATCACAACATTAAAAAAAAATACTAAAAGATGATGCGTAGGTGTAAGTGTCAAGCCGAGATCAGAAGAGGATTTTCCAAGTTATCACCCGTCAACCAAGTTATCACCCGTCAACCAAGTTATCACCCGTCAACCAAGTTATCACCCGTCAACCAAGTTATCACCCGTCAACCAAGTTATCACCCGTCAACCAAGTTATCACCCGTCAACCAAAAGGCCTCACATGACATTTCTTCCCATGTGCCATTGACTCTTTCCTTTATCACTGTGTCATGACACACCCTCATTCATCAGTGGGGCAGCGCCATCCTCCCCATATATGCCTGGGCGGGCTGTATCCTCGGGGAAGAGTTGGGACATAAGAGAATTGAAGATTTTCTCCTGAAAGTCGGCATCGTTCCACTCTTCTTGTGTGACGATAACAGTGTTGTGTAGAGTGCGGGTCAGAATCATCACTGCGTCCTCAATATCCTCTGCTGTGGGAAACTTCTCGCCGAAATTTAGGTCTATTTTGATTTTCTTGGTCTCTTGGAATACGTGATGGTTGATATCGGCTTCAATCAGCAGCTTGTTCTGGTAATTTTCTTCAATACCTGTACACCGTATATGGGTTACTCCCAGGTAAAAATGTGGGTCCATGTTGTGGGCGACCTCTGGCCTCATGTCATGCTGGGCAGTCTCAGGTCTTCTTTTCACTTGTTGGGCAGACTGTGGTCTCCTGTCATGCTGGGCGGCCTCAGGCCTCTTGTCATGCTGGGCAGCAGCATGCTGGGCCGCCTCAGACCTCCTGTCACGATGGTCTGCCTCAGACCTCCTGTCACGATGGTCTGCCTCAGGCCTCCTGTCATGCTGGGCGGCCTCAGACCTCCTCTCATGCTGTGCAGCAATTGGCTTCTTCTCATGCTGGGCGGCCTCAGACCTCCTCTCAAGCTGTGCAGCCACTGGCTTCTTCTCATGCTGGGCGGCATCATGCTGGGCGGCCTCAGACCTCTCATGCTGTGCAGCCATTGGCTTCTTATGCTGGGCGGCCTTTGGCTTCCTGAAACGCAGTTCGAAGTCGGGGCCCCTGTCATGCAGGTCGGCATCACGTTTCCTGGCCTGCATGACGAAGTCAGGTCTCCTCAAACGCAAGACGAAGTCAGGTTTGCTGGTGTCGTCAGACTCTGTGTCCTGCCTGGTGGTGTCATCGTTAGACGTTTCACGGTTGCTGGTGGTATCATTACATTTTCTGTACAGCCCAACTACTTCAGTCTTCCTGTCACGTTGAGCAGCATCAGGCTTCCTGTATACCTCTCCAGACGTGTCTCCAGATGAATCTTGGTCGAAAATTATAGTGAATGTTGGGCCGCCGAGTAAGGCTTGCACGAACCCCCGGTAGAAACTCATTACTTCAGTTTTCAAATGGTCAGTAATGTCTTTTTCAGAATAGTTTTGGCAGGTGACGCAGTCCAACAGCCAGAGTACGAGCAAGTCCACTTCTTCCTTTTCAGGGAACCTCTGACCTGTGTCCACTGAAACCCAACACGTCACTCTTTCCCTACTGGCTTTATCCCAGCATGTTATTTTAATCTTTATTTGATATCGTGATTTCTCTACTGACCCTTCTATCTGAACCGTGCGACTGTATTCAAGTTCATCAGAGTTTTCCGGAAAAGGTAACTGTTTAGAGTGTGTAAGTAGTCGCCCTAACTCAAAGAAAATTCGGGCTATTCCCTTAGGCTTTGTAATTGCTGATCTGATTTTAACTCTTACCACGCGTATCCTAGTGTCCTCCGTAAGGCATGCAAAGGCAGCCTCTGTAAGATCACCAGGGACAGCCTCTGTAAGGTCTCCAGAGGCAGTCTTTGGAAGATCACCAGGGGCGGTATGGTCACCAGACGCGTCCTTTGCAGGGTCGCCAGAGAAAGCCTGCGTAAAGTTTCCAGAGACAGCCTCTGTCAGGTCGTCGGCCTCTTTCCTTGCTGCGAAGTGAGGAAGCTTTGAGGTCTTGGCCACAGGTATGTACTCGAGGGAGGTGGACAGAGGCAGCTGGCCCCTCTGGTCTTCTACAGCTGCGTCGATAAGCGTTGGCTCCGGTCTTTTCAGCATTTTACTGTATAGGACAGTGAGGACTTCAGTGACGAAGAGGATCACCAGGATGCCACACACCACTAAGAGCTTGCTGGCCGCCACCCAAACACAATAGGGAAAGGGTGTCTCAGGAGGTCGCTCAGTACTGTCATACGGTGCAGAGCACTCAGGCCGTAGCCGATGACAGGTATATCCATGAAGACCCAGTGCCCTGAGCCAGGTATTTTGCCCAGAACCTCCTGGTACTGGCTTGGCTTCAAGGACATTTTCAGGAGATACTCCAGCTCGCCCATCCTCTGCTACATCAGGAGGGTGAGGACAGTCCACAACACCACCACCACCATCAAGTCGATGAGTGTAGTTAATATTTTCATATTCATTTATAGGCAAATTAAAATATCACCTTTTGGGTAAAAGTGATAACGAAACAAGTGAAGTGACGTGTAAAGGCTGAAACTGAGGATGGAGTCTTGAGTGTTGAACGAGATGATTATTGACCTTTGTTGTGCAGTATACATTGTTCAGGGTCCATCACAACCACCATTACCTACAATATCTACCCATTACCTACAACATCTACCCATTACCTACCACACCCATCACATCCACCCATTACCATACCTAAGCAACTCGACTTTATCACCACTGAACGTCACGTTGCTCTTCACTTTCCACTGGAAAACCCTGCTGATATCTTCTTGTAATTTTTCAGTGTCTTCTACCGTAGTGACTTTCATGCTAATTTTAGTGATATTTGCAAGTGATACAAAACTGTGACGGGTGTTTTTATCTTTGTCTGGTGCGAGGTAAACCTGGTCAACGATCTTCTGAGAACACCGGCCTGGGTGAGCGAAACGTAGCAAAAACTCTAAATCTTTTAAATGTTACTACTGTAATTCTTGCAGCGAATAACTATAACATAAATTTTTACCACATTTGGTAAATTTGACATCGTATTCACAGGAAAAAACCCTCTGATCTGCCTATTTATATACATAAAAAAAACCTCAGGAGTGTTAGCATGCCAGTTTGTAAACATATCCAAAAGGTTTAGCCATTTCCCAAAGCGTTTTGCCTTTTTCTTCCACTGGAATTTCAGTACTTATCAAAACACATCGTATAGAACTTTTGTAATATTTGTAATTAGCATTTCTCCAAAATGGGACCATATTTTCATCCTCAAAGAAATAGCAGAAGTACAAATGGAACAACTCGGCCACGGACCCTGTGGTAGTCACCCGGGACCACTCAGCTACGGACCCTGTGGTAGTCATCCGGGACCACTCAGCTACGGACCCTGTGGTAGTCATCCGGGACCACTCAGCTACGGACCCTGTGGTAGTCCACCCGGGACTCACTCAGCTACGGACCCTGTGGTAGTCATCCGGGACCACTCAGCTACGGACCCTGTGGTAGTCATCCGGGACGACTCAGCTACGGACCCTGTGGTAGTCATCCGGGACCACTCAGCTACGGACCCAGTGGTAGTCATCCGGGACCACTCAGCTACGGACCCTGTGGTAGTCATCCGGGACCACTCAGCTACGGACCCAGTGGTAGTCATCCGGGACCACTCACTACGGACCCTGTGGTAGTCATCCGGACCACTCAGCTACGGACCCTGTGGTAGTCACCCGGGACCACTCAGCTACGGACCCTGTGGTAGTCATCCGGGACCACTCAGCTACGGACCCTGTGGTAGTCATCCGGGACCACTCAGCTACGAACCCTGTGGTAGTCATCCGGGACCACTCAGCTACGGACCCTGTGGTAGTCATCCGGGACCACTCAGCTACGAACCCTGTGGTAGTCATCCGGGACCACTCAGCTACGGACCCTGTGGTAGTCACCCGGGACCACTCAGCTACGGACCCTGTGGTAGTCATCCGGGACCACTCAGCTACGGACCCTGTGGTAGTCATCCGGGACCACTCAGCTACGAACCCTGTGGTAGTCATCCGGGACCACTCAGCTACGGACCCTGTGGTAGTCATCCGGGACCACTCAGCTACGCACCCTGTGGTAGTCATCCGGGACCACTCAGCTACGCACCCTGTGGTAGTCATACCGGGACCACTCAGCTGCGGACCCTGTGGTAGTCATCCGGGACCACTCAGCTACGCACCTGTGGTAGTCATCCGGGACCACTCAGCTACGCACCTGTGGTAGTCATCCGGGACACACTCAGCTACGGACCCTGTGGTAGTCATCCGGGAACCACTCAGTACGGACCCTGTGGTAGTCATCCGGGACCACTCAGCTACGCACCCTGTGGTAGTCATCCGGGACCACTCAGCTACGCACCCTGTGGTAGTCATCCGGGACCACTCAGCTGCGGACCCTGTGGTAGTCATCCGGGACCACTCAGCTACGCACCCTGTGGTAGTCATCCGGACCACTCAGCTACGCACCCTGTGGTAGTCATCCGGGACCACTCAGCTACGGACCCTGTGGTAGTCATCCGGGATCACTCAGCTACGGACCCTGTGGTAGTCATCCGGGACCACTCAGCTACGCACCCTGTGGTAGTCATCCGGGACCACTCAGCTACGGAACCCTGTGGTAGTCATCCGGGACCACTCAGCTACGCACCCTGTGGTAGTCATCCGGGACCACTCCAGCTACGGACCCTGTGGTAGTCATCCGGGACCACTCAGCTACGGACCCTCGTGGAGTCATACCGGGACCACTCAGCTACGGACCCTGTGGTAGTCATCCGGGACCACTCAGCTACGCACCTGTGGTAGTCATCGGGACCACTCAGCTACGCACCCTGTGGTAGTCATCCGGGACCACTCAGCTACGGACCCTGTGGTAGTCATCCGGGACCACCAGCTACGGACCCTGTGGTAGTCATCCGGGACCACTCACTATGGACCCTGTGGTAGTCATCCGGGACCACTCAGCTACGCACCCTGTGGTAAGTCATCCGGGACCACATCAGCTACGCACTCTGTGGTAGTCATCCGGACCACTCAGCTACGCACCCTGTGGTAGTCATCCGGGACCACTCAGCTACGCAACCCTGTGGTAGTCATCCGGGACCACTCAGCTACGGACCCCTGTGGTAGTCATCCGGACCACTCAGCTACGCACCCTGTGGTAGTCATCCGGGACCACTCAGCTACGGACCCTGTGGTAGTCATCCGGGACCACTCAGCTACGAACCCTGTGGTAGTCATCCGGGACCACTCAGCAACGCACCCTGTGGTAGTCATCCGGGACCACTCAGCTACGCACCCTGTGGTAGTCATCCGGGACCACTCAGCTACGCACCCTGTGGTAGTCATCCGGGACCACTCAGCTACGCACCCTGTGGTAGTCATCCAGGACCACTCAGCTACGCACCCTGTGGTAGTCATCCGGGACCACTCAGCTACGCACCCTGTGGTAGTCATCCGGGACCACTCAGCTACGGACCCTGTGGTAGTCATCCGGGACCACTCAGCTACGGACCCTGTGGTAGTCATCCGGGACCACTCAGCTACGCACCCTGTGGTAGTCATCCGGGACCACTCAGCTACGCACCCTGTGGTAGTCATCCGGGACCACTCAGCTACGGACCCTGTGGTATCATCCGGGACCACTCAGCTAACGCACCCTGTGGTAGTCATCCGGGACCACTCAGCTACGGACCCTGTGGTAGTCATCCGGGACCACTCAGCTACGGACCCTGTGGTAGTCATCCGGGGACCACTCACTACGCACCCTGTGGTAGTCATCCGGGACCACTCAGCTACGCACCCTGTGGTAGTCATCCGGGACCACTCAGCTACGGACCCTGTGGTAGTCATCCGGGACCACTCAGCTACGCACCCTGTGGTAGTCATCCGGGACCACTCAGCTACGCACCCTGTGGTAGTCATCCGGGACCACTCAGCTACGGACTCTGTGGTAGTCATCCGGGACCACTCAGCTACGGACCCTGTGGTAGTCATCCGGGACCACTCAGCTACGGACCCTGTGGTAGTCATCCGGGACCACTCAGCTACGGACTCTGTGGTAGTCATCCGGGACCACTCAGCTACGCACCCTGTGGTAGTCATCCGGGACCACTCAGCTGCGGACCCTGTGGTAGTCATCCGGGACCACTCAGCTACGCACCCTGTGGTAGTCATCCGGGACCACTCAGCTACGCACCCTGTGGTAGACATCCGGGACCACTCAGCTACGCACCCTGTGGTAGTCATCTTGGGTCATTGTAGTGTAATTGCTTACTGGTGATGTTTCGCCCACGCATGAACTTCATAATTTCACATATAGATGAAGCAGATAAATACGTTTCTTCGCTGGTAAATACGTCGTCACTAGAGAAACGATTTAAACCGCATTTGCGTCTGTTTTAGCATCTTCTGAGTACTTTAAAACATTTCTCTCAAACAAGTGAACGTCAGCAAGCAGTCCTCATCAGAAGTAATACCACTGCTATGGCCTGCTACAGCTACCTGCTTACTGGTACTGAAGGGTTAAGCCAGCGGAAGGCATCGGTCAGATGACCAAAAGCTCCACCTGCGAGTCATCACATGACTAAGACCCGAGTCAGGAAACACTTGTCCTATTTCCTGACAAACCTCACCTAACCTAACCTAAGTTAGGCTGAGTTACTTAAGTGATCCTACTAACTTGCTAACCTGCAAGTTAGTGTTGCTGACTAGCTAATTAACTCTAACCTGCCGAGTGCTGCTGATCTGCTGAACACTGCCGTCATGTCAGCTGGTGCTTATACAACTAAAATCAAAATATTTTGACTAAAAATCCACTATTTTAAAGTCAAAATGGTGAACGTCTGTTTCTGTTGTACACTGATTTGATTTTTTTTTTTTTTGAATACGCAAAACATTGAAAAAATACGAAAAATGGGTTGAAATGTTATTTAGTTGGAAATTTCATTATTATTATTATTATAATCAAGGGGGAAGCACTAAACCCGTAGGATTATACAGCGCCTATGGGGGGATGGAAGGCATTCAGGCTTAATTCAGGGAACTGGAGCACAGATCCAATTCCCTAGATCAAGAGCCCCTCACCAGCTTCAAGGAGCCTTCCTGGAGGGGTTGGAAATATCAGCTGTCAGCGCATGTCGTCTCTCCCGTCGTCTACCAGCAACAATATACACACAAACTGTCAACAAATCAAGATATAATTTACTTTTGATACATTAGCTGCTTCCACATTAAACAAACTCACGGTATATATTAGTTGAGGACAACACTTCTCAGTGTATATTCTCTAAGCATGTACTATTTAACCTAGTACCTACTGCCTTTTATCTAGTACCTACTGCCTTTTGTCTAGTACCTACTGCCTTTTGTCTAGTACCTACTGCCTTTTATCTAGTACCTACTGCCTTTTGTCTAGTACTACTGCCTTTTATCTAGTACCTACTGCCTTTTGTCTAGTACCTACTGCCTTTTATCTAGTACCTACTGCCTTTTATCTAGTACCTACTGCCTTTTGTCTAGTACCTACTGCCTTTTATCTAGTACCTACTGCCTTTTGTCTAGTACCTACTGCCTTTTATCTAGTGCCTACTGCCTTTTATCTAGTGCCTACTGCCTTTTGTCTAGTACCTACTGCCTTTTGTCTAGTACCTACTGCCTTTTATCTAGTGCCTACTGCCTTTTGTCTAGTACCTACTGCCTTTTGTCTAGTACCTACTGCCTTTTGTCTAGTACCTACTGCCTTTTATCTAGTACCTACTGCCTTTTGTCTAGTACCTACTGCCTTTTGTCTAGTACCTACTGCCTTTTATCTAGTACCTACTGCCTTTTATCTAGTACCTACTGTCTTTTATCTAGTACCTACTGCCTTTTATTCAGTACCTACTGCCTTTTGTCTAGTACCTACTGCCTTTTATCTAGTACCTACTGCCTTTTATCTAGTGTTTACTGCCTTTTATCTAGTACCAACTGCCTTTTATCTAGTACCTACTACCTTTTATCTAGTATCTACTGCCTTTTATCTAGCACCTACTGCCTTTTATTCAGTACCTGCTACCTTTTATCTAGTACCTACTGCCTTTTATCTAGTGCTTACTGCCTTTTGTCTAGTACCAACTGCTTTTTATCTAGTACCTACTACCTTTTATCTAGTACCTACTGCCTTTTATCTAGTACCTACTGCATTTTATCTAGTACCTACTACCTTTTATCTAGTACCTATTGCCTTTTATCTAGTACCTACTGCCTTTTATCTAGTACCTACTGCCTTTTATCTAGTACCTACTGCCTTTTATCTAGCACCTACTGCCTTTTATTCAGTACCTACTACCTTTTATCTAGTACCTACTGCCTTTTATCTAGTGCTTACTGCCTTTTATCTAGTACCAACTGCCTTTTATCTAGTACCTACTACCTTTTATCTAGTACCTACTGCCTTTTATCTAGTACCTACTGCCTTTTATCTAGTACCTACTACCTTTTATCTAGTACCTATTGCCTTTTATATAGTACCTACTGCCTTTTGTCTAGTACCTATTGCCTTTTATCTAGTACCTACTGCCTTTTGTCTAGTACCTACTGCCTTTTATCTAGTACCTACTGCCTTTTGTCTAGTACCTACTGCCTTTTATCTAGTACCTACTGCCTTTTATCTAGTACCTACTGCCTTTTGTCTAGTACCTACTGCCTTTTATCTAGTACCTACTGCCTTTTGTCTAGTACCTACTGCCTTTTATCTAGTACCTACTGCCTTTTGTCTAGTACCTACTGCCTTTTATCTAGTACCTACTGCCTTTTATCTAGTACCTACTGCCTTTTGTCTAGTACCTACTGCCTTTTATCTAGTACCTACTGCCTTTTGTCTAGTACCTACTGCCTTTTGTCTAGTACCTACTGCCTTTTGTCTAGTACCTACTGCCTTTTATCTAGTACCTACTGCCTTTTGTCTAGTACCTACTGCCTTTTGTCTAGTACCTACTGCCTTTTATCTAGTACCTACTGCCTTTTATCTAGTACCTACTGTCTTTTATCTAGTACCTACTGCCTTTTATTCAGTACCTACTGCCTTTTGTCTAGTACCTACTGCCTTTTATCTAGTACCTACTGCCTTTTATCTAGTGTTTACTGCCTTTTATCTAGTACCTACTACCTTTTATCTAGTATCTACTGCCTTTTATCTAGCACCTACTGCCTTTTATTCAGTACCTGCTACCTTTTATCTAGTACCTACTGCCTTTTATCTAGTGCTTACTGCCTTTTGTCTAGTACCAACTGCTTTTTATCTAGTACCTACTACCTTTTATCTAGTACCTACTGCCTTTTATCTAGTACCTACTGCATTTTATCTAGTACCTACTACCTTTTATCTAGTACCTATTGCCTTTTATCTAGTACCTACTGCCTTTTATCTAGTACCTACTGCCTTTTATCTAGTACCTACTGCCTTTTATCTAGCACCTACTGCCTTTTATTCAGTACCTACTACCTTTTATCTAGTACCTACTGCCTTTTATCTAGTGCTTACTGCCTTTTATCTAGTACCAACTGCCTTTTATCTAGTACCTACTACCTTTTATCTAGTACCTACTGCCTTTTATCTAGTACCTACTGCCTTTTATCTAGTACCTACTACCTTTTATCTAGTACCTATTGCCTTTTATATAGTACCTACTGCCTTTTATCTAGTACCTACTACCTTTCATCTAGTACCTACTACCTTTTATCTAGTACCTACTGCCTTTTCTCTAGTACCTACTGCCTTTTATCTAGTACCTACTGCCTTTCATCTAGTACCTACTGCCTTTTATCTAGTACCTACTGCCTTTTATCTAGTACCTGCTGCCTTTTATCTAGTGCTTACTACCTTTTATCTAGTACCTACTGCCTTTTATCTAGTACCTACTGCCTTTGATCTAATACCTACTGCCTTTTATCTAGTACCTACTGCCTTTTATCTAGTACCCATTGCCTTTTAACTAGTACTTACTACCTTTTATCTAGTACCTACTGCCTTTTATCTAGTACCTACTGCCTTTTATGTAATACCTAATGCCTTTTATCAAGTACCTACTGCCTTTTATCTAGTACCTACTGCCTTTTATCTAGTACCTACTGCCTTTTATCTAGTACCTACTGCCTTTTATCTAGTACCTACTGCCTTTTATCTAGTACCTACTGCCTTTTATCTAGTACCTACTGCCTTTTATCTAGTATTCACTACCTTTCATCTAGTACCTACTGCCTTTTATATAGTACCTACTGCCTTTTATCTAATACCTACTACCTTTTATCTAGTACCTACTGCCTTTTATCTAGTACCCACTGCCTTTTATCTAGTACCTACCAACATTTATCTAATACCTACCTAGAAGCACTTTTTCCTCGGTACACAAACACTGCCAGATATGAACCTCTCAGTGTATATTATTGTTAAACAAAATTCCCGAGGTATATACACTGCATGATACACCTCTCAGTGTATATTCCTTGTTAGACACGGTTTTCCCAGGATTTACCAGCGATACGTTAACAAAAAGCAAAACAAAACAAAACGGAAATCTGAAAAAAAAAACACGAGCGATCTAAACGAGAATCAGAATAAGTTTTGTGTCAACAGTCACCTAAAACGTAGCTGACGCGGCGCGTCTGTGTCGTGTAACGACGTGTTAGGTTGAGTTTGGTAGGACGCGACAAAACACGCAGGTTGATAGTTGCTTGTGTTGCTTGTGGTGTTTGTGCTACTTGTGGCGTTTGTGTTGCTTGTGGTGTTTGTGCTGCTTGTGTTGCTTGTGTTGCTTGTGGTGTTTGTGCTGCTTGTGTTGCTTGTGTTGCTTGTGGTGTTTGTGCTGCTTGTGATGCTTGTGTTGCTTGTGTGCTTGTTTGCTTGTGTTGCTTGTGTTGCTTGTGGTGTTTGTGCTGCTTTGCTTGTTTTGCTTGTGGTTTTGTTGCTTGTGTGCTTGTTTGCTTGTGTGTTTGTCTGCTTGTGGCGTTTTGTTTTGCTTGTGGTGTTTGTGCTGCTTGTGTTGCTTGTGTTGCTTGTGGTGTTTGTGCTGCTTGTGATGCTTGTGTTGCTTGTGTTGTTGTGTTGCTTGTTTGCTTGTGGTGTTTGTGCTGCTTGTGGCGTTTGTGTTGCTTGTGGTGTTTGTGCTGCTTGTGTTGCGTTGTGTTGCTTGTGGTGTTTGTGCTGCTTGTGTTGCTTGTGTTGCTTGTGTTGCTTGTGTGTTTGTGCTGCTTGTGGCGTTTGTGTTGCTTGTGGTGTTTGTGCTGCTTGTGTTGCTTGTGTTGCTTGTGGTGTTTGTGCTGCTTGTGTTGCTTGTGTTTCTTGTGTTGCTTGTGTTGCTTGTGTTGCTTGTGGTGTTTGTGCTGCTTGTGGCGTTTGTGTTGCTTGTGGTGTTTGTGCTGCTTGTGTTGCTTGTGTTGCTTGTGGTGTTTGTGTGCTGCTTTGTGTTGCTTGTGTTGCTTGTGGTGTTTGTGCTGCTTGTGTTGCTTGTGTTGCTTGTGGTGTTTGTGCTGCTTGTGTTGCTTGTGTTGCTTGTGGTGTTTGTGCTGCTTGTGGCGGTTGTGTTGCTTGTGGTGTTTGTGCTGCTTGTGTTGCTTGTGTTGCTTGTGGTGTTTGTGTTGCTTTGTTTGCTTGTGTTGCTTGTGTTGCTTGTGGTGTTTGTGTTGCTTGTGGTGTTTGAGTTGCTTGTGGTTTGTTTGTGTGTTTATGTTGCTTGTGTTGCTTGTGTTGCTTGTGGTGTTTGTGTTGCTTGTGTTTGCTTGTGTTGCTTGTGGTGTTTGTTGTTGCTTGTGTTGCTTGTGGTTTTGCTTGTGTGTTGTTTGGTGTGTGCTTGTGTTGCTTGTGTTGCTTGGGGTGTTTGTGTTGCTTTTTTTGCTTGTGTTGCTTGGGGTTTTTTTGTGTTGCTTGGTTGCTTGTTTTTCTTGGGGGTGTTTTTTTGCTTGTGTTGCTTGTTTGCTTTGGGGGTTTTTTTTTGGGTTTTTTGTGGTTTTTTGTGTTGCTTGTGTTTTGGGGGCTTTTGTTTGTTTTTTTGTGTTTTTTTTTTTTGCTTTGGTTTTTTGGTTTTGTGGTTTTTTTGCTTTTTTTTGGTTTTGTTTGTTTTTTGCTTTTTTCGGGTTTTGGTTGTTTTTTTTTTGGGGGTTTTTTCTTTGGGTTTTTTGGTGTTTTTTGGGGTGTTCTTTTGGGGTTGTTTTTGGGTTTTTGTTCCTTTTGGTGTTCTTGGGGTGTTTGTTTGCTTGTGTTGCTTTGTGGGTGTTCTTTGGTGTTTGTGTTCCTTGTGGTGTTTGTGTGACAAATTTGGGTTTAAAATGTGATGTTTTGTGTTTAGGGTTTGGTTTTTATGTTCTGTTTTGTACTTAATTTGCATATTTTTGTTTAATGTTATGTTTTAAGACTTTTTCCGTTTTAGGTGTTCTTTTGGAGGGGGTTACCTTTAGGGAGGTGTTCCTTTATGGGGGTGTTACCTTTATGGGGGTGTTTCCTTTATGGAGGTGTTAATTTATGGAGGTGTCCTTTATGGGGGGTTCCTTTATGGAGGGGGTTACCTTTAGGGAGGTGTTCCTTTATGGAGGTTTTCTTTTGATGCCCTTTATGGAGGTGTTTCCTTTAGGGAGGTGACCTTTATGGAGTGTTTACCTTTATGGAGGTTTTTACCTTTATGGAGGTGTTACCTTTATGGAGGTGTTACCTTTATGGAGGTTTTTCTTTAGGGTGCTACCTTTAGGAGGTGTTTTTTATGAGGTGTTACCTTATGAGGTGTTACCTTTATGAGGTGTTCCTTTATGGAGGTGTTACTTTGGAGTGTTTCCTTTTGGTGGGTTGCTCCTTTATGGAGGTGTTCCTTTACTGGAGGTGTTAGCCTTATGGAGGTGTTCCATTTATGGGTGTTTCCTTTATGAGGTGTACTTTATGAGGTGTTTCTCTTTATTGGGGGTGTTACCTTGTTTTGGGTGTGTTCCTTTTGGTGGTGTTACCTTTATGGATGTGTGTTACTTGTGGAGGTGTTCCCTTGTGTTGTTGTGTTGCTTGGAGGTGTGACCTTTTTGCTGGTGTTCCTTGTGGTGGTGTTCTTGTTTGGGCTGTGTTACCTTGTATGGTGGTGTTTGCTTGTGGGGGGTTACCTTTGTGTGCGTGTTGCTTGTGGGTGTTTCCTTTTTGGGTGTGTTTGCTTTGTGCTTGTGTGTTGTTTGCCTGTGTGTTGTGTTGTTGTTTTTTTTTTTTTTTTTTTTGTGTTGCTTTTTGCTTGTTTGGAGGTGTGTGTTTGTGGTTTTTGTTACCTTTTGGAGGTGTTTTGTGTAGGGTGTGTTTTTATGGCGGTGTTCCTTTATTTGGAGTTGTTTCCTTATGGGTTTTGTTAGCTTTATGAGGTTTTACCTTTTGGAGTGTGTTACCTTTATGGAGGTGTTACCTTATGGAGTTGTTCCTTTTATGAGGTGTTACCTTTATGGGGGGTTTACCTTTATGTGAGGTGTTTCTTTATGGAGGTGTTACTTTTATGGAGGAGTTCCTTTATGGAGTGTTTACCTTTATGGAGGTGTTTTCCTTTATGAGGTGTTACCTTTATGGAGGTTTTTCCTTTATGGAGGTGTTACCTTTATGGAGGTGTTACCTTCATGGAGGTGTTCCTTTATGGAGGTGTTACCTTCATGGAGGTGTTACCTTTATGGAGGTGTTACCTTTATGGAGGTGTTCCTTTATGGAGGTGTTACCTTTATGGAGGTGTTCCCTTTTATGGAGGTGTTACCTTTATGGAGGTGTTTTTTGGGTTTCCTTTATGGAGGTGTTACCTTTATGGAGGTGTTACCTTTATGGAGGTGTTACCTTCATGGAGGTGTTTCCTTTATGGAGGTGTTACCTTTATGGAGGTGTTACCTTTATGGAGGTGTTCCTTTTATGGAGGTGTTTCCTTTATGGAGGTGTTACCTTTATGGAGGTGTTTCCTTCATGGAGGTGTTACCTTTATGGAGGTGTTACCTTCATGGAGGTGTTTCCTTCATGGAGGTGTTACCTTTATGGAGGTGTTACCTTTATGGAGGTGTTTCCTTCATGGAGGTGTTACCTTCATGGAGGTGTTTACCTTTATGGAGGGTTTACCTTATGGAGGTGTTACCTTTATGGAGGTGTTACCTTATGGAGGTGTTACCTTTATGGAGGTGTTACCTTCATGGAGGTGTTTCCTTATGGAGGTGTTACCTTTATGGAGGTGTTACCTTTCATGGAGGTGTTACTTTATGGAGGTGTTACCTTTCATGGAGGTGTTACCTTATGGAGGTGTTACCTTTATGGAGGTGTTACCTTCATGGAGGTGTTACCTTTATGGAGGTGTTACCTTCATGGAGGTGTTACCTTCATGGAGGTGTTACCTTTATGGAGGTGTTACCCTTCATGGAGGTGTTACCTTTATGGAGGTGTTACCTTTATGGAGGTGTTACCTTCATGGAGGTGTTACCTTTATGGAGGTGTTACCTTTATGGAGGTGTTACCTTCATGGAGGTGTTACCTTCATGGAGGTGTTACCTTTATGGAGGTGTTACCTTTATGGAGGTGTTTCCTTCATGGAGGTGTTACCTTTATGGAGGTGTTACCTTATGGAGGTGTTTACCTTCATGGAGGTGTTACCTTATGGAGGTGTTACCTTCATGGATGTTCCTTAGGAGTGTTACCTTTATGGAGGTGTTCCCTTCATGGAGGTGTTACCTTTATGGAGGTGTTACCTTCATGGAGGTGTTACCTTCATGGAGGTGTTACCTTTATGGAGGTGTTACCTTCATGGAGGTGTTACCTTCATGGAGGTTTTTACCTTCATGGAGGTGTTACCTTCATGGAGGTGTTACCTTCATGGAGGTGTTACCTTCATGGAGGTGTTACCTTCATGGAGGTGTTACCTTCATGGAGGTGTTACCTTCATGGAGGTGTTACCTTTATGGAGGTGTTCCCTTCATGGAGGTGTTACCTTCATGGAGGTGTTACCTTTATGGAGGTGTTACCTTCATGGAGGTGTTACCTTCATGGAGGTGTTACCTTCATGGAGGTGTTACCTTCATGGAGGTGTTACCTTCATGGAGGTGTTACCTTCATGGAGGTGTTACCTTCATGGAGGTGTTACCTTCATGGAGGTGTTACCTTCATGGAGGTGTTACCTTCATGGAGGTGTTACCTTCATGGAGGTGTTACCTTCATGGAGGTGTTACCTTCATGGAGGTGTTACCTTTATGGAGGTGTTTCCTTTATGGAGGTGTTTCCTTTATGGAGGTGTTTCCTTTATGGAGGTGTTTCCTTTATGGAGGTGTTACCTTTATGGAGGTGTTCCCTTTTTGGAGGTGTTACCTTTATGGAGGTGTTACTTTTATGGAGGTGTTACCTTTATGGAGGTGTTACCTTTATGGAGGTGTTACCTTCATGGAGGTGTTTCCTTTATGGAGGTGTTTCCTTTATGGAGGTGTTACCTTTATGGAGGTGTTACCTTTATGGAGGTGTTACCTTTATGGAGGTGTTACCTTTATGGAGGTGTTACCTTCATGGAGGTGTTTCCTTTATGGAGGTGTTTCCTTTATGGAGGTGTTTCCTTTATGGAGGTGTTTCCTTTATGGAGGTGTTACCTTTATGGAGGTGTTACCTTCATGGAGGTGTTTCCTTTATGGAGGTGTTTCCTTTATGGAGGTGTTACCTTTATGGAGGTGTTTCCTTTATGGAGGTGTTTCCTTTATGGAGGTGTTTCCTTTATGGAGGTGTTTCCTTTATTTAGGTGTTCCCTTTATGGAGGTGTTCCCTTTATGGAGGTGTTTCCTTTATGGAGGTGTTTCCTTTATGGAGGTGTTACCTTTATGGAGGTGTTACCTTTATGGAGGTGTTACCTTTATGGAGGTGTTCCCTTTATGGAGGTGTTCCCTTTATGGAGGTGTTCCCTTTATGGAGGTGTTCCCTTTATGGAGGTGTTCCCTTTATGGAGGTGTTCCCTTTATGGAGGTGTTCCCTTTATGGAGGTGTTCCCTTTATGGAGGTGTTCTGTGATGACCACAAGACGAAGAAGTAGTTTCAACAGAGCTCCAGCTCATGGGATGGCTAAGGTCAGATAGTTTCAACAGAGCTCCAGCTCATGGGATGGCTATGGTCAGATAGTTTCAACAGAGCTCCAGCTCATGGGATGGCTATGGTCAGATAGTTTCAACAGAGCTCCAGCTCATGGGATGGCTATGGTCAGATAGTTTCAACAGAGCTCCAGCTCATGGGATGGCTATGGTCAGATAGTTTCAACAGAGCTCCAGCTCATGGGATGGCTATGGTCAGATAGTTTCAACAGAGCTCCAGCTCATGGGATGGCTATGGTCTGACTATAACCTGGCAGACGGGAACATTGTTAGTGCCAATAAAGCGAACGTTCATCTTGTGTTATTTTAAGCCTATCACAATAAATCTTCGTTGCAATTACCGCGCTCTTTTAAGAATGACATATTTTTTGAACCAGCCTCTTGTTGACATGAGAATCCAACGATCATTTGCAAAAGGATTCACTGAACAAGTGCTTGAATTCCTCTAGCTTGCAATCCATGATCCGGATGCGCTCCCAAGAACGCTCTGAATGTAAATAAAACCAGGTGGGTGTTATTTACCAATACGTTCTTCCTCCCATTCCTTCCCTATACCTCCCCTTTCTTCTTCCCTTATTCCTCTTTTACCTTCTCTTCCGTACACCCCCTTTGCCATCTCTCTCTCTCTCTCTCCCTCTCTCTCTCTCTCTCTCTCTCTCTCTCTCTCTCTCTCTCTCTCTCTCTCTCTCTCTCTCTCTCTCTCTCTCTCTCTCTCACATTTACAATTCATTTTCCGCTGAGTAAGGGAAGATGCTGGAATTGCAAACTGAAATATTTCACCCAGTCATGCATCATGTTGCAGAGAATGCATGATTCACTGTCACCGCAATGCACAATGCAACAACATCCATCACGACTGCTGAAGACACACACTAGGGGGGGAAAGAGTGAGGGGGATGCAGACCCCCTGCACTCAGCGTCGAGGATCTCTGCTGAGGACAGTGAGGGAGGGAGAGTTAATACATGCAACAGGTGGTGGATTCCGTCTCATCTGGAAGATTTTACGAGGAGAGAGCAGCTCAGAAATGCTTGTGTGGGAGTTAGGAGAGAGATGTTTTGTAAGCAGTCACGTGTCGCTGCAACGTTTCGAGCTAAGGCGAGCTTTACTACTACGACGTTTTGAACTAAGGAGAGTTTTACTGGTGAGAAACATCGTTTCTGATAAGAAATAGACAACGTTTCGAAGAAAAGCTTTATTGCTACGACGTTTTGTACTAAGAAGAGCTATATTGCTACAACGTTTCGAACTAATAAGAGGTTTATTAAGACAAACGTTTCGATCAAAGAAAGGCCTTATCATGGCGACGTTTTGATCCGAGGAAAGTTTTACCGGGTTTTACCTCGTTCAAGCACTGCAGTAAAGCCCATCAAACCTATATATTATATTTTAATAGACTGAGTGTGTGTGTATATATGTGTGTGTATGTGTGTGTGTGTGTACTCACCTAATTGTGGTTGCAGGGGTCGATTCACAGCTCCTGACCCTGTGTCTTCACTGGTCTCCACTAAGTCCACTCTCTCCCTGCTCCATGACTCTCTGACTGAGGAAATACTTCCTAACATCCCTGTGATTTATCTGAGTCCTCAACTTACAAAGAAAAAAACAAAAAATGTGACCCCTTGTTGCCGTGTGCCGTCTCTGAAACATCCTGTCTCTGTCAATCTTGTCGAATCCTCTCAGAATTTTATATGTCGTTATCATATCTCCTCTTCCCTCCTGCTCTACAGTGTCGTTAGGTCGAATTCTCTTAACCTCTCCTCTCTGGGACAAGTCTTGTTGCAAACCTATGCACTTTCTCTAATTTCGTGATATTCCAAACTGGTGCTGCATACTCCAATATAGGCCTGACTTACCCGACATACAGAGTTCTGAACGATTCCTTACTGAAATAAGAACATAAGAACGAAGGAACACTGCAGAAGGCCTACTGGCCCATGCGAGGCAGGTCCAAGTCCCTACCGGCTTAAGCCAATGCACCCAACCTAGTCAGGTCAGGTCACATTGACTCAAGGGAGGAACACGGCAACCGACCCGTTAGCACAAGCTATCAGGTCTAACTCACACCCACCCACATCTACTCATGTATTTATCCAACCTATTTTTAAAGCTACACAACGTTCTGGCCTCTATAACGGTACTTGGGAGTTTGTTCCACTCATCCACAACTCTATTACCAAACCAGTACTTTCCTATATCCCTCCTGAATCTGAATTTTTCCAACTTAAAACCATTGCTGCGAGTCCTGTCTAGGCTAGATATTATCAGCACACTATTTACATCCCCTTTATTTATTCCTGTCTTCCACTTATAAACCTCAATCATATCCCCCCTAATTCTACGTCTTTCTAGAGAGTGCAGTTTCAGGGCCCTTAGTCTATCCTCATAGGGAAGGTTTCTGATACATGGGATCATCTTTGTCATCCTCCTTTGTACATTTTCCAGAGAATTTATATCCATTCTGTAATACGGTGACCAAAACTGTGCAGCATAATCTAAATGAGGCCTAACCAAGGATGTATAGAGTTGAAGAACAACCTGAGGACTCCTATTATTTATGCTTCTTGATATGAAGCCAAGGATTCTATTAGCTTTATTGCGAACACTTATGCACTGTTGTCTTGGTTTCAGATTACTGCTAACCAGAACTCCTAAATCTTTTTCGCAATCCGTAATATTAAGATCTACATTATTTAGTTTATATGTGGCATGGTTATTGTCCTGTCCAACATTTAGAACTTTGCATTTGTCTATATTAAACTGCATCTGCCACTTCTCCGACCACTGCATCAGTCTATTCAAATCTTCCTGGAGTGCTCGAATGTCCTCGTCAGAATGAATTCGACGGCCTATTTTGGTGTCATCGGCAAACTTGCCGATGTCGCTCTTTATGCCCTCATCTATGTCGTTTATGTAGATTGTGAACAGCAGGGGGCCCAACACTGACCCCTGTGGAACACCGCTCGTGACGCTTCCCCACTCTGATTTCTCCCCATTTATGCAAACTCTCTGCTGCCTATTTGTCAACCATGCCTCTATCCAGGAAAAAATTTCTCCTCCTATTCCATGTGCTTTAATTTTCCTCAATAGTCTCTGATGTGGGACCCTGTCAAAAGCCTTACTGAAGTCCATATACACAATATCATATTCGTTACCACGATCTACCTCCTCAAATACCTTAGTGAAAAAAGTTAATAAATTCGTAAGGCAGGAACGTCCCTTTGTAAAACCATGCTGAGATTCGTTGATTAATTTATGCTTTTCAAGGTGGCTACGAACTGCCTCGGCAATTATTGATTCCATAAATTTTCCCACTATGGAGGTTAGGCTTATTGGTCTATAGTTCGAAGCTAAGGACCTGTCACCTGTTTTGAAAATAGGTATCACATTTGCCATTTTCCACTTATCTGGCACCATGCCAGTTTGTAGTGATATGTTGAAAAGATTAGCCAAAGGTGTGCTAAGCTCCTCTTTACATTCCTTTAGAACCCTTGCATACAGTTCATCAGGGCCTGGGGATTTGTTAGGTTTTAATTTATCTATTTGCCTAAGGACCATGTCACTTGTGACCCTAATAGTGCACAGTTTATTATCGTCCTGTTCTACATAATTTATCATTACTGGAATATCACTGGTATCCTCCTGTGTAAAAACTGAGAGGAAGTATGTGTTAAAAATTCTACACATTTCCTTATCACTGTCAGTGAGCTGACCCGAGGAACTTTTGAGTGGGCCTATCTTGTCCCTGATCTTACTTCTGTATACCTGAAAGAATCCTTTTGGGTTAGTCTTCGATTCTCTTGCAACTTTAACCTCATAATCTCTTTTTGCTTTTCTAATTCCCTTTTTTATTTCTCTCTTTAACTGAATATATCGATTTCTTAATTGCCCCTCTCCTCTTTTGATTTGCCTATATATGCCTCTCTTTTGACCAATCAGATATTTTAATCTATTGTTCATCCATTTAGGATCATTTTTGTTTGATCTGATTTCCCTATTTGGAACATAATTTGACTGAGCAGCTAGAACTATGCCCTGGAAAGCATCATATCGGCAACCATCACCACCTACCTGACCCTAGTCAGGTCATTCCAGTTCAGCCCACCTAAGTAATTTTTCAGTCCTATGAAATCAGCCAAGCGAAAGTCAGGGACGGAGACTTGATTGCCATTATTAGGGGAATTCCATGATATGTTAAAACTGAGTGATTTGTGATCACTCTCCCCAAGCTCATCATTAACCTCAAGATTATTAATTAGTGTTTCCCTACTGGCAAGAACCAAGTCAAGGAGGTTATTTCCCCTAGTTGGCTCTGTCACAAACTGTTTTAAAAAACAATCCTGGATCGTATCAAGAAAGTCACCCGACTCTAAATTTCCTGTCAAAATTTAGAGTCGGGTGTCGTAATGCTGTTCTTAGGTCTGCTAGGCACTCATATGCTGCAGCAGTTATTTGGTTGATGTGCGCCTCAGGAGATGGGCTCGGTATTATACTCACCTCAAGATCCTTTTCTTTGAGTGAGGTTTGTAGTCTTTCGCCCCCTAGACTGTACTCTGTCTGCGGTCTTCTTTGCTCTTCCACAATCCTTATGACTCTGTACTTGGTGGGGTTGAACTCTAGGAGCAGTTTCCGGACCAGGCCCGCAGCCTGTCCAGATCCCTGTGTAATCCTGCGTGGTCCTCCTCCAATTGAATTCTCCTCATTAACTTCACATCGTCTGTGTGTGTGTGTCTGTCCACCTTGTCTATTCCCCGCAGTATCTTGTATGTCGTTATCATGTCTCCCCTGACCCTTCTGTCCTCCAGTGTCGTCAGTCCGATTTCCCTTAACCTTTCCTCGTACTACATTCCCTTGAGCTCTGGGACTAGCCTTGTTGCAAACCTTTGTACTTTCTCTAACTTCTTGACGTGCTTGACCAGGTGTGGGTTCCAGACTGGTGCTGCATACTCCAGTATGGGCCTAACATACACAGTGTACAGTGTCTTGAACGATTCCTTATTAAGGTATCGGAACGCTATTCTCAGGTTTGCCAGGCGCCCGTATGCTGCAGCGGTTATTTGGTTGATGTGTGCCTCCGGTGATGTGCTCGGTGTTATGGTCACCCCAAGGTCTTTCTCCCTGAGTGAGGTCTGTAGTCTTTGTCCACCTAGCCTATACTCTGTCTGCGGTCTTCTTTGCCCCTCCCCAATCTTCATGACTTTGCATTTGGCTGGATTGAATTCGAGAAGTCAGTTGCTGGACCACATGTCCAGCCTGTCCAGGTCTCTTTGCAGTCCTGCCTCATCCTCGTCCGATTTAATTCTTCTCATCAACTTCACGTCATCTGCGAACAGGGACACTTCAGAGTCTATTCCTTCCATCATGTCGTTCACATATATCAAAAATAGCACTGGTCCTAGAACTGACCCCTGTGGGACCCCGCTCGTAACAGGCGCCCACTGCGATACCTCTTCACGTACCATGACTCGTTGCTGCCTCCCTGTCAGGTATTCTCTTATCCATTGCAGTGCCCTCCCTTTTACGTGCGCCTGATCCTCCAGCTTCTGCACTAATCTCTTGTGGGGAACTGTGTCAAAGGCCTTCCTGCAGTCTAGGAAAACGCAATCTACCCACCCCTCTCTCTCGTGTCTTACTTCTGTTACCTTGTCATAAAACTCCAGGAGGTTTGTGATACAAGATTTGCCTTCCATGAACCCATGCCGGTTTTCATTTATAATCTTGTTCCTTTCCAGGTGTTCGACCACTCTCCTCCTGATAATCTTTTCCATGACTTTGCACACAATACATGTCAGAGACACAGGTCTGTAGTTTAGTGCCTCGTTTAGTGCTCTTTTCCATTTCTCAGGTAGTTGCCCAGTTTCAAGGGATGTGTTGAAGATTGTGGTTAGAGGCACGCACAGCATCTCTGCTCCTTCTCTAAGGGCCCATGGGGAGATGTTGTCCGGTCCCATCGCCTTTGAGGTGTCAAGGTCACTTAAGAGCTTCTTCACCTCCTCCTCAGTTGTTCGTATGCCATCCAACACTTGTTGGTATATTCCCTCTTGATGTTCCCTTCTGTGCTGTCTTCCCACAGCCCTTCCTGTCTCTACTGTAAAAACTTCCTTAAATCTCCTGTTCAGCTCCTCACATACCTCCTGATCATTTCTTGTGAGTTCTCCACCTTCTGTCCTTAATCTGATCACCTGGTCTTTGACTGTTGTCTTCCTCCTGATGTGGCTATACAACAGTTTCGGGTCAGTCTTGATTCTCGATGCTATGTCATTTTCATACTGTCGCTGGGCCTCCCTCCTTACCTGTGCGTTCTCATTCCTGGCTCTGCGACTGATCTCCCTATTTTCGTGTGTTCTCTGCCTTCTGTACTTTTTCCATTCTCTATTGCACTTTGTTTTTGCCTCCTTACACCGTCGGGTAAACCAGGGGCTCGTTCTGGTCTTCCCGTTGTTACTGTTGCCCTTGGGAATAAACCTTTCCACTGCCTCCTTGCATTTTGTTGTTACATATTCCATCATTTCATTTACTGGCTTTCCTGCCAGTTCTCTGTCCCACTGGACTTCCCGCAGGAAGTTCTTCAA
>NC_069412.1:55668868-55681368 GCF_026875155.1 Cherax quadricarinatus | reverse complement strand
GTTTTATTTATCTTCGACAACCCTTACAGTCCCTTTTTTCTCCATTTCTTTCCATTCTTGCTATAGGAGTGAGGAGTTTGGAGAGGTTAGGAAGAGGTAGAGAGGGGAAGGACTGGCGTTGGAGGGGGTTGAGGAGAGGTGAATGGAGAAAGAGGAGGTTTTGGGGGGAGGTTGATGAAGAGAACTAAGAGGTGGTGATGGAGGAGGGTTGGAGTCCTCACTGGTGGTGGTGGTGGAGATTGTTGGAGAAGGATTCCTTAGTGGTGGTGATGTGTCTAATTTATCATCAGTGGTGGTGATAATGGAGGGAGGATGATGGAGTGGGATTACGAAATGATGAACTTTGAGGTGTGATGTTGGAGGTGATGTTACAACCTCGTCTACTTGTAGGGGTTGTCAGTACTAACCATCCAACAACATCCCCTTAACTTCCTCCAACATCCTACAACATCCCCTTAACTTCCTCCAACATCCTACAACATCCTCTTAACTTCCTCCAACATCCAACAACATCCCCTTAACTTCCTCCAACATCCTACAACATCCTCTTAACTTCCTCCAACATCCTACAACATCCTCGCTTAAATTCTCGTCAGTGGTCGAGCGCAAATCTCACGCTGACTTAATTCTGAAAAATTCTCCAGTGGAAAATTCTTGGCATTTTAATGCCCATTTGTGAGGTCTTGTGCAGCGTTGCCCGGGCACTCCAGGCGTGACTGAACGCACTCGCACCGTCGTAAATCATTCGAAATTACGAAAGAAACGAAACTACTGTCTTGAGAAGGGTACGAAGGTAGAGTTGAACATTGTGGTGTTCAGCAGTGAGAATGGTGAACATTGTTCATATGTTCATCTTCCTCTTCCTCCTCCTTTGCCAAAATTGTATAATATAGGCTCATGATCCGAGGGCTTAGAGCTACCCTTTCTTTTCCTTGGATTAAAATTAATTTTCTCTATACTCATGGCGCCTCTTGAAACCCCCCATACAGGTTTAGCGCTTTCCCATCAAAGCGTAAATAATAAAAATTGGAACCTGCGTCAGCACGGAGATATTAATGCGTCATAACGCAGTGATCTGAGAGAGAGAGAGAGAGAGAGAGAGAGAGGAGAGAGAGAGAGAGAGAGAGAGAGAGAACACAGTAAGAAACACAAAGATTAGAAATAAACGGAAGTGAGCATTTAAACAGCCCAAATGAACAGAAGGAATTGATTAATAACGGAGGGGAGGGGGTAGACGAACGGGAAGAAGGGATTGACGGAGCAGATAAACAAAACAGGAAGAAAGGGGGTAAAGGGAAGTTAGATAAATAACAGAAGAAATGGAGGTTCGGTCCTCCGTCTGCGTTCGCACATGTTTACTGTTTGTTAGGTGCTTTATAGTTAGCTAGGTGCTTCACTGTTCAAATGTGTTCACTGTTCATAGGTGTTCATTGTTCGTTAGATGGTTCACTATTTACTGAGGAATATTGAGACAGCTTAACATAGACAGTATAACATAGAGATAGACAGTGCAATATAAAGAGACACGTATAATATAGAGATATACAGTATAACAGAAATACACAGTATAATATGGACAGTATAATATAGATATAGTATAGACAACCTATGCAATATGTCAAGAGATATTTTATCTATAAACAATAACCGACTGGTATTTTCTGAACTAATACAATATCATAAAATAGGAATCTCAAATTGTCCAAATGTGATCCTGATAACCCTTTTGTGGGCCTAGTTCTTAGGCTTTTTCTGTGGGCCTAGTTCTTAGGCTTTTTCTGTGGGCCTAGTTCTTAGGCTTTTTTCTGTGGGCCTCTGTGGGCCTCTGTGGGCCTCTGTGGGCCTCTGTGGGCCTCTGTGAGCCTAGTTATTGGGCTTTTTTCTGTGGGCCTAGTTCCTAGGCTTTTTTTCTGTGGGCCTAGTTCTTAGGCTTTTTTTCTGTGGGCCTTGTTCTTAGGCTTTTCCCGTACAACCAATGCGACAGTTTCACTGTGGCAACATTTCGCTCTCCAGGAGTTTCGTTAGATCAAGAGAAGATGCTGAAAATAGTATAAAATTGCGACAAGTTGAAGATTGAGACACATGTGCGACAGTTGCGTATTTTTCTTCTGGAACGTGTCACCTACACAGTAGGTTTCTTCCGGAACGTGTCACCTACACAGTAGGTTTCTTCCGGAACGTGTCACCTACACAGTAGGTTTCTTCCGGAACGTGTCACCTACACAGTAGGTTTCTTCCGGAACGTGTCACCTACACAGTAGGTTTCTTCCGGAACGTGTCACCTACACAGTAGGTTTCTTCCGGAACGTGTCACCTACACAGTAGGTTTCTTCCGGAACGTGTCACCTACACAGTAGGTTTCTTCCGGAACGTGTCACCTACACAGTAGGTTTCTTCCGGAACGTGTCACCTACACAGTAGGTTTCTTCCGGAACGTGTCACCTACACAGTAGGTTTCTTCCGGAACGTGTCACCTACACAGTAGGTTTCTTCCGGAACGTGTCACCTACACAGTAGGTTTCTTCCGGAACGTGTCACCTACACAGTAGGTTTCTTCCGGAACGTGTCACCTACACAGTAGGTTTCTTCCGGAACGTGTCACCTACACAGTAGGTTTCTTCCGGAACGTGTCACCTACACAGTAGGTTTCTTCCGGAACGTGTCACCTACACAGTAGGTTTCTTCCGGAACGTGTCACCTACACAGTAGGTTTCTTCCGGAACGTGTCACCTACACAGTAGGTTTCTTCCGGAACGTGTCACCTACACAGTAGGTTTCTTCCGGAACGTGTCACCTACACAGTAGGTTTCTTCCGGAACGTGTCACCTACACAGTAGGTTTCTTCCGGAACGTGTCACCTACACAGTAGGTTTCTTCCGGAACGTGTCACCTACACAGTAGGTTTCTTCCGGAACGTGTCACCTACACAGTAGGTTTCTTCCGGAACGTGTCACCTACACAGTAGGTTTCTTCCGGAACGTGTCACCTACACAGTAGGTTTCTTCCGGAACGTGTCACCTACACAGTAGGTTTCTTCCGGAACGTGTCACCTACACAGTAGGTTTCTTCCGGAACGTGTCACCTACACAGTAGGTTTCTTCCGGAACGTGTCACCTACACAGTAGGTTTCTTCCGGAACGTGTCACCTACACAGTAGGTTTCTTCCTGTTCCGGAACGTGTCACCTACACAGTAGGTTTCTTCCGGAACGTGTCACCTACACAGTAGGTTTCTTCCGGAACGTGTCACCTACACAGTAGGTTTCTTCCGGAACGTGTCACCTACACAGTAGGTTTCTTTAGTCAAATACAAAGGTATCAGTAGTAATGAAACAAAGGTGATGTAATCAGTCCATCAACCAAGGTTGATGGACTGATTACATTATCTGATTACATCATCTGATTACATCATCTGATTACACCATCTGATTACGTCATCTGATTACATCATCTGATCACATCATCTGACCACATCATCTGATCACATCATCACCTACTGTGTAGGCGAAACGTTACATCAATGAAGATACCCATCCGTTGTATATGTTTCTTAACCTTCAACTTGTCAATATTTTATACCATTTGCAACAATACGTTTCGCTTGACCTAACGAAGCTCATGGAGAGCGAAACGTTGCCACAATGAAAATGTCACATTAGTTGCACATGTGTCCTTTTACCCAACATATTGTGGATAATTCTACCAACATTATATCTGAAGCTTACTTAGGTCACAATTAATCTAGCGTTTACGGTCTTAATAACTCAGTAAGTAATTAAGTTTCATGTGGGTTTTGAGCACATGGCGAACTGTTTACAGTGGTCGTGGGAGAACATAGTTGTTATAGACACATAAAAGAGCATTATGTAAGTGTAAGTCAGTATAACACGAAGTCAAGTACCGTGAATTATTTTTGATTATCAGAGACATTCTCCAGTCAGTTCCCAGAATCCTGTTTGATTAACAGAAGTGACAGGTGAAGCTTCCTTTGAGGGAAAGCACATCGGCACTTCAAGTTTGAAGCCGACCAGAAGATGCTTTCTCCAGTTACTAAATGGAATTTAAACAAATTTGCGCCTACATAACCTGAATCCAAAGGCAATTTCATTCATTTCCATCACTATCCATAATTATTTCCATCATTATTTCTATCATTATTTCCATCATTATCTAGTCAAGACTGATCTACACCCGTCATACAGCGCCTGAGGAATGGAAACCATTCAGATTCGACCCACTTTCTTGGAACAAAAGCCTCCATCAGTATCGAGCCACCGCTGATAAGGTGGCGTCTTATAGTTATTTAACAGAAATTAATATTATTCCACTGCGATATTAAAAGTATTCATACAGTACCTGTCCCACACTCCATAACAACACCAACAATCGTTTAAGTAAAAACACCAGTATTGAAATTTGGGAACGTATCCGAGGAGACTTTCTGAAGGTATCACATCAATACCAATTTTAGGAATGATTTAAACAGAGTGATGAAGTTAAGACACATGTGCAACATCTGGGTATCTTTATTGTAGACGTTTCACCAACCAGTGGCTTTATCAATACAAATTCCAGGACATAACTTGAAGACAGTAGAACTATGTACAGAAAATGAGGTAACCAGTCCCTCAACCTCGGAGTAGGTGCGAAGAGCACCGTAGTCGTGGAGATTCTGAAGCAGAAGCAAAGCGCCTGACGCTTATATAGTAACGTCAGGTGGAAATGGGACGGGTAGCAGACGAGGGCATTGTCACTGGTAGGCGGGATTCCCCAGTGGAAGTAGGTCCTACCCAAAGAGATGGGTTAGTTGTAGTGAGTGAGCAACGAGCCTCACACTCGCTAGTTGTTCCACCAACCTTGGTTATAGTTCATCACTGTTGGAGATTTGAAAAGGATTGGGAGTTGTGAAGTTTTTAAAGCTGTAGAGGAAGTTAGTGGAAGATACGAACACTGTAGCTATCTATATATGACAACCTCCAGTACAGACGCATAGAAAACCATCCCGTGGCTTGGTTGGTAGCGCTCGGCTCACATACCAAGTGTCCGTGGTTCGATTCCCGGCCTAGTAGAAACGTTGGGCATGTTTCATTACACCTTCTGCCCTTGTTCACCTCGAATAAGTAGGTACCTGGGTGTTAGTTGACTATTTTGGGTGCATCCCGGGGGGGGGGGGGTAGTATACCTTACATAGGTCTGAGGCTTCGAAATTAGCTGAGGTTGGATAACAGCTCTTGGCTTGTAAAACTGATCTGTACAAAAAAAAATATTCGAAAATACATTATTTAATGGATCGCTAAATTCGTGAATCTTAAAATCGCCATAAAAACCCAAGTTTTTTCAATACTTTTGTTTCCTTTTTTTAGGGAGATTAGTTAAAAATTCTCTTTAGTCACATAAGAAAAAAAAAATTTTCTTTTTCTTTTTAAAGAAAATCCAATTTCATATATTTTTTTATCAATAAACTTAACTAATTAAAACTTACATAGTCCAAATTCAGTAGAAAAACACTTCCAGTTAAAATAAGGTAGGGCTTAGGGTTTGAAGGCGATCGGAAGAAGCATTCTCCGGTTATCACACTGAAACCAATTTATTTGATAAAATTGACAAATTAAAATTTACAACAGTTCAGTACGAGCACCACCAGCACGAGCACCACCAGTACGAGCACCACCAGCACGAGCACCACCAGCACGAGCACCACCAGTATGAGCACCACCAGCACGAGCACCACAAGTATGAGCACCACCAGTACGAGCACCACCAGTATGAGCACCACCAGTACGAGCACCACCAGCATGAGCACAACCAGTATGAGCATCACCAGTACGAGCACCACCAGCACGAGCACCACCAGTATGAGCACCACCAATACGAGCACCACCAGTATGAGCACCACCAGTATGAGCACCACCAGTACGAGCACCACCAGTACAAGCACCACCAGTACGAACACCACCAGTACGAGCACCACCAGTAAGAGCACCACCAGTACGAGCACCACCAGTATGAGCACCACCAGTATGAGCACCACCAGTACGAGCACCACCAGTACGAGCACCACCAGTACGAACACCACCAGTACGAGCACCACCAGTATGAGCACCACCAGTACGAGCACCACCAGTATGAGCACCACCAGTACGAGCACCACCAGTACGAGCACCATCAGTACGAGCGCCACCAGCACGAGCACCACCAGTACGAGCACCACGAGTACGAGCACCACCAGTACGAGCACCACCAGTATGAGCACCACCAGTATGAGCACCACCAGTACGAGCACCACCAGTACGAGCACCACCATTACGAAAACCACCAGTACGAGCACCACCAGTACGAGCACCGCCAGTATGAACACCACCAGTATGAGCACCACCAGTACGAGCACCACCTGTACGAGCACCACCAGTACGAACACCACCAGTACGAACACCACCAGTGCGAACACCACCAGTACGAGCACCACCAGTATGAGCACCACCAGTACGAGCACCACCAGTATGAGCACCACCAGTACAAACACCACCAGTACGAACACCGTCAGTACGAACACCACCAGTATGAACACTACCAGTACGAGCACCACCAGTACGAGCAACACCAGAACGAGCACCACCACTACAAGCACCACCAGTATGAGCACCACCAGTACGAGCACCACCAGTACGAACACCATTATTACGAACACCACCAGTACGAACACCACCAGTACGAACACCACCAGTACGAACACCACCAGTACGAGCACCACCAGTACGAGCACCACCAGTACGAGCACCACCAGTACGAGCACCACCAATACGAACACAACCAGCACGAGCACCACCAGTATGAGCACCACCAGTACGAGCACCACCAGTAGAGCACCACCAGTACGAGCACCACCAGTACGAACACCACCAGTACGAACACCACCAGTACGAACGCCACCAGTACGAACACCACCAGTACGAGCACCACCAGTATGAGCACCAACAGTACGAGCACCATCAGTATGAGCACCACCAGTACGAACACCATCAGTACGAACACCTCCAGTACGAACACAACTAGTACGAACACCACCAGTACGAGCACCACCAGTACGAGCACCACCAGTACGAGCACCACCAGTACGAGCACCACCAGTACAAGCGCCACTAGTATGAGCACCACCAGTACGAACACCACCAGTACGAACACCGCCAGTTCGAACCCAACCAGTACGAACACCACCAGTACGAGCACCACCAGTACGAGCACCACCAGTACGAGCACCACCAGTATGAGCACCACCAGTACAAGCACCACCACTATGAGCACCACCAGTACGAACACCACCAGTATGAACACCACCAGTACGAGCACCACCAGTACGAGCACCACCAGAACGAGCACCACCAGTACGAACACCACCAGTACGAACACCACCAGTACGAGCACCACCAGTACGAGCACCACCAGTACGAACACCACCAGTACGAGCACCACCAGTACGAACACCACCAGTACGAGCACCACCAGTACGAACACCACTAGCACGAACACCACCAGTACGAACACCACCAGTACGACCACCACCAGTACGATCACAACCAGTACGAACACCATCAGTACGAACACTACTAGTACGAACACCACCAGTACGAACACCACTAGTGCGAACACCACCAGTACAAACACCACCAGTACGAGCACAACCAGTACGAACACCACCAACGAACACCACTAGTACGAACACCACCAGTACGAACACCACCAGTACGAACACCACCAGTACGAACACCACCAGTAGGAACACCACCAGTACGAACACCACCAGTCCGAACGCATTCAGTACGAACACCACTAGTACGAACAACACTAGTGCGAACACCACCAGTACGAACACCACTAGTACAAACACCACCAGTACTAACACCACTAGTACGAACACCACCAGTACGAACACCACTAGTACGACCACCACCAGTACGAACACCACCAGTAAGAACACCACCAGTACGAACACCACCAGTACGAGCACCACCAGTACGACCACCACCAGTATGAGCACCACCAGTACAAGCACCACCAGCATGAGCACCACCAGTACGAACACTACCAGTACGAACACCACCAGTACGAACACCTCCAGTACGAACACCACCAGTACGAGCACAACCAGTACGAGCACCACCAGTACGAATACCATCAGTACGAACACCACCAGTACGAGCACCACCAGTACGAGCACCACCAGTACGAGCACCACCAGTACGAGCACCACTAGTACGAACACCACCAGTACGAACACCACCAGTACGAACACCACCAGTACGAACACCACCAGTACGAGTACCACCAGTACGAATACCACCAGTACGAACACCACTAGTACAAACACCACTAGTACGAACACCACCAGTACGAACACCACCAGTACGATCACCACCAGTACGATCACAACCAGTACGAACACCATCAGTACGAACACCACTAGTACGAACACCACCAGTACGAACACCACTAGTGCGAACACCACCAGTACGAACACCACCAGTACGAGCTCCCCCAGTACGACCAACACCAGTACGAACACCACTAGTACGAACACCACCAGTACGAACAACACTAGCGCGAACACCACCAGTACGAACACCAATAGTACGAACACCACCAGTACGAACACCACTAGTACGAACACCACCAGTACGAACACCACTAGTACGACCACCACCAGTACGAACACCAGCAGTAAGAACACCACCAGTACGAACACCACCAGTACGACCACCACCAGTACGACCACCACCAGTACGAACACCACCAGTACGAACACCACCAGCACGAACACCACCAGTACGAACACCACCAGTACAAACACCATCAGTACGACCACCACCAGTAAGAACACCACCAGTACGAACACCACCAGTACGACCCCCACCAGTACGAACACCACCAGTAAAAACACCACCAGTACGAACACCACCAGTAAGAACACCACCAGTACGAATACCTCTAGTACGAACACCACTAGTACGAACACCACCAGTACGAACACCACCAGTACGATCACCACCAGTACGATCACAACCAGTACGAACACCATCAGTACGAACACCACTAGTACGAACACCACCAGTACGAACACCACTAGTGCGAACACCACCAGTACGAACACCACCAGTACGAGCACCACCAGTACGAACACCACCAGTACGAACACCACTAGTACGAACACCACCAGCACAAACACCACCAGTACGAACACCACCAGTACGAACGCCACCAGTATGAACACCACCAGTCCGAACGCCACCAGTACGAACACCACTAGTACACACAACACTAGTGCGAACACCACCAGTACGAACACCACTAGTACGAACACCACCAGTACGAACACCACTAGTGCGAACACCACCAGTACGAACACCACCAGTACGAGCACCACCAGTACGAACACCACCAGTACGAACACCACTAATACGAACACCACCAGTACAAACACCACCAGTACGAACACCACCAGTACGAAGGCCACCAGTATGAACACCACCAGTCCGAACGCCACCAGTACGAACACCACTAGTACAAACAACACTAGTGCGAACACCACCAGTACGTACACCACTAGTGCGAACACCACCAGTACGAACACCACTAGTACGAACACTACCAGTACGAACACCACTAGTAAGACCACCACCATTATGAACACCACCAGTAAGAACACCACCAGTACGAACACCACAAATACGACACCACCAGTACGACGACCACCAGTAAGAACACCACCAGTACGAGCACCACCTGTACGAGCACCACCAGTATTAGCACCACCAGTACAAGCACCACCAGTATGAGCTCCACCAGAACGAACACCACCAGTACGAACACCACCAGTACGAACACCAGTACGAACACCACTAGTACGAGCACCACCAGTACGAGCACCACCAGTACGACGACCACCAGTAAGAACACCACCAGTACGAACACCACTAGTACAAACACCACTAGTACGAACACCACCAGTACGAACACCACCAGTACGATCACCACCAGTACGATCACAACCAGTACGAACACCATCAGTACGAACACCACTAGTACGAACACCACTAGTGCGAACACCACCAGTACGAACACCACCAGTACGAGCTCCCCCAGTACGACCACCACCAGTACGAACACCACTAGTACGAACACCACCAGTACGAACAACACTAGCGAGAACACCACCAGTACGAACACCAATAGTACGAACACCACCAGTACGAACACCACTAGTACGAACACCACCAGTACGAACAACACTAGTACGACCACCACCAGTACGAACACCAGCAGTAAGAACACCACCAGTACGAACACCACCAGTACGACCACCACCAGTACGACCACCACCAGTACGAACACCACCAGTACGAACACCACCAGCACGAACACCACCAGTACGAACACCACCAGTACAAACACCATCAGTACGACCACCACCAGTAAGAACACCACCAGTACGAACACCACCAGTACGACCCCCACCAGCACGAACACCACCAGTAAGAACACCACCAGTACGAACACCACCAGTTCGAACACCACCAGTACGAACACCACTAGTACGAACACCACTAGTACGAACACCACCAGTACGAACACCTCCAGTACGATCACCACCAGTACGATCACAACCAGTACGAACACCATCAGTACGAACACCACTAGTACGAACACCACCAGTACGAACACCACTAGTGCGAACACCACCAGTACGAACACCACCAGTACGAGCACCACCAGTTCGAACACCACCAGTACGAACACCACTAGTACGAACACCACCAGTACAAACACCACCAGTACGAACACCACTAGTACGAACGCCACCAGTATGAACACCACCAGTCCGAACGCCACCAGTACGAACACCACTAGTACAAACAACACTAGTGCGAACACCACCAGTACGAACACCACTAGTACGAACACCACCAGTACGAACACTACTAGTGCGAACACCACCAGTACGAACACCACCAGTACGAGCACCACCAGTACGAACACCACCAGTACAAACACCACTAGTACGAACACCACCAGTACAAACACCACCAGTACGAACGCCACCAGTATGAACACCACCAGTCCGAACGCCACCAGTACGAACACCACTAGTACAAACAACACTAGTGCGAACACCACCAGTACGAACACCACTAGTACGAACACCACCAGTACGAACACCACTAGTACGAACACCACCAGTACGAACACCACTAGTAAGACCACCACCAGTAAGAACACCACCAGTACGAGCACCACCAGTACGAGCACCACCAGTATCAGCACCACCAGTACAAACACCACCAGTATGAGCACCACCAGATCGAACACCACCAGTACGAACACCACCAGTACGAACATCACCAGTACGAACACCACCAGTACGAGCACCACCAGTACGAACACCACCAGTACGAACACCACTAGTACGACCACCACCAGTACGAACACCACCAGTAAGAACACCACCTGTACGATCACCACCAGTACGAACACCACCAGTACGAACACCACTAGTACGACCACCACCAGTACGAACACCACCAGTAAGAACACCACCTGTACGATCACCACCAGTACGACCACCACCAGTACGACCACCACCAGTAAGAACACCACCAGTACGAACACCACCAGTACGACCACCACCAGTACGAACACCACCAGTAAGAACACCACCAGTACGAACACCACCAGTACGAACACAACCAGTACGAACACCACCAGTACGACCACCACCAGTAAGAACACCACCAGTACGACCACCACCAGTACGAACACCACCAGTAAGAACACCACCAGTACGAACACCACCAGTACGAACACCACCAGTACGAACACCACCAGTACGACCACCACCAGTAAGAACACCACCAGTACGACCACCACCAGTACGACGACCACCAGTAAGAACACCACCAGTACGAACACCACCAGTACGACTACCACCAGTACGAACACCACCAGTAAGAACACCACCTGTACGAACACCACCAGTACGAACACCACCAGTGCGAACACCGTTGAGTTTCCATTACCGTACGATCACTGGCGTTCCCAAGGATGAGGTCAGCAGAGCGAGTACCTCATAAAACATTACTCCAGACGTTTTTCCACAGCACCAGTCAATCAGTGTGTGTGTGTGTGTGTGTGTGTGTGTGTGTGTGTGTGTGTGTGTGTGTGTGTGTGTGTGTGTGTGTGTGTGTATGTGTGTGTGTTCGTGGTGGGCTGGGTTTTGGTGGGCTGGGTTTTGGTGGGCTGGGTTGTGGTGGGCTGGGTTGTGGTGGGCTGGGTTGTGGTGGGCTGGGTTGTGGCGGGCTGGTAGGCTTAGTCTGTGGTTAGGCTGCAATTTTTTTTCATAGCGAAGATCTGTGTTGTCGATAGTAAGTCTGTCGAGTTATACATAGAGTAATGGATCTCAGCAGGAGTCTACTGGCAGGGCTGCAGCTGTTCTTGTTGTCACCTCTCTAGT
>NC_069412.1:55661368-55663868 GCF_026875155.1 Cherax quadricarinatus | reverse complement strand
TATATTTAGTTGGCTTAGGCTAAAATAAATTGTTCTTGTTATAATAAGGTTAGGTAAGTTTTCTAAGATTCTTTTGGAGCAAAATTAAAAATTTTTGCATTAACATTAATGAAAAAAATATATCTTTAAACGTATAAGAGAAAATTTTCGAAAGGACTTAATTTTAAATGAGTTCTTGCTAATTAAACCATTTTCCCATATTCGGCACGACATATTAATATATAATATATAAAAATATATATAATATATATTATATATATTATATATATATATATATATAATATATAAAATATATATAAAATATATATATATAAAAATATATATAAATATATAATATAATACAGAGAGAGAGAGAAAGAGAGAAGAGAGAGAGAGAGAGAGAGGAACCTCGAATTTAATTGGTTACAGAAGGCTGTTCGAGGGCCGATCTGTTCGAGTACAGAACGAATTTTTCCCAACGAATTTTCTTCTGGTTGGCTGTTATCACTAACTCTCTTAGGCACCTACCCATGGTGACTTATTTATACAAATAATATAAAAAAAAAGCACCAAAAAAATGGGAAGAAAAACAAAATAGTTTGCAGCGAAGTTCTGGTAGGTTGTGTTTGTATGGTCGAGAGCCGAGCAAACGGTCGACTACCGAGCGATTTGTTTACCGAACAAAGCATTCGAATACCAAATTGTCCGAGTACGAAACTGTTCGAGTACCGAGGTTCCACTGTATATATAGGGAGGTACCACCTCTGGAACCGTGCTGGGGACCTTCATCCTCAGATAAAAGAATAAACTTACTTCAGGGAAAACTCAAGGTTCTCCCTGAAGCTTTATGAATATTGTCTTCTTCTACCACCCCTATATTATATATTCTATGAAGACTTTATTTAAAGACAAAATTCATTTACAAAAATACAATAGGGAGTACAATAACACAGATAACATCTCAGAGGCTACAGCTCGAAGTATGACAAAAATATAATAGGGAGTAGAATAACAGATAACATATCAGAGCCTACAGCTCGAATACTTTGTGCAGCTCCCCGGCAGTGGTTCGTGTGCCCAGAATGCTGCTGGCATATCCCTCTCTGGATCACAACACTGAGTCTCTGAAAGAGGAAGCTGGCCGCTCTGTGATTCTCGGTTTCTGTTATTAGGCTTTCACTCAGCGGTTTGAGGAACTTTAGAGCACACTTGCCCCATGCTCCAAGGGTCTCCGACCCTTCTGGGATGAAGTTATAGCAAGGGGGTAGGCCTTCATATTTGAGGGTCTTCTGGGTCTCCATGTAGCTGGCGACTCCACCCCCTTCATCTTCAGAGTATGGCAATTAGGTGTCCGCCAATGTGGCGGCACAGGTGTAGTCCCAGGCAATCTGCTTACCATCCTTCCAGTGTAGCATATTGGCTCCATCAGGACGCTTTTGACTTCCGTCATACCTCTGTACTTGGGGTTCCCACTGAGCTGGGCAACGAGCTGTGGCGAGGCTTCTCTTTATGATGTCGTTGACCTTCTCATGTCTAGCATGTGATGTGTGACACACGAGACCATGAGGTCCGAATTGATCAGCCGTCGCCCTGTCGCATATACATCTATGTTCGTTGAGGATAGGGGTGGCTAGGCGAAGAGTAACTCCAATCCGTATGGCCTGTGGGTCGACTCGAGTGCCCAGGGAGGAATTGGGAACAGCTAAGAGTAAATCTCCTGAATGTGGTGCCTTCACCGCTAGGAAACGAGCTTTGTCATTTCGTGAAGCGTTGGTGAGCATTGTGTTGGCGATTTTTTCCCTGGTCGGTTTGTCCCAGTGGGACTGTTTGTGCTCTTTGGGAGAAGCTGGTCTACTGAAGGAGTCTGCAAGGGTGTCCCACCGCACGGCTGCTTCAATGAACCTGGGGCCTTGAGCTCCTACCGCACCTCCCAAGCGTTCGGGGACAATCTCCATAGCTAGTACACTGGAAGTCAAACACGAGGACAAGCTACCTGCGTTGCCTTGCGCACCCCTATATCTCCCAGTCCTACTGGGAGAATTGTCTGATCCCATTGTTGATCTTTCAGTGACAGATTCTGTGCTTTCTTAAAGACTGATCTCATTAGTGAGTCATATTCATTGAGTGTTGGGTTGTCAAAAGAGGGTGCGCACCTTAGGAAGTAAGTGAGTCTTGGCAGAGGAAGACACCTTGTGAGGAGATACAGGGCATCATGGGTATCAAGATCCCTTATTCTCTCCTCCATTCTCTTCAGGTCATTCGGTTTGTCCTTGAGAACTGTGTTGATGGTCTGATGACCCAGCGGTGCTCCCAAGAGGGTGCTCTTGGATGAAGTGGTGGTAGGGACTTCAGGAAGGATTGTTCACACAGCTCTGATTATTTCCTGGTTCGTTGTGATGATTTCACACTTGGGGGAATTGAGGATGAGTCCCAAGGCTTCTCCCTGTGTCTTCAGTTGTAGGTCCTCTTGCAAGGACTCTTCAGTACTTGCCAGAGTACCATCATCCAGGTACCAGATGTT
>NC_069412.1:55653868-55656368 GCF_026875155.1 Cherax quadricarinatus | reverse complement strand
GTTCTTCAGGTAGAACTTACTGTTCTTCAGGTAGAACTTACTGTTCTCCAGGTAGAACTCACTGTTCTTCAGGTAGAACTTACTGTTCTTCAGGTAGAACTTACTGTTCTTCAGGTAGAACTTACTGTTCTTCAGGTAGAACTTACTGTTCTTCAGGTAGAACTTACTGTTCTCAGGTAGAACTTACTGTTCTTCAGGTAGAACTTACTGTTCTTCAGGTAGAACTTACTGTTCTTCATGTGAACTTATGTCTTCAGGTAGAACTTACTGTTCTTCCAGGTAGAACTTACTGTTCTTCAGGTAGAACTTACTGTTCTTCAGGTAGAACTTACTGTTCTTCAGGTAGAACTTACTGTTCTTCAGGTAGAACTTACTGTTCTTCAGGTAGAACTTACTGTTCTTCAGGTAGAACTTACTGTTCTTCAGGTAGAAACTTACTGTTCTTCAGGTAGAACTACTGTTCTTCAGGTAGAACTTACTGTTCTCTACATGTAGAAACTTACTGTTCTTCAGGTAGAACTTACTGTTCTTCAGGTAGAACTTACTGTTCTTCAGGTAGAACTTACTGTTCTTCAGGTAGAACTTACGTTCTTCAGGTAGAACTTACTGTTCTTCAGGTAGAACTTACTGTTCTTCAGGTAGAACTTACTGTTCTTCAGGTAGAACTTACTGTTCTCTCAGGTAGAACTTACTGTTCTTCAGGTAGAACTTACTGTTCTCTTCAGGTAGAACTTACTGTTCTTCAGGTAGAACTTACTGTTCTTCAGGTAGAACTTACTGTTCTTCAGGTAGAACTTACTGTTCTTCAGGTAGAAACTTTCAGTTTCTTCAGTAGAACTTACTGTTCTTCAGGTAGAACTTACTGTTCTTCAGGTAGAACTACTGTTCTTCAGGTAGAACTTACTGTTCTTCAGGTAGAACTTACTGTTCTTCAGGTAGAACTTACTGTTCTTCAGGTAGAACTTACTGTTCTTCAGGTAGAACTTACTGTTCTTCAGGTAGAACTTACTGTTCTTCAGGTAGAACTTACTGTTCTCCAGGTAGAACTCACTGTTCTTCAGGTAGAACTTACTGTTCTTACAGGTAGAACTACTGTTCTTCAGGTAGAACTTACTGTTCTTCAGGTAGAACTTCTGTTCTTCAGGTAGAACTTACTGTTCTTCAGGTAGAACTTACTGTTCTTCAGGTAGAACTTACTGTTCTTCAGGTAGAACTTACTGTTCTTCAGGTAGAACTCACTGTTCTTCAGGTAGAACTTACTGTCTTCAGGTAGAACTTCACTGTTCTCAGGTAGAACTTCACTGTTCTCCAGGTAGAACTTACTGTTCTTCCAGGTAGAACTACTGTTCTCCAGGTAGAACTCTACTGTTCTCCAGGTAGAACTTACTGTTCTTCAGGTAGAACTACTGTTCTTCTCCAGGTAGAACTTACTGTTCTCCAAGGTAGAACTCACTGTTCTTCAGGTAGAACTACTGTTCTTCCAGGTAGAAACTCACTGTTCCCAGGTAGAACTCACTGTTCTCCAGGTAGAACTTACTGTTCTCCAGGTAGAACTTACTGTTCTCCAGGTAGAACTTACTGTTCTCCAGGTAGAACTTACTGTTCTCCAGGTAGAACTCACTGTCTCCAGGTAGAACTACTGTTCTCCAGGTAGAACTCACTGTTCTCCAGGTAGAACTACTGTTCTCCAGGTAGAACTCACTGTTCTCCAGGTAGAACTCACTGTTCTCCAGGTAGAACTCACTGTTCTCCAGGTAGAACTCACTGTTCTCCAGGTAGAACTCACTGTTCTCCAGGTAGAACCACTGTTTCCAGGTAGAACTCACTGTTCTCCAGGTAGAACTTACTGTTCTCCAGGTAGACTCACTGTTCTCCAGGTAGAACTTACTGTTCTCCAGGTAGAACTCACTGTTCTCCAGGTAGAACTTACTGTTCTCCAGGTAGAACTCACTGTTCTCCAGGTAGAACTCACTGTTCTCCAAGTAGAACTCACTGTTCTCCAGGTAGAACTCACTGTTCTCCAGGTAGAACTCACTGTTCTCCAGGTAGAACTCACTGTTCTCCAGGTAGAACTCACTGGTCTCCAGGTAGAACTCACTGTTCTCCAGGTAGAACTCACTGTTCTCCAGGTAGAACTCACTGTTCTCCAGGTAGAACTCACTGTTCTCCTGGTAGAACTCACTGTTCTCCAGGTAGAACTCACTGTTCTCCAGGTAGAACTCACTGTTCTCCAGGTAGAACTCACTGTTCTCCCAGGTAGAACTCACTGTTCTCCAGGTAGAACTCAACTGTTTCTCCAGGTAGAACTCACTGTTCTCCAGGTAGAACTCACTGTTCTCCAGGTAGAACTTACTGTTCTCCAGGTAGCACTCACTGTTCTCCAGGTAGAACTTACTGTTCTCCAGGTAGAACTCACTGTTCTCCAGGTAGAACTTACTGTTCTCCAGTAGCACTCACTGTTCTCCAGTAGAACTCACTGTTCTCCAAGTAGAACTCACTG
>NC_069412.1:55566368-55651368 GCF_026875155.1 Cherax quadricarinatus | reverse complement strand
ATCAAATTCTTGCTATATTTTTCGCTATTCATTTTTTTTTGACGATTTCCGTTTGTTGACTGATGTGTTATACCGCTGGTATATCTGACCATCCGGTCGTATATAGTTGGTGTATTACGTCTAAGAGACAATTATGACCCTCATTGATACGAGGGTCTTGGGAGCTGCATGTCACCTGCTAGGTATATATTATTTCAACTTTTTAAAGGGGTGGATAGGTAAGCCAGCGTAAGGCCTCGGTCAGACGACCAAAAGCGTTAGTGGGAAAGGTCATCATATGACTAAGACCAGCGTCAGGAAACACTTGTCCTGTTTCCTGACGAATCTTACCTGACCTAATCAGCCAGAAATACTTTATCCCCAGAGAAAGGGTTGAACGTAAGTTCTTGGTATACATAGACTGAGAGATACACACGTCTAGGTGTATGCAGACTGAGGTATACTTTTCTGAGTGTATATCCACAAAGAGCTATAAACTCCTTAGTGAATATATAGAAATACACACCTCAGTATATATAAAATGTGTGATACCCTCTCCTAGATGCATATAAACCGAGAGATACATACTCACAGTGTGTATATATTCAGAGATGCATACCTCTAAGTGCACATATATTCTGAGAGATACATACTATCACTATATATACAATGAGAGATACATAACTTTAGTTGTATATTCACTGACAGATTACACATTTCTAAGTGTATATATACCTCTGGATGTATATACACCGAGATACACTCACATCTCTCAGTGCATATACACTGAATGTATCTATCAGTCTATATACACGGAGATATACCTCTCAGTATATATACACTGTTTAGTCACCATTGTTATTCCCCAGACAGTTATACAGCGTTATAATTTCAACCCCTTCGAAGGGTGTAGTGGAGAAGTGGCTCTTGATCCGAGGGATTGGAGCAACCTTCAACCTTCATGTGGGGGGGAGGAGGATCAAACCTGATCCTCTCTCTCTCTCTCTCTCTCTCTCTCTCTCTCTCTCTCTCTCTCTCTCTCTCTCTTCTCTCATTCCATTGGCGCAGTATTACCCTCCTTTCCTCCTTCCCACCCTTCCCTCCCTTACGGATTTAGCGCTTCACTACGCTTAGTGCGTTTCCCGTGGATTCTCGGGGGGGGGGCCTTGTCATACCTACTCCCGAAGCTGCGTACGAGGCTTCCTCTGACCCTTACGTCCCTTACGTCCTCTTGACGTAGGTGCCAGAGTGCCACCCTGCGTGACCGCTTCTTGAGTGCCACAAGTGAAAGTTGTCCTAAAACGGCAAATCTGTTTTATTTTTCCAACCTTGGCAAATTCGGATATTTTTTTTTCCGTTACTTTCACTCAAGTTGCGACCGTCCGTGGGATTTTTTTTTTGCTAACGGACGCATTGCTAAGTTTATAAGGACGGGAGGAATCAGGGACGCACAGCTGCAGGGCGTAATGGACGAGGGCTCACCGTGGAGCTAACGCAACTACGAACGTAGATGAGAGGCGTGTGACCCACGGACACAGCGCAAGGACATGCAGCATACGGACATAGAGCACGGACACAGCGCATGGACACAGCGCATGGACACACAGCACACGGACGTAGCGCACGGACACAGCGCACTGACACAGTGCACGGATACAGTGCACGGACACACAAAACACGGACACAGCGCACGGACAAACAGCGCACGGACGCCCAGGATACACCATCGACATACAATGGAAAGTACCCCACGTACAGGCCTACAAAGCCACGAACCATCCACGTACCTCACGGAAGCACGCCCGCCCAGACTTCACACACACACGCATCCTAAAAATCACGAACGGATGTACACACACACACACACACACACACACACACACACACACACACACACACACACACACACACACACACACACGCAGAGGATGTTCCAGAGATGGGACACAGCAACAAGGGGTCACAACTGGAAGTTGAGGAGTCATGAGTCACAGGGATGTTGGGAAGTATTTCTTCAGCCATAGAGTTTTTTTTTTTTTATATTTTATCAGCCATAGAGTTGTCAGGAAGCGGAATAGTCTGGAGAGTGATGTAGTGGAGGCAGGATCCATACATAGCTTTAAGAAGAGGTACGACGAAGCTCGTGGTGCAGAGAGAGAGAGAGGACCTAGTAGCGACTATTGGAGAGTCGGGACCTTGAGCTGTGACTCAACCCTTGCAACCAGAAATAGGTAAGTACACAAACACACCATGGTCCGTGTTCTTGGTAGGCCCTCCAAATGTCCGTACAAATTACGAACACCGGAAAAATCGTGAATCCTAACGACGTTCGAACTTTTTTTTTCACAATTCACTATTTAAAGAAAATTGAAAATCTAATTAGGCAAAAAATTCACAAGAAGACCCACGATTAAAAAAATTAATTACGCATTTTATGGAATAAGGGAACGACCCCCCCCCCCCCAAAAAAAAAAAAAAAAAAAAAACTCTAATTTCGGACTGCTCAACGAACGACAAGTTTCGTTTTGGTTCGTTTTAAAAGCGAACGTTTTAATCGATACGCTCGGCCGCTCGGCACCAACAGGAAGCCTGTTACTGCCGTTATTGTCGTTATTGCCGTTATTGTCGTTATTGTCGTTATTGCCTGTTATTGCCGTTATTGCCGTTATTGTAGTTATTGTCTGTTATTGCCGTTATTGGCGTTATTGTCGTTATTGTCGTTATTGTCGTTATTGTCGTTATGGTCGTTATTGCCTGTTATTGCCGTTATTGCCGTTATTGTAGTTATTCTCTGTTATTGCCGTTATTGTCGTTATTGTCGTTATTGTCGTTATTGTCGTTATTGCCTGTTATTGCCGTTATTGCCGTTATTGTAGTTATTGTCTGTTATTGCCGTTATTGGCGTTATTGCCGTTATTGTCGTTAATGTCGTTATTGTCGTTATTGCCTGTTATTGCCGTTATTGCCGTTATTGCCTGTTATTGCCGTTAAAACAGGTGAGTGTGTGTGGGGTAGGGGGTGTGAGAAGCGTCCTCACGACGACGTCTTGATAAAGTTCTAATACACTGGGCGAAACGTCGTCTCAGCGGAAGCTTCTTCTGACTCCAGTGTGTGTGCGTGTGCGTGTGTGTGTGCGTGTGTGTGTGTGTATGTGTGTGTGTGTATGTGTGTGTGTGTGTGTGGGTGTTGTGTGTGTGTGTGTGTGTGTGGTGTGTGTGTGTGGGGTGTGGGTTGTGTTTGTGGTGTGTGTGTGTGGGGTGTGGGTGTGTGTGTGTGTTGTGTTTGGTGTTGGTGTGCTGTGCGTGTGTGTGTGTGTTGTGTTTGTGGTGTGTGTGTGGTGGGGTGTGTTGGTGTTTGTGTGTGGGGTGTGTTGGGGGTGTGTTGTGTTGTTTTTGGTTTTTGGGTGTGTGTGTGTGGGTGTGGTGTTGTGGTTGTGTTGTGGGGTGTGTGTGTGTGTGTGATGTTGGGGTGGTTTGTGTTGTGTGTGTTGTGTTGTGTTGTGTGTGTGTGTGTGTGTGTGTGTGTGTGGTGTGTTGTGTGTTGGGGTGTGGGTTTGTGTGTGTTTTGTGTGTGTGTTTTGTTGTTTGTTGTGTGTGTTGTATGTGTTTGGGGGTGTGTGTGTTGTGTGTTTGTGTTGTGTGTTTTGGTGTTTGGGGTGTGTGGTGTGTGTGGGTGTGTGTGTGTGTGTGTGTTGTGTGTGTGTGTGTGGTGTGTGTGTGTGTGTGTTGTGGTGTGTGTGTGTGGGTTTTTGTGGTGTGGTGTGTGTGTGTGGTGTGTGTGTGGGTGTGTGGTGTGTGTGTTTGGGGTTGTGTGTTGTGTTTGTGGGTGTGTGTGTGTTTGTGTGTGTGTGTGTGTGTGTGTGGTGTGTGTGTGTGTGTGTGGATTGTGTGTGTGTGTGTGAGTGGTGTGTGTGTGTGTGTGTGTTGTTGGTGGGGTGTGTGTGTTTTGGGGAGGGTGTGTGGTGTGTGTGGTGTGTGTGTGTGTGTGTGTTTTTGTGTGTGTGTGTGTTGTGTGGGGTTTGTGGTGTGTGGTGTGTGTGTGTGTGTGGGGTTGTGTGTGTGTGTGTGGTGTGGTGTGTGGGTGTGTGTGTGGTGTTGGTGTTGTGTGGTGTTGTGGTGTGGGGTGTGTGTGTGTGTGTGTTGTGTGTGTGAGTGGTGTGTGTGGGTGTGTGTGTGTGTGTGTGTGTGTGTGGTGGTGTGTGTGTGTGTGGGGTGTGTGTGTGTGTGTGTGTGTGTGTGTGTGTGTTGTGTGTGTGTGGTGTTGTTGTTGTGTGTGTGGTGTGTGTGTGTGGTGTGTGTGGGGTGTGGTGTTTTGGTGTGTGTGTGTGGTGGGGTGTGTTTTTGTGTGTGTTGTTGTTGTGTGTGTGGGGTGTGTGTGGTGTGTGTTGTGTGTGTGTGTGTGGTGTGGTGTGTGTGTGTGTGTGTGGTGGTGTGTGGTGTGATGTGGGGGTTTGTGTGTGTGTGTGTTGTGTGTGTGTTGTGTGGTGTGTGTGTGTGTGTGTGTGTGTGTGTGTATGTATGTTTTTGTGGGGTGTGTGTGGTGGGTTTTGAGTTAGGGGGGTGTGTGTGTGGTGGGGTGGGGTGGTGTGGTGTGTGAGTATGTGTGTGTTTTGGTTGTTTGGGTTTGGGTTTTTGGTTTGGGTGTTTGTTTTTTAAATGTTGTTTGGTTTGTGTGGTGTGTGGAGTGGGGGTGTTGTGTGTGTTTTGTTGTGTGGGGTGTGTATTAAATTTGTGTTTGGTTGTTGGTTTTTTGGTTTTGTGGGTTTATTTGTGTTGTTGTTGGGTTTTGTTTTTTTTTGTTTTGTTATGTTTTTTGTGGTTTTTTTGTTTTTTTTTTTTTTTGGGGGGTTTTATGTTTTTTTTTTTTGGTTATTTTGTTTTTTTTTTTTGTATTATTTTTTTTTTGTTTTGTGTTTTTTTTTGTTTTTTTTTTTATTATTTTTTTTGGGTTTTTTTTTTTTTGTTTTTGTTTTTTTATTATGGGTTTGGTTTTTGGTGGTGTGGTTGTGGTTTTGGTGGTGGTGTGTTTTTTACCTGGTTTTCCCTTTTCCTCAACCCTTTTCCCTTTTTCAACTTTCTTTTTAAATAAAAATTTCATCTTCTACTTTAGTAAAATTTAAAAGTTCACACAAACTCTAACTTCACACAGAACGTCAACATTCACACAGAACCAAAATTCACCAGAACGTCAAAAAATTCACACAGAACGTTAACATTCCACAGAACGTGTAACATTCACACAGAACGTGTAACATTCACACAGAACGTGTAACATTCACAAAGAACGTCTAACATTCACACAGAACGTCTAAAATTCACACAGAACGTCTAACATTCACACAGAACGTCTACCATTCACACAGAACATCTAACATTCACACAGAACGTCTAATATTCACACAGAACGTGTAACATTCACACAGAACGTCTAACATTCACACAGAACGTCTAACATTCACACAGAACGTCTAACATTCGCACAGAGCGTCTAACATTGACAGATCAGGTCTAACATCCTGGAAAGCGACACCCTTTGAACCGGAAAAAAAATCATTAATCAATCTTACTGGAAGATAAGATCATCATCTAAGGGATAAGGGAACGCTCAATGAACTGGGAAAGGGGGGAACACACAATGTAACTGGGAAAGAGGGAACACATCAATGTAAGTGGGAAAGAGGGAACAGCATCAATGTAACTGGGAAAGAGGGAACAGCATCAATGTAACTGGGAAAGAGGGAACAGCATCAATGTAACTGGGAAAGAGGGGAACACATAAATTAACTGGGAAAGAGGGAACAGTATCAAGTAATGGAAAGAGGGAACAGCATCAATGTAACTGGGAAAAGAGGGAACGCATCAATTAACTGGGTAGGGGGAACAGCATCAATGTAACGGGAAAAAGGGGGAACACCCAATGTAACGGGGAAAAGGGGGAACGCTAAATGAAACGGGGGGGGAAAGAGGGAACAGCAAAATGAAAATGGAAAGGGGGGAACACATAAATGTAACGGGAAAAAAAGAGGGAACAGCATCAAGAAACGGGGATAGAGGGAAACAGCATCAATGTAACGGGGAAAGGGGGGAACAGCATAAATGTAACTGGGATAGAGGGAAAGCATCAATGTAACGGGAAAGAGGGAAACAGCATCAATGTAACGGGGGAAAGAGGGAACATATAAATGTAATGGAAAGGGGAACAGTATCAATGTAACGGGGAAAGAGGGAACAGCATCAATGAACGGGAAAGGGGAACAGTATCAATTAACTGGGAAAGAGGGAACAGCATCAATGTAACTGGGAAAGAGGGAACAGTATCAATGTAACTGGGAAAGAGGGAACAGCATCAATGTAACTGGGAAAGAGGGAACAGTATCAATGTAACTGGGAAAGAGGGAACAGCATCAATGTAACTGGGAAAGAGGGAACAGTATCAATGAAAATGGGAAAGAGGGAACGCATCAATGTAACTGGGAAAGGGGGAAAAGTACATGTACGGGGAAAAGAGGGAACAGCATCAATATAACTGGGAAAGAGGGAACAGCATCAATGTAACTGGGACAGAGGAACAGCATCAATGTAACTGGGATAGAGGAAAACATCAATATAACTGGGATAGAGGGAACAGCATCAATGTAACTGGGATAGAGGGAACAGCATCAATGTAACTGGGAAAGAGGGAACAGCATCAATATAACTGGGATAGAGAGAACAGCATCAATATAACTGGGATAGAGGGAACAGCATCAATATAACTGGGATAGAGAGAACAGCATCAATATAACTGGATAGAGGGAACAGCATAAATATAACTGGGATAGAGAGAACAGCATCAATATAACTGGGATAGAGGAACAGCATCAATATAACTGGGATAGAGAGAACAGCATCAATATAACTGGATAGAGGGAACAGCATCAATATAACTGGGATAGAGAACAGCATCAATATAACTGGGATAGAGGGAACAGCATCAATATAACTGGGATAGAGGGAACAGCATCAATGTAACTGGGATAGAAGGAACAGCATCAATATAACTGGGATAGAGAGAACAGCATCAATATAACTGGGATAGAAGGAACAGCATCAATATAACTGGGATAGAGGGAACAGCATCATGTAACTGGGATAGAAGGAACAGCATCAATATAACTGGGATAGAGAGAACAGCATCAATATAACTGGGATAGAGGGAACAGCATCAATATAACTGGGATAGAGGGAACAGCATCAATGTAACTGGGATAAAAGAGAACAGCATCAATATAACTGGGATAGAGGAACAGCATCAATATAACTGGGATAGAAGGAACAGCATCAATATAACTGGGATAGAGGGAACAGCATCAATATAACTGGGATAGAGAGAACAGCATCAATATAACTGGGATAGAGGGAACAGCATCAATATAACTGGGATAGAGAGAACAGCATCAATGTAACTGGGATAGAGAGAACAGCATCAATATAACTGGGATAGAGAGAACAGCATCAATGTAACTTGGATAGAGGGAACAGCATCAATGGAACTGGAAGAGAGAACAGCATCAATGTAACTGGATAGAGGAACAGCATCAATATAACTGGGATAGAGAGAGACAGCATCAGTAACTGATAGAGGAACAGCATCAATGGACGGCATAGGAGAAGTCATAACGTGATGAGGCAAAGCTCACTAGATAGACAGACAGCTCAGTCACTGAGAGTCACTCACAGACCGCATCACTGAGAGTCACCTCAGCACCTGTCACTGAGAGTCACCTCAGCACCAGTCACTGAGAGTCACCTCAGCACCAGTCACTGAGAGTCACCTCAGCACCAGTCACTGAGAGTCACCTCAGCACCAGTCACTGAGAGTCACCTCAGCACCAGTCACTGAGAGTCACCTCAGCACCAGTCACTGAGAGTCACCTCAGCACCAGTCACTGAGAGTCACCTCAGCACCATTCACTGAGAGTCACCTCAGCACCAGTCACTGAGAGTCACCTCAGCACCAGTCACTGAGAGTCACCTCAGCACCAGTCACTGAGAGTCACCTCAGCACCAGTCACTGAGTCACCTCAGCACCAGTCACTGAGAGTCACCTCAGCACCAGTCACTGAGAGTCACCTCAGCACCAGTCACTGAGAGTCACCTCAGCACCAGTCACTGAGAGTCACCTCAGCACCAGTCACTGAGAGTCACCTCAGCACCAGTCACTGAGAGTCACTCAGCACCAAGTCACTGAGAGTCACCTCAGCACCAGTCACTGAGAGTCACACTCAGAGCACCAGTCACTGAGAGTCACCTCAGCACCAGTCACTGAGAGTCACCTCAGCACCAGTCACTGAGAGTCACCTCAGCACCAGTCACTGAGAGTCACCTCAGCACCAGTCACTGAGAGTCACCTCAGCACCAGTCACTGAGAGTCACCTCAGCACCAGTCACTGAGAGTCACCTCAGCACCAGTCACTGAGAGTCACCTCGCACCAGTCACTGAGAGTCACCTCAGCACCAGTCACTGAGAGTCACCTCAGCACCAGTCACTGAGAGTCACCTCAGCACCAGTCACTGAGAGTCACCTCAGCACCAGTCACTGAGAGTCACCTCAGCACCAGTCACTGAGAGTCACCTCAGCACCAGTCACTGAGAGTCACCTCAGCACCAGTCACTGAGAGTCACCTCAGCACCAGTCACTGAGAGTCACCTCAGCACCAGTCACTGAGAGTCACCTCAGCACCAGTCACTGAGAGTCACCTCAGCACCAGTCACTGAGAGTCACCTCAGCACCAGTCACTGAGAGTCACCTCAGCACCAGTCACTGAGAGTCACCTCAGCACCAGTCACTGAGAGTCACCTCAGCACCAGTCACTGAGAGTCACCTCAGCACCAGTCACTGAGAGTCACCTCAGCACCAGTCACTGAGAGTCACCTCAGCACCAGTCACTGAGAGTCACCTCAGCACCAGTCACTGAGAGTCACCTCAGCACCAGTCACTGAGAGTCACCTCAGCACCAGTCACTGAGAGTCACCTCAGCACCAGTCACTGAGAGTCACCTCAGCACCAGTCACTGAGAGTCACCTCAGCACCAGTCACTGAGAGTCACCTCAGCACCAGTCACTGAGAGTCACCTCAGCACCAGTCACTGAGAGTCACCTCAGCACCAGTCACTGAGAGTCACCTCAGCACCAGTCACTGAGAGTCACCTCAGCACCAGTCACTGAGAGTCACCTCAGCACCAGTCACTGAGAGTCACCTCAGCACCAGTCACTGAGAGTCACCTCAGCACCAGTCACTGAGAGTCACCTCAGCACCAGTCACTGAGAGTCACCTCAGCACCAGTCACTGAGAGTCACCTCAGCACCAGTCACTGAGAGTCACCTCAGCACCAGTCACTGAGAGTCACCTCAGCACCAGTCACTGAGAGTCACCTCAGCACCAGTCACTGAGAGTCACCTCAGCACCAGTCACTGAGAGTCACCTCAGCACCAGTCACTGAGAGTCACCTCAGCACCAGTCACTGAGAGTCACCTCAGCACCAGTCACTGAGAGTCACCTCAGCACCAGTCACTGAGAGTCACCTCAGCACCAGTCACTGAGAGTCACCTCAGCACCAGTCACTGAGAGTCACCTCAGCACCAGTCACTGAGAGTCACCTCAGCACCAGTCACTGAGAGTCACCTCAGCACCAGTCACTGAGAGTCACCTCAGCACCATCACTGAGAGTCACTCAGCACCAGTCACTGAGAGTCACCTCAGCACCAGTCACTGAGAGTCACCTCAGCACCAGTCACTGAAGTCACCTCAGCACCAGTCACTGAGAGTCACCTCAGCACCAGTCACTGGGGTCACCTCAGCACCATCACTGAGAGTCACCTCAGCAACCAGTCACTGAGAGTCACCTCAGCACCAGTCACTGAGAGTCACCTCAGCACCAGTCACTGAGAGTCACCTCAGCACCAGTCACTGAGAGTCACCTCAGCACCAGTCACTGAGAGTCACCTCAGCACCAGTCACTGAGAGTCACCTCAGCACCAGTCACTGAGAGTCACCTCAGCACCAGTCACTGAGAGTCACCTCAGCACCAGTCACTGAGAGTCACCTCAGCACCATGGTCCCGCACTGAGAGTCACCTCAGCACCAGTCACTGAGAGTCACCTCAGCACCAGTCACTGAGAGTCACCTCAGCACCAGTCACTGAGAGTCACCTCAGCACCAGTCACTGAGAGTCACCTCAGCACCAGTCACTGAGAGTCACCTCAGCACCAGTCACTGAGAGTCACCTCAGCACCAGTCACTGAGAGTCACCTCACAATAGCGGTGCACACGTCAAGGTCGCGCCGTTCAGACACTAACAGAAATATTGAGATATGTATCAAAAAAATCATTTTAATTTTTGTAGGTTTAATTTCTTGGTAATGAGACGAGGGGTGGTGGGTGAGGGGTGGTGGGTGAGGGGTGGTGGGTGAGGGGTGGTGGGTGAGGGGTGGTGGTGAGGGTGGTGGGTGAGGGTGGTGGGTGAAGGTGGTGGGTGAGGGGTGGTGGTGAGGGTGGTGGGTGAGGGGGGGTGGGTGAAGGGTGGTGGTGAGGGGTGGTGGGTGAGGGGTGGTGGGTGAGGGGTGGTGGGTGAGGGGTGGTGGGTGAGGGGTGGTGGGTGAAGGGTGGTGGTGTAGGGGTGGTGGGTGAGGGGTGGTGGGTGAGGGGGGTTGGTGAGGGATGGTGGGTGAGGAGTGTGGGTGAGGGGTGGGTGAGGGGTGGTGGGTGAGGGTAGTGGGTGAGGGGTGGAGGGTGAAGGGTGGTGGGTGAGGGGTGGTGGGTGAGGGTGGTGGGTGAGGGGTGGTGGGTGAGGGGGTGGGGGTGAGGGGTGGTGGGTGACGGGTGGTGGGGTGAGGGATGGTGGGTGAGGGATGGTGGGTGAGGGGTGGTGGGTGAGGGGTGGTGGGTGAAGGGTGGTGGGTGAGGGGTGGTGGGTGAGGGGTGGTGGGTGAGGGTGGTGGGTGAGGGGTGGTGGGTGAGGGGTGGTGGGTGAAGGGTGGTGGGTGAGGGGTGGTGGGTGAGGGGTGGTGGGTGAGGGGTGGTGGGTGAGGGGGGGTGGGTGACGGGTGGTGGGTGAGGGATGGTGGGTGAGGGATGGTGGGTGAGGGTGGTGGGTGAGGGGTGGTGGGTGAAGGGTGATGGGTGAGGGGTGGTGGGTGAGGGGTGGTGGGTGAGGGGTGGTGGGTGGGTGGTGGGTGAAGGGTGGTGGGTGAGGTGGGTGACGGGTGAGGTGGGTGACGGGTGAGGTGGGTGACGGGTGAGGTGGGTGACGGGTGAGGTGGGTGACGGGTGTCCTCACCCGTCACCCATGGGGTTAATATATTTTTTATTCTATCATTTTTTTGGCTTTGTTTTAATATTTTTCGAAAGTGAGAAGTGACTCACTGAGAGAGAGAGAGAGAGAGAATGTTGAGCAATTAACAATACCTAAAAAACATATATAATATATATATATATATATATATATATATATATATATATATATATATATATATATATATATATATATATATATATATATATATATATATATATTATATATATATATATAACTAGCCATTCCGTCAAAGCTGGTGTTCGGTTCAATGTTCTCCGCTGAGGTAGGTGTTCCGCCAAACAACGCTGTACTATTTATCGAGAGAGAGACAGAGAGAGAGAAAGAAAAAAAAGGAAGAAAATATATTTATCTTCTCACTGCGAGTGGCAATCTGGTTATGTCAACAATGACGGCTACGCGAACGGCCGGCATCGGAGAGGGCGCAAGGCGGATTCGCGCGGATGCACGTTACGAACGCTGGGTGCTGTGTTTACCTTCTTGGATGTGTTGCTGCTGGTTGGTCTCCGGCACTGGCGTTCACCCACCTCTCCGATTTTACAAGTGACGCAGCTAACCCTTCGTTTCGGAAACGAAATTTTCGAGCCTCGTTTCGGCCAATGAGGGGAAATTAAACTGGCCCGAAACATGGAAAAGAGAGAAAATATTGTTAGCCTATGCAAATAATAGAAACAGGTCAGGTGGTAATAGTAGTAGTAGTAGTGATAGTAATGGTAGTGGTAGTAGTAGTAGTGATAGTAGTGGTAGTGGTAGTAGTAGTAGTAGTTTTGGTGGTAGTAGCAACAGTACTATTGGTAGTAGCAGTAGTAGCAACAGCAACATCAGCAACAGTAGCAGTGGCATCAGTAGTAGAAGTAGTAGTAATAGTAGTAACACCAGTAACAGTAGTAGTAGTAGTAACACCAGTAGCCGTAGTAGTAGTAGTAATAGTAGCAGTACTAGTAATAGTAGTTGTAGTAGTAGTGGGAGCTCTAGTAGTAGTAGTAGTTGCAGTAGTAGTAGTAGTAGTAGTAGTAGTAGTAGCTGCAGTAGTAGTAGTAGTAACAGCAGCAGCAACAGCAGCAGTAGTAACAGAAGCAGCAGCATCAGCTCCTTCTGATCTAATTGCTTTTTCATCTTCCACTCAGCTGCAACCAGATAACTATCTTGTAAGAATCGAAATCTCGTTCAGAAATCCTCTCTAAGCCTGTGTTATGTCCGACTTAATGCAGCCACAGTATTGTGTATCTCCCTCCACATGTCTTCGTTATCAATAGATTTATAGAACCAAGTCTTTTCAATTAACTTCGAATTAACAACTTAAGAAGAGGGACTAAGTTAGAACTTAAAAGGCAGTTGAGATGAATGAGAAGAGAAACTATTGACTTGAGTAATAAATGAAGAGGAATTGATGGCTATTAGTCAACTACTTCAAAAGTGAGATGAATGGGAGGTGAGTGTTGGCTGACTGTTGAGAAGTGAGAGTATTGACGGGTGAAGGTGGTGATAGTTTGATTAGTGTGATGGGTAAAGGTGATGGTGATTGGGTGAAGGTGTGATAGTTGAGGTTAAGGGCGAGGAGTTATGGGTAATGGGTGTTGGGGTTGATGGGTGAAACTGGCCTTCCATCAACGCTAGCGGAACATGTTTGTTCATTCTCTGCAGGCCAAGGAACAAGTCTTGTTAGTTTCACTAAATCTTTCCACTCCGGTGAACCACACCTACACCACACACACACACACACACACACACACACACACACACACACACACACCACACACACACACACACACACACACACACACACACACACACACACACACATTATATATATATAATATATATATTATATATATATATATATATATAATATATAATATATATATATATACAATATATATATATATAATATATATGTTTTGTATCTTATTCTCATTAATAAGATTCTTTCACGTAATACATAGGGTATTATATAATCTCTATATTCATCGATAAGTGGAAAATTAATCACATAGTATTCAAGATAGTAATCATAAGGCAGACTACATACTTTGCATTTGGTTTGATCATCATGTGCATGTTGTCCAAACTGACAGAAGTACTTGTAACCAAGCCTAAGCCTGGCTACTACAACATCAGTCAGTACTTGTAACCAAGCCTAAGTCTGGCTACTACAACATCAGTCAGTACTTGTAACCAAGCCTAAGTCTGGCTACTACAACATCAGTCAGTACTTGTAACCAAGCCTAAGTCTGGCTACTACAACATCAGTCAGTACTTGTAACCAAGCCTAAGTCTGGCTACTACAACATCAGTCAGTACTTGTAACCAAGCCTAAGCCTGGCTACTACAACATCAGTCAGTACTTGTAACCAAGCCTAAGCCTGGGTACTACAACATCAGTCAGTACTTGTAACCAAGCCTAAGTCTGGCTACTACAACATCAGTCAGTACTTGTAACCAAGCCTAAGTCTGGCTACTACAACATCAGTCAGTACTTGTAACCAAGCCTAAGTCTGGCTACTACAACATCAGTCAGTACTTGTAACCAAGCTTAAGTCTGGCTACTACAACATCAGTCAGTACTTGTAACCAAGCCTAAGTCTGGCTACTACAACATCAGTCAGTACTTGTAACCAAGCTTAAGTCTGGCTACTACAACATCAGTCAGTACTTGTAACCAAGCCTAAGTCTGGCTACTACAACATCAGTCAGTACTTGTAACCAAGCCTAAGCCTGGCTACTACAACATCAGTCAGTACTTGTAACCAAGCCTAAGCCTGGCTACTACAACATCAGTCAGTACTTGTAACCAAGCTTAAGTCTGGCTAGCTACTACAACATCAGTCAGTACTTGTAACCAAGCCTAAGTCTGGCTACTACAACATCAGTCAGTACTTGTAACCAAGCCTAAGCCTGGCTACTACAACATCAGTCAGTACTTGTAACCAAGCCTAAGTCTGGCTACTACAACATCAGTCAGTACTTGTAACCAAGCCTAAGCCTGGCTACTACAACATCAGTCAGTACTTGTAACCAAGCCTAAGCCTGGCTACTACAACATCAGTCAGTACTTGTAACCAAGCCTAAGTCTGGCTACTTCAACATCAGTCAGTACTTGTAACTAAGCCTAAGCCTGGCTACTACAACATCAGTCAGTACTTGTAACCAAGCCTAAGTCTGGCTACTACAACATCAGTCAGTACTTGTAACCAAGCCTAAGTCTGGCTACTACAACATCAGTCAGTACTTGTAACCAAGCCTAAGCCTGGCTACTACAACATCAGTCAGTACTTGTAACCAAGCCTAAGCATGGCTACTACAACATCAGTCAGTACTTGTAACCAAGCCTAAGTCTGGCTACTACAACATCAGTCAGTACTTGTAACCAAGCCTAAGTCTGGCTACTACAACATCAGTCAGTACTTGTAACCAAGCCTAAGTCTGGCTACTACAACATCAGTCAGTACTTGTAACCAAGCCTAAGTCTGGCTACTACAACATCAGTCAGTACTTGTAACCAAGCCTAAGCCTGGCTAATACAACATCAGTCAGTACTTGTAACCAAGCCTAAGCCTGGCTACTACAACATCAGTCAGTACTTGTAACCAAGCTTAAGTCTGGCTACTACAACATCAGTCAGTACTTGTAACCAAGCCTAAGTCTGGCTACTACAACATCAGTCAGTACTTGTAACCAAGCCTAAGCCTGGCTACTACAACATCAGTCAGTACTTGTAACCAAGCCTAAGTCTGGCTACTACAACATCAGTCAGTACTTGTAACCAAGCCTAAGCCTGGCTACTACAACATCAGTCAGTATTTGTAACCAAGCCTAAGTCTGGCTACTGCAACATCAGTCAGTACTTGTAACCAAGCCTAAGTCTGGCTACTACAACATCAGTCAGTACTTGTAACCAAGCATAAGTCTGGCTACTACAACATCAGTCAGTGCTTGTAACTAAGCCTAAGCCTGGCTACTACAACATCAGTCAGTACTTGTAAACAAGCCTAAGTCTGGCTACTACAACATCAGTCAGTACTTGTAACCAAGCCTAAGTCTGGCTACTACAACATCAGTCAGTACTTGTAACCAAGCCTAAGTCTGGCTACTGCAACATCAGTCAGTACTTGTAACCAAGCCTAAGTCTGGCTACTACAACATCAGTCAGTACTTGTAACCAAGCCTAAGTCTGGCTACTACAACATCAGTCAGTACTTGTAACCAAGCCTAAGCCTGGCTACTACAACATCAGTCAGTACTTGTAACCAAGCCTAAGCCTGGCTACTACAACATCAGTCAGTACTTGTAACCAAGCTTAAGTCTGGCTACTACAACATCAGTCAGTACTTGTAACCAAGCCTAAGTCTGGCTACTACAACATCAGTCAGTACTTGTAACCAAGCCTAAGCTGGCTACTACAACATCAGTCAGTACTTGTAACCAAGCCTAAGTCTGGCTACTACAACATCAGTCAGTACTTGTAACCAAGCCTAAGCCTGGCTACTACAACATCACTCAGTATTTGTAACCAAGCCTAAGTCTGGCTACTACAACATCAGTCAGTACTTGTAACCAAGCCTAAGTCTGGCTACTACAACATCAGTCAGTACTTGTAACCAAGCCTAAGTCTGGCTACTACAACATCAGTCAGTACTTGTAAACAAGCCTAAGTCTGGCTACTACAACATCAGTCAGTACTTGTAACCAAGCCTAAGTCTGGCTACTACAACATCAGTCAGTACTTGTAACCAAGCCTAAGTCTGGCTACTGCAACATCAGTCAGTACTTGTAACCAAGCCTAAGTCTGGCTACTACAACATCAGTCAGTACTTGTAACCAAGCCTAAGTCTGGCTACTGCAACATCAGTCAGTACTTGTAACCAAGCCTAAGTCTGGCTACTGCAACATCAGTCAGTACTTGTAACCAAGCCTAAGTCTGGCTACTACAACATCAGTCAGTACTTGTAACCAAGCCTAAGCCTGGCTACTACAACATCAGTCAGTACATGTAACCAAGCCTAAGTCTGGCTACTACAACATCAGTCAGTACTTGTAACCAAGCCTAAGCCTGGCTACTACAACATCAGCCAGTACATGTAACCAAGCCTAAGTCTGGCTACTACAACATCAGTCAGTACTTGTAACCAAGCCTAAGCCTGGCTACTACAACATCAGTCACTACTTGTAACCAAGCCTAAGTCTGGCTACTACAACATCAGTCAGTACTTGTAACCAAGCCTAAGTCTGGCTACTGCAACATCAGTCAGTACTTGTAACCAAGCCTAAGTCTGGCTACTACAACATCAGTCAGTACTTGTAACCAAGCCTAAGTCTGGCTACTGCAACATCAGTCAGTACTTGTAACCAAGCCTAAGTCTGGCTACTGCAACATCAGTCAGTACTTGTAACCAAGCCTAAGTCTGGCTACTACAACATCAGTCAGTACTTGTAACCAAGCCTAAGCCTGGCTACTACAACATCAGTCAGTACATGTAACCAAGCCTAAGTCCTGGCTACTACAACATCAGTCAGTACTTGTAACCAAGCCTAAGCCTGGCTACTACAACATCAGTCAGTACATGTAACCAAGCCTAAGTCTGGCTACTACAACATCAGTCAGTACTTGTAACCAAGCCTAAGCCTGGCTACTACAACATCAGCCACTACTTGTAACCAAGCCTAAGTCTGGCTACTACAACATAAGTCTGTACTTGTAACCAAGCCTAAGTCTGGCTACTACAACATCAGTCAGTACTTGTAACCAAGCCTAAGTCTGGCTACTACAACATCAGTCAGTACTTGTAACCAAGCCTAAGCCTGGCTACTACAACATCAGTCAGTACATGTAACCAAGCCTAAGTCTGGCTACTACAACATCAGTCAGTACTTGTAACCAAGCCTAAGCCTGGCTACTACAACATCAGTCAGTACATGTAACCAAGCCTAAGTCTGGCTACTACAACATCAGTCAGTACTTGTAACCAAGCCTAAGCCTGGCTACTACAACATCAGCCACTACTTGTAACCAAGCCTAAGTCTGGCTACTACAACATAAGTCTGTACTTGTAACCAAGCCTAAGTCTGGCTACTACAACATCATCAGTACTTGTAACCAAGCCTAAGTCTGGCTACTACAACATCAGTCAGTACTTGTAACCAAGCCTAAGTCTGGCTACTACAACATCAGTCAGTACTTGTAACCAAGCCTAAGTCTGGCTACTACAACATCAGTCAGTACTTGTAACCAAGCCTAAGTCTGGCTACTACAACATCAGTCTGTACTTGTAACCAAGCCTAAGTCTGGCTACTACAACATCAGTCAGTACTTGTAACCAAGCCTAAGTCTGGCTACTACAACATCAGTCAGTACTTGTAACCAAGCCTAAGTCTGGCTACTACAACATCAGTCAGTACTTGTAACCAAGCCTAAGTCTGGCTACTACAACATCAGTCAGTACTTGTAACCAAGCCTAAGTCTGGCTACTACAACATCAGTCAGTACTTGTAACCAAGCCTAAGTCTGGCTACTACAACATCAGTCAGTACTTGTAACCAAGCCTAAGTCTGGCTACTACAACATCAGTCAGTACTTGTAACCAAGCCTAAGTCTGGCTACTACAACATCAGTTTGTTCACATTTCAAGTTACTCAGTAAACGTGTTTATTTGTGTCCATGTTACCATAGATCTGCTCAAGCTTTTAGCTGGATTTCTACGTCATTCATGATTCACTTCTCCCCTGATATTATTCTTACTGCTTGGCACAGATATTCTCAAGTTATATTCTCCAGTTTCTTTCAGGTAATTTGTTTTGTCTAATTTATCATATTTATCATGATAGAGTAATTCAATACGTGGTTAAATCCATTAGAACTGTACATTAATTCCACTTTCTTTAATTATTGGATATCCATACCTGGTTTCTTTAGTAAGTGTTAGAAATAGTGATGCTTGGAGCATCACTCTCAGCAATTACTTACCACTATTCTGGTTAACACCACTGGTTAACACGACTGGTTAACACCACTGCCTAACACCACTGGGTAAAACCAATGGTTAACATTGGCTAACTCCACTGGCTAACACTGGTTAACACGGCTGGCTAACACGACTGGCTATCACCAGTGGCTAACACCACTGGCTAACACCACTGGCTAACACCACTGGCTAGCACCACTGGTTAACACTGGCTAGCACCATTGGTTAACACCATTGGTTAACACCACTGGCTAACACCACTGGTTAACACCACTGGTTAACACCACTGCCTAACGCCACTGGCTAACACGACTGGTTGACACTGGCTATCACCGCTGGTTAACACTGGCTAACACCACTGGTTAATACCACTGCCTAACGCCACTGGCTAACACCACTGGTTGACACTGGCTATCACCGCTGGTTAACACTGGCTAACACCACTGGCTAACAACACTATATAAAATAGAAAGAAACACGGCCCTTTACCAGAATTATTTACCAGAATAATCGAACAGTGCTCACCAAATTCTCATTATTTTTCATTTATGTTATCGAAGCAAATTATCAAATATACTGATATAATTAAGCCACTTTCAATAACTAAAATAAAATAATATTCCTCACACAAGCCATAAACATCAACCCAAATTTTGTTAAAACTATTGATAACTGATACCAGATTCGCCGCCATCATGACGCAGAACAACTTGAAGAACAGTTATACGAATAACTTTGGACTGCTAGCACAAAAAATTCTGAAATACGAAGTTATTCAAGGAGAACACCCCTCAAGGAAGGTTCCTTGATGTTGGTGAGGGGCTCTTGATTTAGGGAATTGGATCTGTGCTCCAGTTCCCCGAATTAAGCCTGAATGCCTTCCACATCCCCCCCCCCCAGGCGCTGTATAATCCTCCGGGTTTAGCGCTTCCCCCTTGATTATAATAATAATAATCAAGGAGAACAGAAATGTTCTAGTGTATTGTATATTTGGTGGAAAATAGACACATATGCAGTATAATGTGATCTTTTATTGACAACGTTTCGCCCACAGAGTGAGCTTTATTAAGACACAAAGAGAGCTACCTGGGTAAGGAATATATAAGTATATATACTTAGGGTGGAGAATCAAGGTGTTCAGCTATGTTGTATAAGCAGATGTATCCCTATTGACTAGCATCAACAGTTAAATAGTGATACGGTAGTTTACTATTCTGCAGGCGAGGGACCATATCTTTGGAATATTTAATTCTGCCATCAAGACTCTTACTGAGTCTTACACTCACTTGTTAATGTTGAGTTATTAACATTTGTTTGGCTTCAGTTTACTCCTGATGAGTGAGTAAACTAAGACCAGAGAGAGAGAGAGAGAGAGAGAGAGAGAGAGAGAGAGAGAGAGAGAGAGAGAGAGAAAGAGATTTGCCAGATCAACACTATGTTCCTTTCTTTGCAACAGTTCAACCCACAATCTATCGTTATGTTGCACAGAAGTCAATGCTTCGCAACGTTATCTATTTTCCATACATTGTAAATATTTTTAACTGAAATATATCATTAACATAGCCATTATTTCTTTAATGATATTTAAATACGAAATCGTGAAAATGCTAACGAATTAATCGTAAATTATATCGTAATAACTCTCTCTCTCTCTCTCTCTCTCTCTCTCTCTCTCTCTCTCTCTCTCTCTCTCTCTCTCTCTCTCTCTCTCTCTCTCTCTCATTTCTTCTCCTAACATTAATGTACTGAGCTTATCAGCATCAATATTCAATTTGCCTGTTCTGCATTCTCCCGGGGAGTGCTTTCAGCGTTCCTTCACTAATCTCCCCCGTCCCCTCTCCCTGCCCCATCTTTCCCCTCCCCTCTCCCCACCCTCTTTACCCTCTCCCCCAGCCGCTGCCTTTTAGTCCACTTCTTGTTGGACTAACGGCATAGTAATCATGCAGCTGAAAATGTACGCGGTTATTAGTACGTTTCTTACCCCTGTAACCAAATCTCAGACACTTGTTCGATAGTTACGGGTCTCAGACACTTGTTTGATAGTTACGGGTCTCAGACACTTGTTTGATAGTTACGGGTCTCAGACACTTGTTCGATAGTTACGGGTCTCAGACACTTGTTTGATAGTTACGGGTCTCAGACACTTGTTCGATAGTTACGGGTCTCAGACACTTGTTTGATAGTTACGGGTCTCAGACACTTGTTCGATAGTTACGGGTCTCAGACACTTGTTTGATAGTTACGGGTCCAGACACTTGTTTGATAGTTACGGGTCTCAGACACTTGTTTGATAGTTACGGGTCTCAGACACTTGTTTGATAGTTACGGGTCTCAGACACTTGTTTGATAGTTACGGGTCTCAGACACTTGTTCGATAGTTACGGGTCTCAAACACATGTTTGATAGTTACGGGTCTCAAACACATGTTTGATAGTTACGGGTCTCAAACACATGTTTGATAGTTACGGGTCTCAGACACTTGTTCGATAGTTACGGGTCTCAAACACATGTTTGATAGTTACGGGTCTCAAACACATGTTTGATAGTTACGGGTCTCAAACACATGTTTGATAGTTACGGGTCTCAGACACTTGTTTGATAGTTACGGGTCTCAAACACATGTTTGATAGTTACGGGTCTCAGACACTTGTTTGATAGTTACGGGTCTCAAACACATGTTTGATAGTTACGGGTCTCAGACACGGGTGTTTTAAATTAATTACTTTTCCTAGTATGTAACATACACTCAAGAACTGCTTTATTTGGTGCTTGGAAGTACCAAGCACTCACGTAGAGGTGTTTTAAATGCTTTATTGGTGCTTGGAAGTACCAAGCACTCACCAAGAGGCGTTCTAAATCCTTTATTTGGTGCTTGGAAGTACCAAACACTCACGTAGAGGCGTTCTAAATCCTTTATTTGGTGCTTGGAAGTACCAAACACTCACCTAGAGGTGTTCTAAATGCTTTACTTGTGCTGGGATATATCAAGCACTCACGTAGGGATGTTCTAAATTCTTTATTTGGTGCTTGAAAATATCAAGCACTCATCAAAAGGTGTTCAAAATGGTTTATTGGTGTTTGGAAGTAACAAGCACTCAAGTAGAAGTGTTTTAATGCTTTAGTGGTGGTTTCAACTTGCAAGCATTCAAGCACAAGTGTTCTGAATGCTCTACTGGTGCTTGGAAAGAACCAGCACTCAAGCACTGGAAGTTTAAATAATTCATCAGTATGTTTGTTGAAAGTTACATTGGTGTTTGGAAAGTGAAAGCACTCAAATACAATATTTTAAGTGCTCCACTGATGCTTGGGAGCAGCAAGCACTCAAACACACATGCTTAAAATGTTCTGCTGGTGCTTGAAAGTAGCAAGCACTCAAACACACGTGCTTTAAATGTTCCACTGGTGATTGAGAGTAGCAAGGGCTCAAACACACGTATTTCAAGTGCTCGACGGGTGTTTGGGAGTAGCAAGCACTCAAACATTGTGTTACAAAACCTGCACTGGTGTTTTTTTGTGTGTTTAGATTGCGCCACGTCTGAGTTATTTAGGTTAGAAGTTTTTAATCAAACACCGTTGACTTCGTAATACACCTCCTTTGTGCTCACCAAATGTTCCTTTTTTTTTCAATGGCTTGACACTGAAAATAGATTTTTTTCGACATGTTGAGTAATAAACGAATAGTTGATTTGAGAAATTTAAAAATAAATACGTTCGTTTGGGAAATATATTACGAGATTTTTGATATCTGTAAAAGAAAAGTGGATTAATGTGAGTTATCCGTAAAAAATACTAAATTTTCATTCCTATATATTAATATATATTATATATATATAATATTTTATATATATATATAATATATATATATATATAATAATAGTATATAATATATATATAAATAATTTGATTAGTTTTTGGTATCTGTTTGTCTATCACCTTCGTTGTGTCAGCATAACGATTGTCCGTTATGTATTATCTATCAATCCGACCTGCTTCTGTCAGACGTTGGGCTTGCTTAATGTACTCTCTCTCTCTCCTCTCTCCCTCTCTCTCCTCTCTCCTCTCCTCCTCTCTCTCCCCCCTCTCTTCTCTTCTCCTCTCTCTCTTCCCCCTCTCTCTCTCACTTTTCCTCTCTTCCCTCCTCTCCTTCTCTCCTCTTCCCCTCCTCTCCTCCTCTCTCTCTCTCCTCTCTCTCTCTCCCACCTCCTCTCTCTCCTCTCCTCTCTCTCTCCCCCTCTCCTCCCCTCCTCTCCTCGTCTCCTCCTCCCCCCCTCTCCTCCTCCCCTTTTCTCTCTTCTCTCCCCCCTCTCTCCCCTCTCCTCTCCTTCTCTCCTCCCATCTCTCTTCTCCTCTTCCTATTCTTCTCTCTCTTCCTCTCCTCTCTTTTCTCTCTCTCTCTCCCCCCTCTCCTCTCTCCTCTCTCTCTCTCCTCTCTCTCTCTCTCTTCTCTCTCTTCTCTCTCTCCCTCTCCTCTCACTCTTTTCTCTTTTCTCTCTCTCTCTCTTCCTCTCTTCCCTCTCTCTCCCCTCTCTTTTCTCTTTTCTCTCCCCCTTTTCTCCTCTCTCTCTCCTCTCTCTCTCTCCCCTTCCCCTCTCTTTTCTCTCCCTCTCTCTTTCCTCTCTCTCTTCCTCTTCTCTTCTCTCTCCCCTCTCTCTCTCTCTCTCCCCTCTCTCTCTCCTCTCTCTCTCTCTCTCTCTCTTTTCTCTCTCTTCTCTCTCTCTCCCTCTCTCTCTCTCTCTCACCTCTCTCTATCTCTCTCTCTCTCTCTCTCCTCTCTTTTCTCTTCTCTCTCTCTCTCTCTCTCTCTCTCTCTCTCTCTTCTCCTCTCTCCCCTTCTCTCTCACTCCCTCTCTCCTCTCTCTCCTTTTTCTCTCTCCTCTCTCCCTCTCTCTCTCTCTCTCTCCCTCTCTCCTCTCTCTCCTCTCTCTCCTCTCACTCCTTTTCTCTCTCTCTCTCTCTCTCTCTCTCCCCTTCTCTCTCTCTCTCTCTCTCTCTCTCTCTCCCCTCTCCCTCTCTCTCTCTCCCTTCTCTCTCTCTCCTCCTTTTCTCTCTCCTCTCTCCCCCTCTCTCTCTCTCTCCTCTCTCTTTTCTCTCTTTCCCTCTCTCCTTCCCTCTCTCTCTCCTCTCTCCCTCCTCCCCCTCTCTCTCCTCTCCTCTCTCCCCCCCCTCCCCTCTCTCCCTCTCTCTCCCTCTCTCTCCTCCTTCTCTCTTCTCACTCTCTCTCTTCCTCCTCTCTCTCTCTCTCCTCTCTCTCTCTCTTCTCTCTCTCTCCCCTCCTCTCTCTCTCTCTCTCCCTTTCCCCTCGTCTTCCTCTCTCTCACTCTCCTCTCAGCCCCTCTCATCTCTCTCTCACTTTCTCTCTCTCTCTCTCTCTCTCACTCTTCCTCTCTCTTCACTCTCCCCTTCTCTCTCCTCTCCCCTCACACTCTCCTCTCTTCCTCTCTCTCTCCCTTTCTCCTCTCTCTCTCTCCCTCTCTCTCCCCTCCTCCTCTTCCTCCATCCTTCTCTCTCTCTCTCTCCCTCCTCTCCTCTCTCTCCTCTCTCCTCTTCTCTCTCTCATCCTTTTCTCCACTCCCTCACTCTCTCTCCTCTCTATCTTTCCCTCTCCCTCCCTCTCTCTCCTCTCTCCTCCTCTCTCCCTCCTCTCTCTCTTCCACTCTTTTCTCTTTCTTCTCCATTTAATCTTTCACCTACCTTCCCTAATACCTTCCTTTTCTGTTTTTTCACAAAATTACCAAACAAATTTACCTATACATCTCCAAAAACCTCTCCTCATCACCTTCTTTTTACCTTTATTTATTTTTTCTTTTTTTTATTTTTCAATCCCTCCTCTCACCCATTTTTTCCTCCTCTCATCCCTCATCCTCCCTCCACTTCCTCAAAATACGATCGCAACGTGTTGTCTCCTACCAAGCAATTTTTTAAACTCTGGTTTCATTCTCTTTCCCCTTTTATACATATATAATTCGTTCCTACCGATCATTTGCTAAAGGATTGCAAATCCAAGAATTTTATTATAATTTCGGCCAAATCACGAATTAATAAAAAAAATAACATTTTTTTAAATATTTAAAAAAACTAAATATATTTATTGTAGCTAAAAAAATTTTTTTAAAAGGTTTTGTAATTTTTTAAAATTTTTTCCAATTAAATTTTTCAATAACATAATAAAAATTATATCTAAACGAAAGAAAAAAATTTTAGAAGCCTTTTAAATGAGTTCTTGCTAATTGACCAGTTTTACATATTCGGCACGACATATATATATATATATATATATATATATATATATATATATATATATATATATATATATATATATATATATATATATGTATATAGATATATATAGGAGTCCAGGACCAAAAATTCATTGACGGAGCAATGATCTGGGATAATCTAACGGGCTCTGGAGCCAGACCTGCTCCCCCAACAACTACAAACAATCGCACTGGGATGGTCCAATAGTGGAAAATATTGCCTCAACAATGCTTCAGAGTGTGTCAGGGAAGGATAGAGCCCGCCTCCTGGCAGTGAGAGCCCCTCATGCTGGGGACTTTCTGTTGGCTGTTCCCAACTCCAGCCTTGGCACACGTCTCGACCCACAGACCATCCGCATCGGTGTTGCCCTTCGACTTGCCGCCCCTATTCTCGCCGAACACAGGTGTATTTGTGGCAGTGAAGCAGCAGACCGATTCGGGTACCATGGTCTTGTGTGCCGTAAATCCGAGGGAAAGATTGCAAGACATGAGGAGGTTAATAACATTATCAAGAGGAGCCTCACAACAGCTGGATGCCCAGCAGTAAGGGAGCCACCCCAACTATGCAGATCTGATGGCAGCCAGAAGCGTCCAGATGGTATCACCCTTCAAGCCTGGACAGATGGGAAGCAGGTGGTGTGGGACTATACATGTGCATCTACCTTGGCTGATACCTATCTCCAATACACCAGGGAGGAAGGAGGAGCAGCTGCCAGCTTCAGGGAGTCCCAAAAGTCTAGAAAATATGGAGAACTTGCCCATCATTATATGTTTGTTCCCATAGGCTCAGAGACCCTTGGCTCATGGGGAAAGAGTGCATCTAAGTTCCTTAAGGAGCTGGGAAAAAGACTCATCAGGGTAACTAGGGATCCCAGGGCAGCTAGTTTTCTGTTCCAGCGGCTCAGTGCGGCTGTTCAAAGGGGTAATGCCTGCTGTATTTTGGGCACACGCCCCAGCTCTGAGGAGCTGGATGAGATTTTCGCCTTATAATCGGTGATACACACGTAACAACATGTACCGTATATGCCACCTTTATATCAATAATGTATCTCTTAAATCTTCTGTACCATATTATGTAATAAAATATTCCTATTAGTAAAAAAAAATAAATACGAAAAGATGGGGTGGTAGGGGAAGAGGAATATTCAAACGGCTTCAGGAAGAAATCCAAATATTTTTCCTTGAAGCCTTTTTATCCACTTCTCCGAGGCTATGGGTCCCACAATTTACACTAGAGGTGGACCCCATCATATATATATATATATATATATATATAAAATATATATATATATATATATTATATATATTATATATATATATATATATATATATATATATATATATATACATATATAATATATATATATATATATATATATATATATATATATATATATATATATATATATATATATATATATATAATATATATATATATATATATGCAAGGAATTCGCGAGAGCAGGCGAAATATACACAAACACTGATCTCTGGCTGAAGGAGACTCGAACCTACGAACACTACCTGAGATGCCACCCACAACACTACCTGGGATGTCACCCAGAACACTACCTGGGATGTCACCCACAACACTACCTGGGATGTCACCCACAACACTACCTGGGATGCCACCCACAACACTACTTGGGATGTCACCTACAACACTACCTGGGATGCCACCCACAACACTACCTGGGATGTCACTCATAACACTACCTGGGATGCCACCCCTACCACAACCTAGGATGTCACCCACAACACTCGTCTAACACACAAGTATCTTTTTAATAATGGTGAAGGTTGAGCAGCGGAAGTAACAACATTCGCCCAGTGACTTGAATTACTTCTTGACATAACACACATATATAAGTACAACACAGGATGTCAATAACGAAAAATGATTGCAGGTTCAGAGAGGAAAAACTGAAAGAAAGACAGTGTTAATGGCAATGATTCTTAAAAAGCAAGTGGAGATTCAAGAGAAGTAGAGAGAATACTGTAGAGACAGAATTTTATATGTTGTAGCTGCAGGAGCAGTAGCGGTAACAGCAGCAGCAACAGCAGCAGCGGCAGTAGCAACAGTAACAGCAGCAGCAGCAGTAGCAACAGTAACAGCAGCAGCAGCAGTAGCAACAGTAACAGCAGCAGCAGCAACAGCAGCAGTAGCAACAGTAACAGCAGCAGCAGCAGCAGCAGCAGCAGTAGCAGCAGTAACAGCAGCAGCAGCACCAGTAGCAACAGTAACAGCAGCAGCAGCAGCAATAGTAACAGCAGCAGCAGCAGCAGTAGCAACAGTAACAGCAGCAGGAGCAGCAGCAGCAGCAGCAGCAACAGTAACAGCAGCAGCAGCAGCACTAGCAACAGTAACAGCAGCAGCAGCAGCAGTAGAAACAGTAACAGCAGCAGCAGCAGCAGTAGCAACAGTAACAGCAGCAGCAGCCAGCAGCACGAAAAGAAACAGTACAGAGCAGCTCAGCAGTGGGAAACAGTAAAGAAAACGGCGCAGGAGCCATAAAACAGCAGCGCAGCAGTTGCAACATTTACAAGCGCGCAGCAGTAGCAACAGACCCAGCAGCGCAAAAAACAGTGAACAGTAACACCCGCAGCAGCAAAACAGTAGCAAACAGAAGCAGCAGCGGCAGCAAGCAGCAGTAGAACATAACGCAGAGCAAAAAAGAAGGCAACGTAACAGCGGGAAGAAAGCAGGGGGCCAACAGGCACATTTTAAAAACAGCGCAGCAGCAAAGTAAAAACAAAAGACAGGCAGCGCAGCAGAAGTAGAACAGTAACACCCAGCGGAGCAGTAGCAACAGTAACGCAGCAGCGGGGTAGAAAGAAAACCCAGACACCCAGGGGGCAGGGCAGAAAAAACAGAGCAAAGAAACAGCAGCAAGCAACAGGGGCCACAGCGCAGCGCAGCTTAGCAACAAACAGCAGCAGCGGGAAAGCAGAAAAACAGAAACCAGCAGCGCAGACACGAGTAAAGAAAGCAGCAGCGCAGAGCGCAACGTAACAGCAGCAGCAGACACAGAAAAAAACAGTAACAGCAAGCACGCGGCAGTAGCAACAGAACAGAGCAGCGGGTTGGAAACGAACGCAGCCGCAGGCACGTAGAAACGAAACAGAGCAGCGCAGTAGCAACGTAACCGCAGCAGCGAGAAACAGTGAAACGTAACGGGCGCAGAGCAGCCAGACACAGTAGCAACGAACAGCAGCGCACCCAAACAAGTAAAAACAGTAACAGAAGCCAGCGGGTAGAAAACAGAAAAAACAGCAGCAGAGAAATAGAAACAAAAAGCGCAGCGAGCTTGAAAGTAAAAACAGCAGCACAGCAGCCATAGAAAACGTAACAGCAGCGCAGAAACAGCAGCAGAAAAGAAACAGTAAACAGCAGGAGCATTTGCAACAGAAACAAGCAGAAAGCAGGAAAAGGTAGCAACAGTAACGCAAGCACAGCAGTAGCAACAGTAACAGCAGCGCAGTAGCAAAAAGTAAACCACAGCACGCAGCAGGAGCAACAGAAAAAAATAGCACGCGAGACCCAGAAAGAGAAACATTTAAACAGTCGCAGCAGAGCCATAGAACGAACAGGCAGCAGCAGCGCAGCCCCAGCAGCAGCAGAGCAAGAACAAAACAGCAGAAACGCGGGCACGGAAACAGAAAGGCAGCGCAGCACAATAGAAACAGCAGAAAAAAGCAGCAGCGCAGAGCACAGAAAACACAGCAGCGCAGCGAAATAGCAAAAAACAGCGGGCCCCAGCGGGCCCAGAAAGAAACGCAGCAGCAGCAGAGCAATAAAAAAGGTAACACAGCAGCGCAAAGAAACAGCAGAAGCATTTGAAACAGTAACAGGCAGCAGCAAAAGCAAAAAAAAACAGCAGTAGAACAGTCCCAGCGCGAAAGCAGCAGCAGTAGAAACATAAACAGCGCGCAGCAGCGTAGAACCCAGAGCACGGGGAAGAGCACAGCAAACCCCAAAGTAACATTTAACAGCAGCAGCGAGCAGCAGAGCAACAGTAACAGCAGGAGCAGCGCAGCAGCAGCCAGCAGTAGCAACAGAAAAACAGAGCAGCAGCACAAAAACAGTGAAAGTAAAAGCAGCAGCGAAAACAGTAGCACAGTAAACCCAGCGCAGTAGAAAGAAACAGCAGCAGCGCAGCGTAGAAACAGTAACGGCAGCGGGCAGAAGCACAGTAGCAACAGTAAACAGCAGCAGCAGCACAGTAGAACATAAAAGCAGCGAGCACAGCACGGGCAACAGTAAAACGCAGAAGAGGCCAGAAACCCCGCAGAAACAGCAGTAGCAACATAACAGCGGGGAAACAGCGTAGCAACTTAACGGCAGCTGAAAAGAAACGCGGGGAGCAAAAAAACAAACGGGCAGCAGCAGCAGAAGTGCAACAGTAAAAAAAAGCAGCAATGAAAAGCGCGCAAGACAGTAACCAGCGCAGCAGCAGTGGCAACGAGCAAAAAACGGGGCCAGCAGCAGCAAAAAACCAGAGCAAAAAGAACAGAGCAGCGCAGCAGCAAGCACAAAAAACCAGCAGCACCCCAGCAAAGCAAAAGTAGCAACCAGTAACGCAGCAGCGCCAGTAGAAACGAAAAAGGCAAGCAGAGCAGGCCCAAGAGCGTAGCAACGTAACGCGCAGCAGCTGGGGCAAAGTAAAAAGCGCAGCAGCACAAGAAACAGCAACATAAACAGCAGCAGCAGCAACTTTTGAATCAGTAACAGCAGACGCAGAAAAGTAGCAACATTAAACACCCCAGCAGCAGCGCGGGCCAAAAAAAGCACAGAACCCGGCAGCAGCAGCGCAGTAGCAACAGTAACAGCAGCCAAAAAGCACAGTACAACGAAACCCAGCAGCAGCAGAAACGGGTCAACAGTTAGCAAAAAAAAGTAACAGCACAACACTGCAACAGAAAAAGGGCAAACAGCGCAGCAGCAGTAGAACGTAACAGCCACGGGGCGAAAAAACAGTAAACGACAGCAGCTGAAAATAGCAACGTAACAAGCAGCACCCACAGAGAGAAAAGTAGCAACAGAAACGGCAGCCAGCAGAGCAACATTTCAGCAAGCGGGCATAGCAAATAACGGGCAGAGCAGCAGCGGGAAACAGTAAAGCGCAGCAGCGCACAGCAGCAGACGCAAAAAAGAAAACAGCGCGCAGCAGAAACAGTGCAACAGTAAAGCACCCCAGCGCGCAGTGCAACAGAAAAGCAGCGGCCGGGGCCAGCGCAGCAGCAAAAAAGTGCAACAGAAAACAGCAGCAGCAAGCAGCAGAGTAGCAACGTAACAGCGCAGCAGCACAGAACAGCGAGGCAACAAAACAGAGATTTACAGAGGAAACTAAACGCCGCAGCACAGTAGCAACAGTAACAGCGCAGCAGAGCACGTAGAACGTAACAGAAAGGCAGAGCAGCAAAATGCAGCAGCAGCAGCGGGGCAACAGAAACCAAAGCAGCGAGGAACAGTAAACGCAGCCAGAAACATTTGAACAGTAACAGAGCGCAGTGAAAAGTAAACGACAGCAGAAAAGTAGCAACGAAAACAGCAGCCCAGGACAAACAGAACAGCGCAAAAAGGGTAGCAACAGTCGGGCAGGCGCAGTGAACAGTAACGCAGCAGAGAGAAAAGAAAACCCAACAGACAAGCAGAAGTAAACAAAAAGCAGCAGCAGCTCAGCAGCGGAAACGTAACAGCAGCAGCAGCTAGCAACAGTAACAGCAGCGCGCAGCAGTTAGCAACGAACAGCACGGGAGCAGCAGCAGCAGCAGCAGTAGTAGAACAGTAAAAAGCGCAGCAGAGCAGCGTGGGCAGTAACAACAGAACAGAAGAAACAACAGTACAGGGGAAAGAACAGAGCAGCAGAGTAGCAACAGAAACAGCCAGCGAGAAACCGTAGAAAAACAGAACAGCAGCAGCAGCAGCAGCCCGAGCAACAGAAAAACGCAGTAGCAGAGTAGAAAACAGTAACAGAACAGAAAATTGCAACAGTAACAGAGCAGCAGGCAACAAACAGCAGCACACAGTAGAACAGTAACAGACGGGAAGTAACAGAGTAGCAACAGTAACAGCCCAGAGTAGAAAAGTGCAAGAGCAGCAGAGCAACAAAACAGCAGCAGCGCAGCAAAGCATGAAAAGCACGGGTAAAACAGCAGCAGCGGGCAGCATAGCACAGAACAGCAGACAGCCGAGAAAATAGGCAACAGTAAACCCAAAACGCAGAAAAAAACCGAGCACACAGCAGCGAGCAGTAGCAACGTAAAAAGCAGCAGAGAGAAAAAAAGGGGGGGTAGAAATGTAACGGCAGCAGCAGAAAATGTAGCCAGAAACCAGCGCAGTGCAAAGTAACAGCGCAGCGCAGAGGCAACAGTAACAGCAGCAGCGGGCAGAGCAGCAGCAGAGCAGCAGCGAGCAGTAGCAACAGTAACGCCCAGCGGGAAAAAGCAGCAGAGCAAAAACAAAACGCAGCACCCCAGTAGCAAAAAACCAGAAACAGCTGGTACCCACAGTAAACAGCAGCAGAGCAGTAGAAACATAACACAGCAGCAAAAAGTTAGCAACAGAACAGGCAGCAGCAGCAGCAGGAAAAGGCCACAGCGGGTAGAACAGTAAAGCTGCAGCGCAAGACAGTAGCAACAGTAACAGACAAAGCAGCACAGTAGCAAACAAACGCAGCAGAGCAGTAGAACGAACGCGCAGCAGAAAAAGGGGGGTGCAACGAAAAGCCGCAGCTTTAAAAAAAGCACCAGAGCAAAGTAACAGCAGCACAGCGCAGAAAAGCAGCAGCAGCAGCACCCAGCAAAAAAGAAAACAGAGCAGCAGTAGAACAGTAACGCAGCAGCAGCACATAGCAACTAACGACCAACAAAAACCCCCACACCCCCCCCCCCCCCCCCCCCCCCCCCCCCCCCCCCCCCCCCCCCCCCCCCCCCCCCCAGAGCGCAGTGGCAACGAAACGCGCAGAGCGAGTAGAACGTAAACAGCAGCAGCGCAGCGGTAGCAACAGAAAAACCCATACAAAAAAAAGCAACGAAAGCAGCAGAAAAGGGAACGAAACAGCAGAAGCAGAGCAGTAGAAAACAGTAAACCGAAAGCAGAGAAAAAGGGGGCCAGCAGCCAGCAAGCAGCAGAACGAAACGTAGCAGCAAATAGCAACGTAACACGCACCCTTGAAACAGCAAGCGGGTAGCAACAGTAACAGCAGCAGCAGCGGGCATAACAGCAGCAGGCAAGTATACCCCTCAGCGCAGCAGCGCAGTAAAAATTTGCTACGCGAGGAACTAACAGCACAACAGCTGAAAACGACGCCACAGTTCAACTAGCTGAGCATCGCGCAGCAAAGTAAAGCATCAGCCCGAAAGGGAACGTGCAGAGCCCACATAAACAGAAAACCGGGGGACCAAACGCCGCCAAACCCCCCCAATCCCCCCCTTGCATTGAAAACAAAAAAAAAACAGCGCAGCAGCGGCCCAGCAGCACCGTGCAACAGTAACAGCAGCAGCGCAGCAGTCAAAGCCCCCCAACGGTACAACAGAAAAGCACCCAGGAACGCTAACACAGTAGCAACAGTAACAGAGGCAGCAGCAGCAACAACACGCAGCAGCAGTAGCAACAGTAACAGCAACAGCGTGACAGTAGCAACAGTAACAGCAGCAGCAGTAGCAACAGTAACCCGCAGCAGCAGTAGCAACAGAACGCAGCAGCGCGGGGCAGAGTAGAACAGTAACAGCAGCGCAGCAGTAAGTAGCAAATAACAGGCGCAGCAGCGAGTAGCAGAGCAACAGTAAAAAACAGAAGCAGAGGAAAGTAGAACAGTAAAAAGGCAGCGCAGTGAACGTAACAGCAGCAGCATCAGCAGCAGCAGTAAACAGTAACAGCAGCAGCAGCGCAGTAGAAAACAGTAACAGCAGCGGGCAGCAGCATCAGTAGCAACAGTAACGCAGCACCCAGCAGCAGTAGAACAGTAACAGGAGCAGCAGCGCAGCTTTGCAACAGAAAAAGCGCAACGCAGGCATAGAAACGTAACAGCAGCAGCGCAGCAGCAGCAGCAGTAGAACAGTAAACAGAGCAGCAGCAGCAGCGCAGTGCAACGAAACACAGCGCAGCAGTGCAACAGTAACCGCGCAGCAGCAGCGTAGCAGCAGTAACAGCAGCACAGCTGCAGCAGCAGCAGAAACAGTAGCAAATTAACAGCAGCAGCAGCGTAGAAAAAATAACAGACAGAGCGGGCAGCAGCGGTGAACGTAACAACAGAACAGCGTAGCAACAGTAACAGCAGCAATGTGCAGCAGCAGCAGTAGAACAGAACAGCAGCAGAGCAGCGCGAGCAAGTGCAACAGTAACAGCAGCAGCAGCAGCGCGGTAGAGTAGCAACAGTAACAGAAGCAGCAGCAGCAAGAGCAGTAGAAAACAGTAACGCGCAGCAGCGTAGCAACAGTAACAGCAGAGCAGCAGCAATAGAACGAAACAGCAGCGCAGCAGCAGCAGCAGCGCAACAACGAGCAACAGTAACAAGCAGCAGCGCGTAAAACGTAACAGTAAGCAGTAGAACGTAACGCAGCGGGCAGCAGCAGCAGCAACAACAGCAGCAGCAGCAGTAGAACAGTAACGCAACAGCAGTAGCAGCAGTGCAACGTAACAGCGCAGAGTAGCAGCGTAACCCCAGGCGCGGAAGAACGTAACAGCAGCGCAGCAGTGCAACAATAACGCGCAGCAGCAGCAGCAGTGCAACGTAACAGCGCAGCAGCGTGCAGTAGAAACAGAAACGCAGCAGCAGCAGCACAGCAGAGCAGTGCAAAGTAACAACAGCGCGCAGGAACGTAGCAACAGTAAAGCAGCAGCGAAGTAGAACAGAACGCAGCAGCTCAGCAGCAGCAGTAGAACGTAACAGGCGCAGTAGCAACGAAAACCAGCAGCAGCGGGATCAGGCAACAGTAACCAGCGCAGCAGAGTAGCAACAGTAAAGGAGCAGCAGCAGCAGCAGAGGGGGAACAGTAACGCAGAAACAGCAGCAGCGTACAACGTAACAGCAGCAGCAGCAGCGCAGAAAGAACCCCGAAAACAGCAGCAGCAGCAGTAGCAACAGTAACAGCAGCGCAGCAGTAGCAGCAGTACAGCAGCAGCAGCTGCGCGCGAGTAGCAGCGAACATTACAGCAGCAGCAGGCAGCGTAGAACAGTAACAGGAGCGCAGCAGAGCTTTGCAACAGTAACAGAGAACGAGTAGCAACGTAACAGCAGAAATGTGCAGCAGCAGCAGTAGCAACAGTAACAACAACAGCGAGCAGTAGCAACATTTTAACAGCGCAGCAACCCCCCCAGCAGCGCGTAAAAACCGAAACGGGGCAGCAGCAGCAGCAGCATAGCAACAGAAAACAGAGCGCAGCGTAGCAACAGTAACAGCGCAGCAGCAGCGTAGCACGTAACAGCAGCAGCAGTGCGCAGCGCAGTAGCAGTAGAAAATTAAAAGCAGCAGCAGCAGCAGCAGAGCAAAGTAACGAAGCAGCAGCGCGCGCAGTGAACGTAACAGAGCAACGCAGTAGCAACGTAACAGCAGAAATAGAGCAGCAGCAGCGAAAGAAACAGTAAACAGCGCAGCAGCAGCAGCGAGCACAGTAGCAACAGTAAACAGCAGCAGAGCGAAAAGCGGTACAGAAAGAAAACGGGAAAACAGAAACAGAACAGCAGCAGTAGAGTAGAACGTAACAGCAAGCAGCGGTAGCAACAGTAAAGCACCCAGCCGCAGCAGTAGCAACAGTAACCAGACAGAAAAGCAGCAGCAGCAGAAACAACAGTAGCAACAGTAAACAGCAGAAAAGCGGCAGTAGAAAACAGTAACAGAGCAGCAGTAGCAACGTAACAGCAGCAGCAGCAACAAACCAGCAACAGCAGCAGTAGAACAGTAAAAAAGCAACCGCGTAGCACAGAAAAGCAAAAGAAACAGCAGCAACAGAAAGTAAAAAAGTAACACCAGCACAGAATTTGCAACAGTAACAGAGCACAGCAGCAGCAGAGCAAACAGTAACATAAACAGCATGAGCAGTAGAAACCCAGTAACAGCAGCAGCAGAGCGGGCAGTAACACCAGCAGCAGCAGTAGCAACGAACAGCAGAAAGGCTTTAGCAACAGTAACAGCAGCAGAAAGAAAGGCACAGAACCCCGCAGCAGCTTTTAGAAACATTAACGCAGAAACGCAGGTGCAACAGTAACAGCAGACCCGCAGAGTAGCAACAGTAACAGCGCAGCAGCAGAGTAGAACAAACAGCAGCAAAAAGCAGCGTAGCAAAAGTAACACAGCAGCAGCGCAGGCAACAGTAAACCAGCAGCAGAAAGCAGTAGAAAAAGTAACGCAGCAACAGCAGTGCAACAGAACAGCAGTCAGAGCAGTAGCACAGTAAACAGGGCAGCGCAGCAGCAGCAGAGTAGCAACATAAAGCGAAACAACGCACTAGCAACAGTAACAGAGCCAGCGCAGCAGCAGTAGAACAGTAACAGAGCACAAGAGCCAGCAGAGCAAAGAAACGCCAACAGCGTAGAAAACGTAACAGCAGCGCAGCGCAGAGCAGCAAAAACGCAGCGAGCGCAGCAGCGCAGAGCAGTAGAAACCCATTAACAGCGGCACGCAGCAGTAAAGAAACTTTAACAAGCAGAAAGCAGCAGCGTAGCAACAAAAACAGGAAACGCAGTGCAACAGTAACACCCGCAAAGTGGGCCCGGGGCAGCAGTAGTGAACGTAACAGCAGCAGGAGCAGCAGGAAAAGCCAGCAGCAGCGCGGGCAGCACCCGCAGCAGCAGTAGAAACAAAACAGCAGCCACGCAGTAGAACGAAACAGCGGCGCAGTAGACAGTAAACGCAGCAGCGCAGCAGTAGAAAACATTAACAGCAGCAGCAGCAGCAGTAGCAACGTAACGAGCGCAGCGCGTAGCAACAGTAACCAGCAGCACGCATAGCAAAGTAACAACAGCAGCGCAGCATTTTGCAACAGTAACCCAGAGCAGCAGCAGCAGAGAAACAGAACAGCAGCAACGCAGTAGAACATAACAGCAGCACAGCAGAGTAGCACAGTAACGCAGCAGCAGCGCGCGAGCAGTAGCAGAGCAACTTTAAACGCAGCAGCACGAGCAGTGCAACAGAAAGGGGAGCAGCAGCAGCAGAGCAACAGTAACGCAGACAGCAGTGCAACAAAAAACAGCAGCAATATAGCAGCAGCAGCAGTAGAAACAGAAAAACCAGCGCCAGCGCAGGCAGCAGCAGCAGCAGCTGAGACAGCAGCAGCCGCGCAGCAGTAGAAACTTTAAACAGCAGCAACAGCAGCAGTAGCAACGTAACGCAGCAAGCAGCAGCAGTAGCAACATTTAACAGCAGCAGCAGAGCAGTAGCAACAGTAACAGCGCGCAGCAGAGTAGAACAGAAAACGCGCAGCAGCAGCAGTAGAACTTTTAACAGCAGCAGCAGCAGTAGCAACAGTAACAGCAGCAGCAGCAGCAGTGCAACATTAACAGCAGCACAGCAGCAGAGCAACGAACGCAGAAAACACAGCGTAGCAACAGAACAGCGCGCAGCAGTAGCAGCAGCAGCACCCCCCGGCAGCGCGTGCAACATTAACAGCAGAAACAGCGCAGTAAAAAAGTAACGCAGCACGCAGCAGAAGTGCAACAGTAACGAGCAGCAGAGCAGTAGAAACAGTAAAGCAGCACCCAGCATTGCAACAGTAAAGCGCAGCCAGCAGCAGAAACAACGTAACGCAGCAGCAGCAGCAGTAGAACAGTAACAGCAGCGCGCAGCAGTAGCAAACAGTAAACAGCAGCAGCAGCAGAATAGCAACAGAACAGCAGCGCAGCAGCAGTGCAACGTAAACAGCAGCAGCCCCCAGAGTAAAAACAGTAAAGCAGCGCAGCAGCAGTAGAACAAAACAGCAGCGCAGCGAGTAGCAACAGTAAAGCAGCGCAGCGCGGTAGCAACAAAACAGCGCAGCAGCAGCAGTAGAAAACGTAAAGCAGCGCAGCGAGTAGCAACAGTAACGCAGCAGCAGCAGAAAAAGGAACAGAACAGCAGCAGCAGCAGCAGTAGCAACAGTAACAGCAGCAGCAGCAGCAGTAGCAACAGTAACAGCAGCAGCAGCAGCAGTAGCAACAGTAACAGCAGCAGCAGCAGCAGTAGCAACAGTAACAGCAGCAGCAGCAGCAGTAGAACAGTAAACACCCAGCAGCAGCAGTAGCAACAGTAAAGCAGCAGGCAGAGTAGCAACAGAAACAGCAGCAGCAGCAGCGTAGAAACGTAACGCACCCAGCAGTAGCAGCGCGAACAACGCCACCTCAGACGTCCCTCAGACACCACCCAGAACTTACTCTGCGTGACCCATGACTGACGCTCTACCCCAGCATTAGAATTACATATATAGAAGAGTACCGTAACTCTGATGGAGTGGTGGGGATATTGCAGGTGTTGTGTCGGTACGCCTCTGACAAGACAGGGGTGGAGTGAATGATGGTCACATTGTTTCTTCTTTTTCGGGGTCGTCCTGCTTCGGTGGGAGATAACTCTTGTATTAAAAAAAAATCTTATTTGTGGAGATAACATGAGTAATTCGTTCAACACAGCCTGAACATTGTTCACACTCGTTCAAGACAACCTAAACAGTGTTCACACTCGTTCAACACAACCTAAACAGTGTTCACACTCGTTCAACCACAACCTAAACAGTGTTCACACTCGTTCAACACAACCTAAACAGTGTTCACACTCGTTCAACACAACCTAAACAGTGTTCACACTCGTTCAACACAACCTAAACAGTGTTCACACTCGTTCAACACAACCTAAACAATGTTCACACTCGTTCAACACAACCTAAACAGTGTTCACACTCGTTCAACACAACCTAAACAATGTTCACACTCGTTCAACACAACCTAAACAGTGTTCACACTCGTTCAACACAACCTAAACAATGTTCACACTCGTTCAACACAACCTAAACAGTGTTCACACTCGTTCAACACAACCTAAACAATGTTCACACTCGTTCAACACAACCTAAACAGTGTTCACACTCGTTCAACACAACCTAAACAATGTTCACACTCGTTCAACACAACCTAAACATGTTCACACTCGTTTCAACACAACCTAAACAATGTTCACACTCGTTCAACACAACCTAAACATGTTCACACTCGTTCAACACAACCTAAACAGTGTTCACACTCGTTCAACACAACCTAAACATGTTCACACTCGTTCAACACAACCTAAACAGTGTTCACACTCGTTCAACACAACCTAAACAATGTTCACACTCGTTCAACACAACCTAAACAGTGTTCACACTCGTTCAACACAACCTAAACATGTTCACACTCGTTCAACACAACCTAAACAGTGTTCACACTCGTTCAACACAACCTAAACAGTGTTCCACTCGTTCAACACAACCTAAACAGTGTTCACACTCGTTCAACACAACCTAAACAGTGTTCACACTCGTTCAACACAACCTAAACAGTGTTCACACTCGTTCAACACAACCTAAACAGTGTTCACACTCGTTCAACACAACCTAAACAATGTTCACACTCGTTCAACACAACCTAAACAGTGTTCACACTCGTTCAACACAAAACCTAAAAACAATGTTCACACTCGTTCAACACAACCTAAACAGTGTTCACACTCGTTCAACACAATAACAATTCCACTCGTTCAACACAACCTATACAGTGTTCACACTCGTTCAACACAACCTAAACAGTGTTCACACTCGTTCAACACAACCTATACAGTGTTCACACTCGTTCAACACAACCTAAACAATGTTCACACTCGTTCAACACAACCTAAACAGTGTTCACACTCGTTCAACACAACCTATACAGTGTTCACACTCGTTCAACACAACCTATACAGTGTTCACACTCGTTCAACACAACCTATACAGTGTTCACACTCGTTCAACACAACCTATAACAGTGTTCACACTCGTTCAACACAACCTAAACAGTGTTCACACTCGTTCAACACAACCTATACAGTGTTCACACTCGTTCAACACAACCTATACAGTGTTCACACTCGTTCAACACAAACCTATACAGTGTTCACACTCGTTCAACACAACCTATACAGTGTTCACACTCGTTCAACACAACCTAAACAGTGTTCACACTCGTTCAACACAACCTAAACAGTGTTCACACTCGTTCAACACAACCTATACAGTGTTCACACTCGTTCAACACAACCTATACAGTGTTCACACTCGTTCAACACAACCTAAACAGTGTTCACACTCGTTCAACACAACCTAAACAGTGTTCACACTCGTTCAACACAACCTAAACAGTGTTCACACTCGTTCAACACAACCTAAACAGTGTTCACACTCGTTCAACACAACCTAAACAGTGTTCACACTCGTTCAACACAACCTAACAGTGTTCACACTCGTTCAACACAACTAACAGTGTTCACACTCGTTCAACACAACCTAAACAGTGTTCACACTCGTTCAACACAACCTAAACAGTGTTCACACTCGTTCAACACAACCTAAACAGTGTTCACACTCGTTCAACACAACCTAAACAGTGTTCACACTCGTTCAACACAACCTAAACAGTGTTCACACTCGTTCAACACAACCTAAACAGTGTTCACACTCGTTCAACACAACTAAACAGTGTTCACACTCGTTCAACACAACCTAAACAGTGTTCACACTCGTTCAACACAACCTAAACAGTGTTCACACTCGTTCAACACAACCTAAAACAGTGTTCACACTCGTTCAACACAACCTAAACAGTGTTCACACTCGTTCAACACAACCTAAACAGTGTTCACACTCGTTCAACACAACCTAAACAGTGTTCACACTCGTTCAACACAACCTAAACAGTGTTCACACTCGTTCAACACAACCTAAACAGTGTTCACACTCGTTCAACACAACCTATACAGTGTTCACACTCGTTCAACATGGCCTGAACTACCAATAAGATACTTATCAACAGATAATATTTATTTTTTTAATAATGGCAGAATTACCGACAAAATCATAGGTAAATGGCCACAGAGGCAATTAATGTGACAATCGTGGCAACGTTTCTCTCTCCAGGAGCTTGACAAAGCTTCTGGATAACGAAACCCACCCGTTCCGTGGTTTGTTTGCAATCGTGTTATCACGATTTGTTGAGTCAGTTCAACCTCGTCGTGGAAACTGAAGAATAAATGGCACTGGCGGAGACTTGCGCGACCATTTGCTGCCCAACTCTTTCCATTCCACTGTCAGTAACACTGGCAGTAAACAAGCAGTTTGCTCAATCACTGAAAACAACTTTACAAGATAACCACTTGCAGTAGCATGCAGCAACGCTATCAACACTATTGTTGAGTAACATGTTTAGTGTACAGTGCTGCCACCTGACTCCACATTCAACTATTTAAGAGCTTCAGAAAATCTTCAGAATGCTGTTTGGAGAGTCATTTCAGGGTATAAATTCGATATACCCTAGAAAGAAGAAGAATTCACACTGTTCAAACAACATCCTTGGCAAAATTCATCCACAAGCAGATTATAAGGAGCTTCTGGAGCCACCAGTGATATACTTAGATAATGTTGCAGCCAGTAGCTCAACACCGTGCGAGAGAGACGTCAACACTGAGATGCCCCATTAACATCTTTGTCATTTTCATTAAAAGATGACAGTAAAGGGGGAGACTGGATTGAAACTCTTGGTAATGAGTGAAATGCTCTTCTACCATCCTGGTCCAGTGCTTCTCTATCATCTTCGTCCACTGCTCCTCTATCATCATGGACCACTGCTCCACTAACTACCATCCTGCTCCACTAACTACCATCCTGGTCCACTGCTCCACTAACTACCATCCTAGTCCACTCCTCCACAAACTACCTTCCTGGTCCACTGCTCCACTAACTACCATCCTGATCCATTGCTCCACTAACTACCATCCTGGTCCACTGTTCCACTAACTACCATCCTGGTCCACTGTTCCACCAATTATCATTCTGCTCCACTACCTACCATACTGATCCTGCTTCACTATCATCCTGGTCCACTGCTCAACTACCATCCTGGTCCACTGCTCCACTAACTATCATCCTGATCCACTGCTCCACTACCATCCTGGTCCACTACTCAACTAACCCCAATCCTGGTCCACTGCTCCACTAACTACCATCCATTTCACTGGTCTACTATCATCCTGGTCCGCTGCTTCACTAACTACCATCCTGGACCACTGCTCCACTGACTACCATCCTGGACCACCGCTCCACTAACTACTATCCTAATCCACTGCTTCACTAACTACCATCTTGATCCACTGATCCACTATCATCCTGGTCCACTGCTCCACTAACTACCATCTTGGTCCACTGCCCCACTAACTACCATCCTGGACTACTGTTCCACTTACTACCATCCTGATCCACTGCTTTACTATCATCGCGGACCACTAGTTCACTAATTATCATCCTGATCCACTGCTCCACTAACTACCATCCTGGTCAACTGCTCCACTAGATACCATCCTGGTCCACTGCTCCACTATCATCCTGGTCCACTGCTTCTCTAACTATCGTCCTGATCCACTGCTCCACTAACTATCATGCTGGTCCACTGCTCCACTAACTACCATCCTGGTTCACTCCTTCACTAGATACCATCCTGGTCCACTGCTCCACTATCATCCTGGTCCACTGCTTCACTATCATCCTGGTCCACTGCTCCACTAACTATCATCCTGATCCGCTGCTCCACTATCATGCTGGTCCACTGCTCCACTATCATGCTGGTCCACTGTTCCACTAATTATAATCCTGATCCACTGCTCCACTAACTACCATCCTGGTCCACTGCTCCACTAACTACAATCCTGGTCCACTGCTCCACTAATTACCATCCTGGTCCACTGCTCCACTAACTACAATCCTGGTCCACTGCTCCACTATCATCCTAATCCACTGCTTCACTATCATCCTGGTCCACTGCTCCACTAACTACAATTCTGGTCCACTGCTCCACTAACTACAATTCTGGTCCACTGCTCCACTAACTACCATCCTAGACCACTGCTCCACTATCAACCTGGTCCACTGCTCCACTAACTACAATCCTGGTCTACTGCTCCACTAATTTCCATCCTGGTCCACTGCTCCACTAAATGTAATCCTGGCCCACTGTTCCACTGACTACCATCCTGGCCCACTGCTCCACTAACTATAATCCTGGTCCACTGTTCAGTTAACTACCATCCTGGTCCACTGCTGCACTAACTATAATCCTGGTCCACTACTCCACTAACTACCATCCTGGACCACTGCTCCACTAACTACCATTCTAGACCACTGCTCCACTAACTACAATCCTGGACCACTGTTCCACTAACTACCATCCTGGTCCACTGCTCCACTAACTATAATCCAGGTCCACTGCTTCACTGACTACCACCCTGGACCACTGCTCCAGTAACAACCATCCTGGACCACTGCTCCACTAACTACAATCCTGGACCACTGTTCCACTAACTATAATCCCGGTCCACTGCTCCACTATCATCCTGGACCACTGCTCCGCTAACTATAATCCTGGTCCATTGCTCCACAAACTATCATCCTGGTCCACTGCTCCACTAACTATAATCCTGGTCCACTGCTCCACTAACTATAATCCTGGTCTACTGCCTCACTAACTGCCATCCTGGACTACTGCTCCACTAACTACCAACCTAGACCACTGCTCCACTAATTATAATCCTGGACCACTGCTCCACTAACTATAATCCTGGACCACTGCTCCACTAACTGTAATCCTGGACCACTGCTCCACTAACTATAATGCTGGACCACTGCTCCACTAACTATAATCCTGGACCACTGCTCCACTAATTATAATTCTGGACCACTGCTCCACTAACTATAATCCTGGACCACTGCTCCACTAACTATAATCCTGGACCACTGCTCCACTAACTATAATCCTGGACCACTGCTCCACTAACTATAATTCTGGACCACTGCTCCACTAACTATAATCCCGGACCACTGCTCCACTAACTATAATCCTGGACCACTGCACCACTAACTATAATCCGGACCACTGCTCCACTAACTATAATCCTGGACCACTGCTCCACTAACTATAATCCTGGACCACTGCTCCACTAACTATAATCCTGGACCACTGCTCCACTAACTATAATCCTGAACCACTGCTCCACTAACTATAATCCTGGACCACTGCTCCATTAACTATAATCCTGGACCACTGAACCACTAACTATAATCCTGGACCACTGCTCCACTAACTATAATCCTGGACCACTGCTCCACTAACTATAATCCTGGACCACTGCTCCACTAACTATAATCCTGGACCACTGCTCCACTAACTATAATCCTGGACCACTGCTCTACTAACTATAATCCTGGACCACTGCTCCACTAACTATAATCCTGGACCACTGCTCCACTAACTATAATCCTGGACCACTGCTCCACTAACTATAATCCTGGACCACTGCTCCACTAACTATAATGCTGAACCACTGCTCCACTAACTATAATCCTGGACCACTGTTCCACTAACTATAATGCTGGACCACTGCTCCACTAACTATAATCCTGGACACTGCCACCTAACTATAATCCTGGACCACTGCTCCACTAACTATAATCCTGGACCACTGCTCCACTAACTATAATCCTGGACCACTGTTCCACTAACTATAATGCTGGACCACTGCACCACTAACTATAATCCTGGACCACTGCACCACTAACTATAATCCTGGACCACTGCCTCCACTAACTATAATCCTGGACCACTGCTCCACTAACTATAATCCTGGACCACTGCACCACTAACTATAATCCTGGACCACTGCACCACTAACTATAATCCTGGACCACTGCTCCACTAACTATAATCCTGGACCACTGCTCCACTAACTATAATCCTGGACCACTGCTCCACTAACTATAATCCTGGACCACTGCTCCACTAACTATAATCCTGGACCACTGCTCCACTAACTATAATCCTGGACCACTGCTCCACTAACTATAATCCTGGACCACTGCTCCACTAACTATAATCCTGGACCACTGCTCCACTAACTATAATCCTGGACCACTGCTCCACTAACTATAATCCTGGACCACTGCTCCACTAACTATAATCCTGGACCACTGCTCCACTAACTATAATCCTGGACCACTGCTCCACTAACAAACTCTACACAACAATATCTGAGCATTTCTTACCTGCGAGTTTTTTCAAAATAAAAGAAAAAATATCATGGTACCCCATAATTTTCACTATTAGTAAGACTTTTACGCTGAAACTTGGACAGTAACGCGCTACATATATATATATATATATATATATTATATATAATATTTATATATATATATCTATATATATATATATATATATATATATATATATATATATATATTATATATATATGTATATATATATTATCACACTGGCCGATTCCCACCAAGGCAGGGTGGCCCGAAAAAGAACAACTTTCACCATCATTCACTCCATCACTGTCTTGCCAGAAGGATGCTTTTACACTACAGTTTTTAAACTGCAACATTAACACCCCTCCTTCAGAGTGCAGGCACTGTACTTCCATCTCCAGGACTCAAGTCCGGCCTGCGGTTTCCCTGAACCCCTTCATAAATGTTACTTTGCTCACACTCCAACAGCACGTCAAGTATTAAAAACCATTTGTCTCCATTCACTCCTATCAAACACGCTCACGCATGCCCGCTGGAAGTCCAAACCCCTCGCACACAAAACCTCCTTTACCCCCTCCCTCCAATCTTTCCTAGGCCGACCCCTACCCCGCCTTCCTTCCACTACAGACTGATACACTCTTGAAGTCACTCTGTTTCGCTCCATTCTCTCTACATGTCCGAACCACCTCAACAACCCTTCCTCAGCCCTCTGGACAACAGTTTTGGTAATCCCGCACCTCCTCCTAACTTCCAAACTACGAATTCTCTGCATTATATTCACACCATACATTGCTCTCAGACATGACATCTCCACTACCTCCAGCCTTCTCCTCGCTGCAACATTCATCACCCATGCTTCACACCCATATAAGAGCGTTGGTAAAACTATACTCTCATACATTCCCCTCTTTGCCTCCAAGGACAAAGTTCTTTGTCTCCACAGACTAGGATCCTAAGTGCACCGCTCACCGTTTTCCCCTCATCAATTCTATGATTCACCTCATCTTTCATAGACCCATCCGCTGACACGTCCACTCCCAAATATCTGAATACATTCACCTCCTCCATACTCTCTCCCTCCAATCTGATATCCAATCTTTCATCACCTAATCTTTTTGTTATCCTCATAACCTTACTCTTTCCTGTATTCACTTTTAATTTTCTTCTTTTGCACACCCTACCAAATTCATCCACCAACCTCTGCAACTTCACTTCAGAATCTCCCAAGAGCACAGTGTCATCAGCAAAGAGCAACTGTGACAACTCCCACTTTATGTGTGATTCTTTATCTTTTAACTCCACGCCTCTTGCCAAGACCATCGCATTTACTTCTCTTACAACCCCATCTATAAATATATTAAACAACCACGGTGACATCACACATCCTTGTCTAAGGCCTACTTTTACTGGGAAATAATCTCCCTCTTTCCTACATACTCTAACTTGAGCCTCACTATCCTCGTAAAAACTCTTCACTGCTTTCAGTAACCTACCTCCTACACCATACACCTGCAACATCTGCCACATTGCCCCCCTATCCACCCAGCCATACGCCTTTTTCAAATCCATAAATGCCACAAAAACCTCTTTAGCCTTATCTAAATACTGTTCATTTATATGTTTCACTGTAAATACCTGGTCCACACACCCCCTACCTTTCCTAAAGCCTCCTTGTTCATCTGCTATCCTATTCTCCGTCTTACTCTTAATTCTTTCAATAATAACTCTACCATACACTTTACCAGGTATACTCAACAGACTTATCCCCCTATAATTTTTGCACTCTCTTTTGTCTCCTTTGCCTTTATACAAAGGAACTATGCATGCTCTCTGCCAATCCCTAGGTACCTTACCCTCTTCCATGCATTTATTAAATAATAGCACCAACCACTCCAAAACAATATCCCCACCTGCTTTTAACATTTCTATCTTTATCCCATCAATCCCGGCTGCCTTACCCCCTTTCATTTTACCTACTGCCTCACGAACTTCCCCCACACTCACAACTGGCTCTTCCTCACTCCTACAAGATGTTATTCCTCCTTGCCCTATACACGAAATCACAGCTTCCCTATCTTCATCAACATTTAACATTTCCTCAAAATATTCCCTCCATCTTCCCAATACCTCTAACTCTCCATTTAATAACTCTCCTCTCCTATTTTTAACTGACAAATCATTTGTTCTCTAGGCTTCCTTAACTTGTTAATCTCACTCCAAAACTTTTTCTTATTTTCAACAAAATTTGTTGATAACATCTCACCCACTCTCTCATTTGCTCTCTTTTTACAATGCTTCACCACTCTCTTAACCTCTCTCTTTTTCTCCATATACTCTTCCCTCCTTGCATCACTTCTACTTTGTAAAAACTTCTCATATGCTAACTTTTTCTCCCTTACTACTCTCTTCACATCATCATTCCACCAATCGCTCCTCTTCCCTCCAACACCCACTTTCCTGTAACCACAAACTTCTGCTGAACTCTCCAACACTACACTTTTAAACCTACCCCATACCTCTTCGACCCCATTGCCTATGCTCTCATTAGCCCATCTATCCTCCAATAGCTGTTTATATCTTTCCCTAACTGCCTCCTCTTTTAGTTTATAAACCTTCACCTCTCTCTTCCCTGATGCTTCTATTCTCCTTGTATCCCATCTACCTTTTACTCTCAGTGAAGCTACAACTAAAAAGTGATCTGATATATCTGTGGCCCCTCTATAAACATGTACATCCTGAAGTCTACTCAACAGTCTTTTATCTACCAATACATAATCCAACAAACTACTGTCATTTCGCCCTACATCATATCTTGTATACTTATTTATCCTCTTTTTCTTAAAATATGTATTGCCTATAACTAAACCCCTTTCTATACAAAGTTCAATCAAAGGGCTCCCATTATCATTTACACCTGGCACCCCAAACTTACCTACCACACCCTCTCTAAAAGTTTCTCCTCTTTTAGCATTCAGGTCCCGTACGACAATTACTCTCTCACTTGTTTCAAAGGTTCCTATACATTCACTTAACATCTCCCAAAATCTCTCTCTCTCCTCTATATTCCTCTCTTCTCCAGGTGCATACACGCTTATTATGACCCACTTTTCGCATCCAACCTTTTTTTAATCCACATAATTCTTGAATTTACACATTCATATTCTCCTTTCTCCTTCCATAACTGATCCTTCAACATTACAGCTACCCCTTTCTTAGCTCTAACTTATTTATTTCCCCCCACCGAAACTCCCCTACCCCCTTCAGCTTTGTTTCGCTTAGGGCCAGGACATCCAACTTCTTTTCATTCATAACATCAGCAATCATCTGTTTCTTGTCATCCGCACTACATCCACGCACATTTAAGCATCCCAGTTTTATAAAGTTTTTCTTCTTCTCTTTTTTAGTAAATGTCTACAGGAGAAGGGGTTACTAGCCCATTGCTCCCGGCATTTTAGTCGCCTCATACGACACGCATGGCTTACGGAGGAAAGATTCTTTTCCACTTCCCCATGGTCAATAGAAGAAATAAAGAAGAACAAGAGCTATGTAGAAAAAAAAAAAAAACCTAGATGTATTTTTTATATATATATTTTGCATGTGCATGTCTGTGAAGTGTGACCAAAGTGTTAAATAGGAGTAGCAAGATATCCCTGTTATCAAGCTGTTTATGAGACAGAAAAAGAAACCAGCAATCCTACCATCCTGCAAAACGTTAAATGCTTTCTGTTCACAGTCATCTGGCAGGACGGTAAATACTTCCATGGGTAGTTTCTGTCTACCAACCTACTACCTTAATATATATATATATATATATATATATATATATATAAATATATAAAATATATTATTATATATATATATATATATATTAATATATATATATATATATATATATATAAAATATATAATTTTCGTGCCGAATAGGCAGAACTTGCGAACTTGGCTTAAATAACAAAGTTCATCTTGCCATATAGGACAAGTGAAAATTTGTGTATTGCATAATTTCTCCAAAATCATTCTGAACCCAACAAAAAAAATATATTTCACTGTGTTTGTTTAGTATTAAATTATTGTAAACAATCTAAAACATAAATTTAGTTGGGTTAGGCTAAAATAAATTGCGCTTGTTATAATAAGGTTAGGTAAGTTTTCTAAGTTCCTTTTGGTGCAAAATTATAATTTTTTACATCAACATTAATGAAAAAAATATATCTTTAAACGTATAAGAGAAAATTTTAGAAAGGTCTTAATTTTAAATGAGTTTCTTGCTAATTGACCAGTTTTACATATTCGGCACGACATATATATATATATATATATATATATATATATATATATATATATATATATATATATATATATATATATTGGAACGATACCCAAGTTTTCGGCCAATATCTGTAATTTTCATATATTTCTTTTATATTTGTAAAATTCTGATGCCATTATTATAGTATAGGAGAATGTTTATTGAACAAAGGTTAATAAATAACAGAAGGTTAAATGTTAAATAATTTAATTTCTCTAAGATGATAATGTTATTACTTGGTGTGTTGTGTTAGTTACTGATTGTTAACGGTAGTGTGTGTGTGTACTCACCTAGTTGTGGTTGCAGGGGTCGAATCATAGCTCCTGGCCCCGCATCTTCACTGGCCACTACTAGGTCACTCTCCCTGAACCATGAGCTTTATCATACCTCTTCTTAAAGCTATGAATGGATCCTGCCTCCATTATATCGCTTCCCAATCTATTCCACTTCCTGACAACTCTGTGACTGAAGAAATACTTTTTAACATCCCTGTGATTCATCTGTGTCTTCAACTTCCAACTGTGTCCCCTTGTTGCTGTGTCCCATCTCTGGAACATCCTGTCTCTGTCCACCTTCTCAATTCCTCTCGGTATTTTATACGTCGTTATCATGCCCCTCCTCTCCTGTCCTCCAGTGTAGTCAGCTCGACTTCCCTTAACCTCTCCTTGTAGTGTGTATGTGTGTGTGTGTGTGTGTGTGTGTACAGTTTGCTATTATGGAGGGAGTGAAGAGAGCCTTCGGGATAAGGTTGGTAATAATAATGATGGTAGAGGAGGGAAGACTCACCCTCGCCCTGCCAACATCGTGAGAGGTCCCTGCCAGACCTAGTTGTGTGTTCACTACACTCGTATCATACAGACGTGCTGGTCACACCTCGGCGGACACGACATTCTGAGAGGGCAGGAAGATGAGGGAAATGTGGGTGGAGAGCCACCTGTTACTGGAACAACGTTTTGCTCATTGTTGCTCTGCACCTGTCTTATTTTCACTACAGGGGTCAGTCCACCTTTGTATCTTTCGCCCGTATGAGAGAAGGCAATAAGTGACCAATTAAATGGGAGGGACATGACCTCTCAGTGGCAACACCTTGACCAATTAAATGAAGGCAGGAACTGAGAGAGAGAGAAAGAGAGAGAGAGAGAGAGAGAGAGAGAGAGAGAGAGAGAGAGAGAGAGAGAGAGAGAGAGAGAGAGAGAGAGAGAGAGAGAGAGAGAGAGAGAGAGAGAGAGAGAGAGAGACAGGGAGAGAGAGCGAGATACATCACCCGTCCCATGTGAGATATCAATCTCCAGCAACAAGTATCAAGGGACATCCGGTTAATTTCTTCCTGTTTCAACGAAGGACACTCTTTTTCCCTCTCTCTCTCTCTCCATTATTTAACGGTTTGACATCCTGGGCGAGGAACGGACGCCCATCCTGGCGTCCGTATGACATCCAAGGTAGGGAACGGACGTTGTTCTGCATGCCATCATGCATCCCATTCTGCGTCCCATTCTGCATGCCATCCTACATCCCATCCTGCATTCCATCCTGCGTCTCATCCTAAATACGCTCTGGAGGGTCCGGATAGGCCTATCACTCTCTGAATGGTTCAGGTAGGTCTACAGTATTTCACACTAAATACGATAAATCATCCATTGAACGTGCCCTGAAGGAAAGTGTGGAATATAGCTTTGGTATATCTGTGCCTAACATTAGGAATCATGTAGGAGAGAAGCAAATAATGAAAGTGAACGTCACTGGAATGCAGTTAGAAGCCTAGGTAGATCTATAACCCGCTATGATAACATGAACGTAGAAAAGTACGTTTGTTGAGCAACTTGTAATGTGAACAGACTGACTGATGTTGTAGTGGCCAGGCTTAGGCTTGGTTACAAGTACTGACTGTTGTTGTAGTAGCCAAGCTTAGGATTGATTCCAAGTACTGACTGTTGTTGTAGTAGCCAAGCTTAGGATTGATTCCAAGTACTGACCGTTGTTGTAGTAGCCAAGCTTAGGATTGATTCCAAGTACTGACTGTTGTTGTAGTAGCCAAGCTTAGGATTGATTCCAAGTACTGACTGTTGTTGTAGTAGCCAAGCTTAGGATTGGTTACAAGTTGACTGTCTAGTAGTAGCCAAGCTTAGAATTGTATACAAGTACTGATTTGTTGTAGTAGCCAAGCTTAGGATTGATTCCAACTATGATGTTGTATGTAGTAGCCAAGCTTAGGATTGATTACAAGTACTGACTGTTGTTGTAGTAGCCAAGCTTAGGATTGATTACAAGTACTGCTGTTGTTGTAGTAGCCATGCTAGGTTGATTACAAGTACTGACTGTTGTTGTAGTAGCCAAGCTTAGGATTGTTACAAGTAGACTGACTTGTTGTTGTAGTAGCCAAGCTTAGGATTGATTACAAGTACTGACTGTTGTTGTAGTAGCCAAGCTTAGGATTGATTACAAGTACTGACTGTTGTTGTAGTAGCCAAGCTTAGGATTGATTACAAGTACTGACTGTTGTTGTAGTAGCCAAGCTTAGGATTGATTACAAGTACTGACTGTTGTTGTAGTAGCCAAGCTTAGGATTGATTACAAGTACTGACTGTTGTTGTAATAGCCAAGCTTAGGATTGGTTATAAGTGCTTCTGGAAGTCTGGCAGACACACAGTTGACGATAAAACCATTTGTATGTGATCAACCCTATGGTCATTTTTTTAAACACTATGTGCTTAATTGTTGGCCTACTGCGGAATTATAGAGATAGATGTGATATATCAAGGTATCATAATGATGAAAATAAGATAACAGATGCATTAAGCAAATATCTTAAATCTTCTTGCAAGAGATGAGACAATTGAAAATACATATCCACATGTACTCTTGTTAACCCTCTTGAGGCCTAATTTCCTAGACCTACTGTGTATCCATATGCTCTTGCGCTACCCTCCACAGGATGAATATAAAGTGCACAATAGACTAATTGTATCGGAGACAAAATCTAAAATCTATCATTCTCTCCACTGTATATCACTATCATCATTCTCACCCTCACGAGAGACGTTCCTCACCTACCCTCATTATCATTCTCACCACTGTACAACATCACTATCATCATTCTGACCCTCACGAGAGAAGTTCCTCACCCATCCTCACTATCATTCTCACCAGGGCATCCACACTGCCGGAATGAGAAATGCCGGAGAGTCCGGCAGTATCTCTAGTCACGCGGTCTGAACGTATTATCCACAGTATCACTAGTCAGGTGTGAAATCACCCGATGTTGTGTAAGGTTTGAGAATCTCCTCTTTCTTTCTCTTTCTCTCTCTCTCTCTCTCTCTCTCTCTCTCTCTCTCTCTCTCTCTCTCTCTCTCTCTCTCTCTCTCTCTCTCTCTCTCTCTCTCTCCTCTCTCTCTCCTCTCTCTCTCTCTCTCTCTCTCCCTGAGAGTCTCCTATCTTCCTATCTACCGCTGACACCCCCGGGGCTCCCTGAGAGCCTCCTACCTTCCTATCTATCGCTGACATCCCCCGGGGCTCCCTGAGACTGTCCTACCTTCCTATCTATCGCTGACACCCCCAGGGGATCCCTGAGAGCCTCATACCTTCCTATCTATCCCTGACACCCCCCGGGGCTCCCTGAGAGCCTCCTACCTTTCTATCTATCGCTGACACACCCCGGGGCTCCCTGAGAGCCTCCTACCTTTCTATCTATCGCTGACACCCCCCGGGGCTCCCTGAGAGCCTCCTACCTTCCTATCTATCGCTGACACCCCCCGGGGCTCCCTGAGAGCCTCCTACCTTCCTATCTATCGCTGACATCCCCCGGGGCTCCCTGAGAGCCTTCTACCTTCCCATCTATCGCTGACAACCCCCGGAGCTCCCTGAGCGCCTCCTACCTTCCTATCTACCGCTGACACCCCCGGGGCTCCCTGAGAGCCTCTTACCTTCCATCTATCGCTGACACCCCCCCGGGGCTCCCTGAGAGCCTTCTACCTTCCCATCTATCGCTGACAACCCCCGGGGCTCCCTGAGAGCCTTTTACCTTCCTATCTATCGCTGACACCCCCCCGGGGCTCCCTGAGAGCCTTCTACCTTCCCATCTATCGCTGACAACCCCCGGGGCTCCCTGAGAGCCTTCTACATTCCTATCTATCACTGAAACCCCCAGGGGCTCCCTGAGAACCTTCTACCTTCCTATCTATCACTAACACCCCCAGGGGCTCCCTGAGAACCTTCTACCTTCCTATCTATCACTAACACCCCCAGGGGCTCCCTGAGAGCCTCCTACCCTGCTATCTATCACCAACACTCCCAGGGGCTCCCTGAGAGCCTCTACCCTCCTATCTATCACTAACACTCCCCAGGGGCTCCCTGAGAGCCTCTTACCCTCCTATCTATCACTAACACTCCCAGGGGCTCCCTGAGAGCCTCTTACCCTCCTATCTATCACTAACACTCCCAAGGGCTCCCTGAGAGCCTCTTACCCTCCTATCTATCACAAACACCCCCCGGGGCTCCCTGAGAGCCTCTTACCCTCCTATCTATCAATAACACCCCAGGGCTCCCTGAGAGCCTCTACCCTCCTATCTATCAATAACACTCCCAGGGGCTCCCTGAGAGCCTCCTACCTTCCTATCTATCACTAACACCCCCAGGGGCTCCCTGAGAGCCTCCTACCTTCCTATCTATCACTAACACCCCAGGGGCTCCCTGAGAGCCTCCTACCTTCCTATCTATCACTAACACCCCCAGGGGCTCCCTGAGAGCCTCCTACCTTCCTATCTATCACTAACACCCCCAGGGGCTCCCTGAGAGCCTCCTACCTTCCTATCTATCACTAACACCCCAGGGGCTCCCTGAGAGCCTCCTACCTTCCTATCTATCACTAACACCCCAGGGGCTCCCTGAGAGCCTCCTACCTTCCTATCTATCACTAACACCCCCAGGGGCTCCCTGAGAGCCTCCTACCTTCCTATCTATCACTAACACCCCAGGGGCTCCCTGAGAGCCTCCTACCTTCCTATCTATCAATAACACTCCCAGGGGCTCCCTGAGAGCCTCCTACCTTCCTATCTATCTAAACCCCAGGGGCTCCCTGAGAGCCTCCTACCTTCCTATCTATCAATAACACTCCCAGGGGCTCCCTGAGAGCCTCCTACCTTCCTATCTATCAATAACACCCCCAGGGGCTCCCTGAGAGACTCCTACCTTCCTATCTATCACTAACACCCCCAGGGGCTCCCTGAGAGCCTCCTACCTTCCTATCTATCTCTAACACCCCCAGGGGCTCCCTGAGAGCCTCCTACCTTCCTATCTATCAATAACACCCCCAGGGGCTCCCTGAGAGACTCCTACCTTCCTATCTATCACTAACACCCCCAGGGGCTCCCTGAGAGCCTCCTACCTTCCTATCTATCACTAACACCCCCAGGGGCTCCCTGAGAGCCTCCTACCTTCCTATCTATCTCTAACACCCCCAGAGGCTCCCTGAGAGACTCCTACCTTCCTATCTATCACTAACACCCCCAGGGGCTCCCTGAGAGCCTCCTACCTTCCAATCTATCTCTAACACCCCCAGGGGCTCCCTGAGAGACTCCTACCTTCCTATCTATCACTAACACCCCCAGGGGCTCCCTGAGAGCCTCCTACCCTCCTATCTATCTCTAACACCCCCAGGGGCTCCCTGAGAGACTCCTACCTTCCTATCTATCACTAACACCCCCAGGGGCTCCCTGAGAGCCTCCTACCCTCCTATCTATCTCTAACACCCCCAGGGCTCCCTGAGAGACTCCTACCTTTTTATCTATCACTAACACCCCCAGGGGCTCCCTGAGAGCCTCCTACCTTCCTATCTATCACTAACACCCTCAGGGGCTCCCTGAGAGACTCCTACCTTCCTATCTATCACTAACACCCCCAGGGGCTCCCTGAGAGCCTCCTACCCTCCTATCTATCTCATAACACCCCCACGGGGCTCCCTGAGAGACTCCTACCTTCCTATCTATCACTAACACCCCCAGGGGCTCCCTGAGAGCCTCCTATCTTCCTATCTATCTCTAACACCCCCAGGGCTCCCTGAGAGACTCCTACCTTCCTATCTATCACTAACACCCCCAGGGGCTCCCTGAGAGCCTCCTACCCTCCTATCTATCTCTAACACCCCCAGGGCTCCCTGAGAGACTCCTACCTTCCTATCTATCACTAACACCCCCAGGGGCTCCCTGAGAGCCTCCTACCCTCCTATCTATCTCTAACACCCCCAGGGGCTCCCTGAGAGACTCCTACCTTCCTATCTATCACTAACACCCCCAGGGGCTCCCTGAGAGCCTCCTACCTTCCTATCCATCACTAACACTCCCAGGGGCTCCCTGAGAGCCTCCTACCTTCCTATCCATCACTAACACCCCCAGGGGCTCCCTGAGAGCCTCCTACCTTCCTATCTATCACTAAGACCCCCAGGGGCTCCCTGAGAGCCTCCTACCTTCCTATCTATCACTAACACCCCCAGGGGCTCCCTGAGAGCCTCCTACCTTCCTATCCATCACTAACACCCCCAGGGGCTTCCTGAGAGCCTCCTACCTTCCTATCTATCACTAACACCCCCAGGGGCTCCCTGAGAGCCTCCTACCTTCCTATCCATCACTAACACCCCCAGGGGCTTCCTGAGAGCCTCCTACCTTCCTATCTATCACTAACACCCCCAGGGGCTCCCTGAGAGCCTCCTACCTTCCTATCTATCACTAACACCCCCAGGGGCTGAGAGCCTCCTACCTTCCTATCTATCACTAACATCCCCAGGGGCTCCCTGAGAGCCTCCTACCTTCCTATCTATCACTAACACCCCCAGGGGCTCCCTGAGAGCCTCCTACCTTCCTATCTATCACTAACACCCCAGGGGCTCCCTGAGAGCCTCCTACCTTCCTATCCATCACTAACACCCCCAGGGGCTCCCTGAGAGCCTCCTACCCTCCTATCTATCACTAACACCCCCAGGGGCTCCCTGAGAGCCTCCTACCTTCCTATCCATCACTAACACCCCCAGGGGCTCCCTGAGAGCCTCCTACCCTCCTATCTATCACTAACACCCCCAGGGGCTCCCTGAGAGCCTCCTACCCTCCTATCTATCACTAACACCCCCAGGGGCTCCCTGAGAGCCTCCTACCTTAATATCTATCACTAACACCCCCAGGGGCTCCCTGAGAGCCTCCTACCTTCCTATCTATCACTAACACCCCCAGGGGCTCCCTGAGAGCTCCTACCTCTATATCACAAACACCCCCAGGGGCTCCCTGAGAGCCTCCTACCTTCCTATCTATCACTAACACCCCCAGGGGCTCCCTGAGAGCCTCCTACCTTCCTATCTATCACTAACACCCCCAGGGGCTCCCTGAGAGACTCCTACCTTCCTATCCATCACTAACACCCCCAGGGGCTCCCTGAGAGCCTCCTACCTTCCTATCTATCACTAACACCCCCAGGGGCTCCCTGAGAGCCTCCTACCTTCCTATCTATCACTAACACCCCCAGGGGCTCCCTGAGAGCCTCCTACCTTCCTATCTATCACTAACACCCCCAGGGGCTCCCTGAGAGCCTCCTACCTTCCTATCTATCACTAACACCCCCAGGGGCTCCCTGAGAGCCTCCTACCTTCCTATCTATCACTAACACTCCCAGGGGCTCCCTGAGAGCCTCCTACCTTCCTATCTATCGCTAACACCCCCAGGGGCTCCCTGAGAGCCTCCTACCTTCCTATCTATCACTAACCACCCCAGGGGCTCCTGAGAGCCTCCTACCTTCCTATCTATCACTAACACCCCCAGGGGCTCCCTGTAGAGCCTCCTACCTTCCTATCATCACTAACACCCCCAGGGGCTCCCTGAGAGCTCCTCCTTCCTATCCATCACTAACACCCCCAGGGGCTCCCTGAGAGCCTCCTACCTTCCTATCCATCACTAACACCCCCAGGGGCTCCCTGAGAGCCTCCTACCTTCCTATCCATCACTAACACCCCCAGGGGCTCCCTGAGAGCCTCCTACCTTCCTATCCATCACTAACACCCCCAGGGCTCCCTGAGAGCCTCCTACCTTCCTATCCATCACTAACACCCCCAGGGGCTCTCTGAGAGCCTCCTACCTTCCTATCCATCACTAACACCCCCAGGGGCTCCCTGAGAGCCTCCTACCTTCCTATCCATCACTAACACCCCCAGGGGCTCCCTGAGAGCCTCCTACCTTCCTATCCATCACTAACACCCCCAGGGGCTCCCTGAGAGCCTCCTACCTTCCTTCCATCACTACACCCCCAGGGGCTCCCTGAGAGCCTCCTACCTTCCTATCCATCACTTAACACCCCCAGGGGCTCCCTGAGAGCCTCCTACCTTCCTATCTATCACTAACACCCCCAGGGGCTCCCTGAGAGCCTCCTACCTTCCTATCCATCGCTAACACCCCCAGGGGCTCCCTGAGAGCCTCCTACCTTCCTATCCATCACTAACACCCCAGGGGCTCCCTGAGAGCCTCCTACCTTCCTATCCATCACTAACACCCCCAGGGGCTCCCTGAGAGCCTCCTACCTTCCTATCCATCACTAACACCCCCAGGGGCTCCCTGAGAGCCTCCTACCTTCCTATCCATCACTAACACCCCAGGGGCTCCCTGAGAGCCTCCTACCTTCCTATCCATCACTAACACCCCCAGGGGCTCCCTGAGAGCCTCCTACCTTCCTATCCATCACTAACACCCCCAGGGGCTCCCTGAGAGCCTCCTACCTTCCTATCCATCACTAACACCCCCAGGGGCTCCCTGAGAGCCTCCTACCTTCCTATCCATCACTAACACCCCCAGGGGCTCCCTGAGAGCCTCCTACCTTCCTATCTATCACTAACACCCCCAGGGGCTCCTGAGAGCCTCCTACCTTCCTATCCATCACTAACACCCCCAGGGGCTCCCTGAGAGCCTCCTACCTTCCTATCCATCACTAACACCCCCAGGGGCTCCCTGAGAGCCTCCTACCTTCCTATCCATCACTAACACCCCCAGGGGCTCCCTGAGAGCCTCCTACCTTCCTATCCATCACTAACACCCCCAGGGGCTCCCTGAGAGCCTCCTACCTTCCTATCCATCACTAACACCCCCAGGGGCTCCCTGAGAGCCTCCTACCTTCCTATCCATCACTAACACCCCCAGGGGCTCCCTGAGAGCCTCCTACCTTCCTATCCATCACTAACACCCCCAGGGGCTCCCTGAGAGCCTCCTACCTTCCTATCTATCACTAACACCCCCAGGGGCTCCCTGAGAGCCTCCTACCTTCCTATCCATCACTAACACCCCCAGGGGCTCCCTGAGAGCCTCCTACCTTCCTATCTATCACTAACACCCCCAGGGGCTCCCTGAGAGCCTCCTACCTTCCTATCCATCACTAACACCCCCAGGGGCTCCCTGAGAGCCTCCTACCTTCCTATCTATCACTAACACCCCCAGGGGCTCCCTGAGAGCCTCCTACCTTCCTATCCATCACTAACACCCCCAGGGGCTCCCTGAGAGCCTCCTACCTTCCTATCCATCACTAACACCCCCAGGGGCTCCCTGAGAGCCTCCTACCTTCCTATCCATCGCTAACACCCCCAGGGGCTCCCTGAGAGCCTCCTACCTTCCTATCCATCACTAACACCCCCAGGGGCTCCCTGAGAGCCTCCTACCTTCCTATCCATCACTAACACCCCCAGGGGCTCCCTGAGAGCCTCCTACCTTCCTATCATCACTAACACCCCCAGGGGCTCCCTGAGAGCCTCCTACCTTCCTATCCATCACTAACACCCCCAGGGGCTCCCTGAGAGCCTCCTACCTTACTATCTATCACTAACACCCCCAGGGGCTCCCTGAGAGCCTCCTACCTTCCTATCCATCACTAACACCCCCAGGGGCTCCCTGAGAGCCTCCTACCTTACCTATCCATCACTAACACCCCCAGGGGCTCCCTGAGAGCCTCCTACCTTCCTATCCATCACTAACACCCCCAGGGGCTCCCTGAGAGTCTCCTACCTTCCTATCCATCACTAACACCCCCAGGGACTCCCTGAGAGCCTCCTACCTTCCTATCCATCACTAACACCCCCAGGGGCTCCCTGAGAGCCTCCTACCTTCCTATCCATCACTAACACCCCCAGGGGCTCCCTGAGAGCCTCCTACCTTACTATCCATCACTAACACCCCCAGGGGCTCCCTGAGAGCCTCCTACCTTCCTATCCATCACTAACACCCCCAGGGGCTCCCTGAGAGTCCTCCTACCTTACTATCCATCACTAACACCCCCAGGGGCTCCCTGAGAGCCTCCTACCTTCCTATCCATCACTAACACCCCCAGGGGCTCCCTGAGAGCCTCCTACCTTCCTATCCATCACTAACACCCCCAGGGGCTCCCTGAGAGCCTCCTACCTTCCTATCCATCACTAACACCCCCAGGGGCTCCCTGAGAGCCTCCTACCTTCCTATCCATCACTAACACCCCCAGGGGCTCCCTGAGAGCCTCCTACCTTCCTATCCATCACTAACACCCCCAGGGGCTCCCTGAGAGCCTCCTACCTTCCTATCCATCACTAACACCCCCAGGGGCTCCCAGGGTAAAGCTTCATTATAAAACATCTTATAAATGTCGTTCCTCTAATTTTTTATATCGTTAACAATGGCTGTAAAATAATAATAATAATAATAATAATAATAATAATAATAATAATAATAATAATAGTAATAATAATAATAATAATAATAATATTAGTAGTAGTAGTAGTGATAATAATGGCAGCAATAGTAATAGTAGCAGAGTAGTAGTGGTGGTGGTAGTAGTAGTAGCAGCAGTAGTAGTAATTGAAACTAGAGTGAGCTAAAGTGAACTAGAGTGAGCTAAAGTGAACTAGAGTGAGCTAAAGTGAACTAGAGTGAGCTAAAGTGAACTAGAGTGAGCTAAAGTGAACTAGAATGAGCTAGAGCGCAGGTTGAGTGTTGTTCTAGAGTTAACTAGTGTGGGTTAGAGTGAACTAGAGTGAGCTACAGCGCAGGTTGAGTGTTGTTCTAGAGTAAACAAGAGTGAGCTAGAGTGAACTAGAGTGAAACAGAGTGACCTAGAGTGAGACAGAGGGAACTAAAGTGAGCTAAAGTGAGCTAGAGTGAGCTAAAGTGAACTAGAGTGAGCTAGAGTGAACTAAAGTGAGCTAGTGCGAACTAAAGTGAGACAGAGTGAACTAGAATGAGCTAAAGTGAACTAGAGTGAGGTAGAGTGCAGGTTGAGTGTTGTTATAGAGTAAACTAGAGTGAGCTAGAGTGAACTAGAGTGAACTAGAGTGAGGTAGAGTGAACTAGAGTGAGATAGAATTAACTAGAGTGAGCTAAAGTGCAGGTTGAATATTGTTCTAGAGTAAAATAGATGAGCTAGAGTGAACTAGAGTGAACTGGAGTGAACTAGAGTGAGTTAGAGTGAACTAGAGTGAGCTAGAGTGAACTAGAGTGAGCTAGAGTGCAGGTTGAGTGTTGTAAAGTGAACTAGAGTGAGCTAGAGTGAACTAGAGTAAGCTAGACTGTAGGTTGAGTGTTCTAAAGTGAACTAGAGGGAACTAGAGTGAACTAGAGTAAGCTAGAGTGCAGGATGAGTGTTCTAAAGTGAACTAGAGTGAGCTAGAGTGCAGGTTGAGTGTTCTAAAGTGAACTAGAGTGAGCTAGATTGAACTAGAGTGAGCTAGAGTGCTGGTTGAGTGTTCTAAAGTGAACTAGAGTGAGCTAGAGTGAACTACAGTGAGCTAGGGTGCAGGTTGAGTGTTCTAAAGTGAACTAGAGTGAGCTAAAATGCAGATTGAGTGTTATAAAGTGAACTAGAGTGAGCTAGAGTGCAGGTTGAATGTTCTAAAGTGCACTAGAGTGAGCTAGAGTGCAGGTTGAATGTTGTTCTAGAGTGAACTAGATTATGCTAGAGTAAACTAGAGTGAGCTAGAGTGCAGGTTGTATGTTGTTCTAGAGTAAACTAGAGTGAGCTAGAGTGCAGGTTGAATGTTGTTCTAGAGTGAACTAGATTATGCTAGAGTAAACTAGAGTGAGCTAGAGTGCAGGTTGTATGTTGTTCTAGAGTAAACTAGAGTGAGCTAGAGTGCAGGTTGAATGTTGTTCTAGAGTGAACAGAGTGAGCTAGAGTGAACTAGAGTGAGCTAGAGTGCAGGTTGAGTGTTGTTTTAGAGTAAACTACAGTGAGCTAGAGTGAACTAGAGTGAGCCAGAGTGCAGGTTGAATGTTGTTCTAGAGTGAACTAGATTATGCTAGAGTAAACTAGAGTGAGCTAGAGTGCAGGTTGTATGTTGTTCTAGAGTAAACTAGAGTGAGCTAGAGTGCAGGTTGAATGTTGTTCTAGAGTGAACAGAGTGAGCTAGAGTGAACTAGAGTGAGCTAGAGTGCAGGTTGAGTGTTGTTTTAGAGTAAAATAGAGTGAGCTAGAGTGAACTAGAGTGAGGTAGAGTGAACTAGAGTGAAACAGAGTGAAATAGAGTGAGCTAAAGGGAACTAGAGTGAGCCAGAGTGCAGGTTGAGTGTTATTCTAGAGTAAACTAGAGGGAACTTGAGTGAGCTAAACTGAACTGGAGTAAGCTAGAGTGAACTAGAGTGAGACAGAGTGAACTAGAGTGAGCTAAAGTGAACTAGAGTGAGCTACAGCGTAGGTTGAGTGTTGTTCTAGAGTAAACTAGAGTGAGCTAGAGTGAACTAGCGTGAAACAGAGTGAACTAGAGTGAGCTAAAGTGAACTAGAGTGAGCTAGAGTGAACTAGAGTGAGACAGAGTGAACTAGAGTGAGACAGAGTGAACTAGAGTGAGCTAAAGTGAGCTAGAGTGAGCTGAAGTGAACTAGAGTGAGCTAGAGTGAACTAGAGTGAGCTAGAGTGAACTAGAGTGAGACAGAGTGAACTAGAGTGAGCTAAAGTGAACTAGAGTGAGCTAGAGTGCAGGTTGAGTGTTGTTCTGGAGTAAACTAGGTGAGCTAGAGTGAACTGGAGTGAGCTAGAGTGCAGGTTGAGTGTTCTAGAGTAAACTAGAGTGAGTTAGAGTGAACTAGAGTGAGCTAAATTGCATGTTGAGTGTTGTTCTAGAGTAAACTAGAGTGAGCTAGAGTGAACTAGAGTGAGGTAGAGTGAACTAGAGTGAGATATAGTTAACTATAGTGAGCTAAAGTGCAGGTTGAATATTGTTCTAGAGTAAACTAGAGTGAGCTAGACTGAACTAGAGTGAGCTAGAGTGCAGGTTGATTATTGTTCTAGAGTAAAATAGAGTGAGCTAGAGTGAACTAGAGTGAACTGAAGTGAACTAGAGTGAGTTAGAGTGAACTAGAGTGAGCTAGAGTGAACTAGAGTGAGCTAGAGTGCAGGATGAATATTGTTCTAGAGTAAACTAGAGTGAGCTAGATTGAACTAGAGTGAACTGGAGTTGAGCTAGAGTACAGGTTGAGTGTTGTTCTAGAGTGAACTAGAGTGAGAATGAGCTAAAGTGAACTAGAGAGAACTAGAGTGCAGGTTGTGTTGTTCTAGAGTGAACTAGAGTGCAAGTTGAGTTTACATTAAGCAACGTTAATGGTGATTAGCGCAGCGTTGTTGTGACGTCACGTGACTGCTGACTGTGACACGTCACGCACAACTGACAACAATAGAAAGGTGACCTGCCCGCCTTTACTGCATGTCCTGCCCTGCCCTGTCCTGGCCTTCCCTGCCCTGTCCTGGCCTTCCGTGCCCTGTCCTGGCCTTCCCTGCCTTGTCCTGGCCTTCCCTGCCCTGTCCTGGCCTTCCCTGCGCTGTCCTGGCCTTCCCTGCTCTGTCCTGGCCTTCCCTGCCCTGTCATGGCCTGCCCTGCCCTGTCCTGCTCTGTCCTGGCCTGCTCTGCCCTGTCCAGGCCTGCCCTGCCCTGCTCTGGCCTTCCCTGCCCTGTCCTGGCGTTCCCTGCCCTGTCCTGGCCTTCCCTGCCCTGTCCTGGCGTTCCCTGCCCTGTCATGGCCTTCCCTGCCCTGTCCTGGCCTTCCCTGCCCTGTCCTGGCCTTCCCCGACCTGTCCTGGCCTTCCTTGCCCTGTCATTGCCTACCCTGCCCTGTCCTGCTCTGTCCTGGCCTGCTCTGCCCTGTCCAGGCCTGCCCTGCCTTGTTCTGGCCTTCCCTGTCCGGTCCAGGCCTTCCCTGCCCTGTCCTGACCTTCCCTGCCCTGCTCTGTCCTGCCTTGACCTACCCTACCTTGCCCTGACCTACCCTGCCTTACCATGACCTACCCTGCCTTGCCCTGACCTACCTTGCCTTTCCCTGACCTACCCTGCCTTCCCTTGACCTACCCTGCCTTCCCTTGACCTACCCTGCCTTCCCCCGACCTGCAATGCTTTTCCCTGACCTACCCTGCCATCCCCAGACCTACCCTGCCTTCCACTGACCTATTCTGCCTTCCCCTGACCTACCCTGCCTTGCCATGACGTACCTGGCTTCCTCCGGCCTACCCTGCCTTGCCCTGACCTACCCTGCCTTCCCATGACCTACTCTGCCTTCCCCCGGGCTGCCCTGCTTTTCCCTGACCTACCCTGCCTTGCCCTGACCTACCCTGCCTTCCACTGACCTAAACTGCCTTCCCCTGGCCTACTCTGCCATCTCCTGACCTACCCTGCCTTCCCCGACCTACCCTGCCATCCCCCGACCTACCCTGCCTTGCCCTGACGTACCCTGGCTTCTTCCAGCCTACCCTGCCTTCCCCTGAACTACCATGCCTTCCCCTGACCTACCCTACCGTTCCCTGATATACTCTGCCATCCCGTGACCTCCTCTGCGTTCCCATGGCCTACCCTGCCTTCCCCTGACCTACCCTGCCTTCCCCTGACCAACCCTGGCTTCCTCCGGCCTATCCTGCCTTCCACTGACCTACCCTGCCTTCCCCTGACCTACCCTGCCTTCCACTGACATACCCTGCCATCCCCTGACCTACCCTGCGTTTCCCTAACCTACCCTGCCTTCCCCTGACATACCCTGCCTTCCCCTGACCTTCCCTGGCTTTCTTTGGCCTACTCTGCCTTCCCTGACCTACCCTGGCTTCCTCCGGCCTACTCTCCCATCCCCTGACCTACCCTGCCTTCCCCTGACATACCCTGCCTTCCCCTGACCTACCCTGCCTTCCCCTGACCTACCCTGCCTTCCCCTGACCTCCTACTCTGCCTTCCCCTACCTACCCTGCCTTCCCCTGACCTACTCTGCCTTCCCCTGACCTACCCTGCCTTCCCCTGACCTACCCTGCCTTCCCCTGACCTACCCTGCCTTCCCCTGACCTACCCTGCCATCCCTGACCTACCCTGCCTTCCCTGACCTACCCTGCCTTCCCCTGACCTACCCTGCCTTCCCCTGACCTACCCTGCCTTCCCCTGACCTACTCCTGCCTTCCCCTGACCTACCCTGCCTTCCCCTGACCTACCCTGTCTTCCCCCTGACCTACCTCTGCCTTCCCCTGACCTACCCTGCCTTCCCCTGACCTACCTGCCTTCCCCTGACCTACCCTGCTTCCCCTATCCTACCTGCCTTCCCCTGACCTACCCTGCTTCCCCTGACCTACTCCTGCCTTCCCCTGACCTACCCTGCCTTCCCCTGACCTACCCTGTCTTCCCCCCTGACCTACCCTGCCTTCCCTGACTACCTGCATCCCTGACCTACTCCTTCCCTGACCTACCCTGCCTTCCCTGACCTACCCTGCCTTCCCCTGACCTACCCTGCCTTCCCTGACCTACCCTGTCCTTCCCCTGACCTACCCTGCCTTCCCCTGACCTACCCTGTCTTCCCCTGACCTACCCTGCCTTCCCCTGACCTACCCTGCCTTCCCCTGACCTACCCTGTCTTCCCCTGACCTACCCTGCCTTCCCCTGACCTACCTGCTTCCCTGACCTACCCTGCTTCCCCTGACCTACCTGCCTTCCCCTGACCTACCCTGCCTTCCCCTGACCTACCCTGCCTTCCCCTGACCTACCCTGTCTTCCGCCTGACCTACCCTGCCTTCCCCTGACCTACCCTGCCTTCCCTGACCTACCCTGCCTTCCCCTGACCTATCTGCCTTCCTGACCTACCCTGCCTTCCCCTGACCTACCCTGCCTTCCCCTGACCTACCCTGTCTTCCCTGACCTACCCTGCCTTCCCCTGACCTACCTGCTTCCCTGACCTACCTGTCTTCCCCTGACCTACCCTGCCTTCCCCTGACCTACCCTGCCTTCCCCTGACCTACCCTGCTCCTTCCCCTGACCTACCCTGCCTTCCCCTGACCTATCCCTGCCTTCCCCTCCTGACCTACCCTGTCTTCCCGACTACCTGCTTCCCCTGACCTACCCTGCCTTCCCCTGACCTACCCTGCCTTCCCCTGACCTATCCCCTGCCTTCTCCCTGACCTACCCTGCCTTCCTACCTACCGCCTTCCCTGACCTATCTCCTTCCCTGACCTACCCTGCCTCCCTGACCTACCCTGCCTTCCCCTGACCTACCCTGTCTTCCCCTGACCTACCCTGCCTTCCCCTGACCTACCCTGCCTTCCCCTGACCTACCCTGCTTCCCCTGACCTACCCTGTCTTCCCCTGACCTACCCTGCCTTCCCCTGACCTACCTGCCTTCCTGACCTACTCTCTTCCCCTGACCTACCCTGCCTTCCCCTGACCTACCCTGCCTTCCCCTGACCTACCTGTCTCCCCGACCTACCCTGCCTTCCCTGACCTACCTGCCTTCCCCTGACCTACCCTGCCTTCCCCTGACCTACCCTGCCTTCCCCTGACCTACTCTGCCTTCCCCCTGACCTACCCTGCCTTCCCCTGACCTACCCTGCCTTCCCCTGACCTACCCTGCCTTCCCCTGACCTACCCTGCCTTCCCCTGACCTACCTTGTCTTCCCCTGACCTACCCTGCCTTCCCCTGACCTACCCTGCCTTCCCCTGACCTACTCTGCCTTCCCCTGACCTACCCTGCCTTCCCCTGACCTACCCTGCCTTCCCCTGACCTACCCTGTCCTTCCCCTGACCTACCCTGCCTTCCCCTGACCTACCCTGCCTTCCCCTGACCTACCCTGCCTTCCCCTGACCTACCCTGCCTCCCTGACCTCCTGCTTCCCCTGACCTACCCTGCCTTCCCCTGACCTACCCTGCCTTCCCCTGACCTACCCTGTCTTCCCCTGACCTACCCTGCCTTCCCCTGCCTACCCTGCCTCCCTGACCTACCCTGCCTTCCCCTGACCTACCCTGTCCTTCCCCTGACCTACCCTGTCTTCCCCTGACCTACCCTGCCTTCCCCTGACCTACCCTGCTTCCCTGACCTACCCTGCCTTCCCCTGACCTACTCCTGCCTTTCCCCTGACCTACCCTGTCTTCCCCTGACCTACCCTGTCTTCGCCCTGACCTACCCTGTCTTCCCTGACCTACCCTGCCTTCCCTTGACCTACCGCTTCCGACTACTCTGCCTTTCCCTGACCTACCCTGTCTTCCCCTGACCTACCCTGCCTTCCCCTGACCTACCCTGCTTCCCCATGACCTACCTGCCTCCCTGACTACCCTGCCTTCCTACTACCCTGTCTTCCCCTGACCTACCCTGCCTTCCCCTGACCTACCCTGCCTTCCCCTGACTACTCTGCCTTCCCCGACCTACCCTGCCCTTCCCCTGACCTACCTGCCTCCCTGACCTACCTTTTCCCCTGACCTACCCTGCCTTCCCCTGACCTACCTGCTCCCTGCCTACCCTGTCTCCCCTGCCACCCTGCCTCCCTGACCTACCCTGCCTTCCCCTGACCTACCCTGCCTTCCCTTGACCTACCCCGCCTTCCCCTGACCTATTCTGCCTTTCCCTGACCTACCCTGCCTTCCCCTGACCTACCCTGCCTTCCCCTGACCTACCCTGTCTTCCCCTGACCTACCCTGCCTTCCCCTGACCTACCCTGCCTTCCCCTGACCTACCTTGTCTTCCCCTGACCTACCCTGCCTTCCCCTGACCTACCCTGCCTTCCCCTGACCTACCCTGCCTTCCCCTGACCTACTCTGCCTTCCCCTGACCTACCCTGCCTTCCCCTGACCTACCCTGCCTTCCCCTGACCTACCCTGTCTTCCCCTGACCTACCCTGCCTTCCCCTGACCTACCCTGCCTTCCCCTGACCTACCCTGCCTTCCCCTGACCTACCCAGTCTTCCCCTGACCTACCCTGCCTTCCCCTGACCTACTCTGCCTTCCCCTGACCTACCCTGCCTTCCCCTGACCTACCCTGCCTTCCCCTGACCTACCCTGCCTTCCCCTGACCTACCTTGTCTTCCCCTGACCTACCCTGCCTTCCCCTGACCTACCCTGCCTTCCCCTGACCTACTCTGCCTTCCCCTGACCTACCCTGCCTTCCCCTGACCTACCCTGCCTTCCCCTGACCTACCCTGCCTTCCCCTGACCTACCCTGCCTTCCCCTGACCTACCTTGTCTTCCCCTGACCTACCCTGCCTTCCCCTGACCTACCCTGCCTTCCCCTGACCTACTCTGCCTTCCCCTGACCTACCCTGCCTTCCCCTGACCTACCCTGCCTTCCCCTGACCTACCCTGTCTTCCCCTGACCTACCCTGCCTTCCCCTGACCTACCCTGCCTTCCCCTGACCTACCCTGCCTTCCCCTGACCTACCCAGTCTTCCCCTGACCTACCCTGCCTTCCCCTGACCTACTCTGCCTTCCCCTGACCTACCCTGCCTTCCCCTGACCTACCCTGCCTTCCCCTGACCTACCCTGCCTTCCCCTGACCTACTCTGCCTCTCAGGTTTTGATGAAATACAAAATGGTAATTGTAATAAGATAATTAAGGTAATGAGAAAGGGAAGCAATAATAATAATAATAATAATAATAATAATAATAATAATAATAATAATAATAATAATAATAATAATAGTAATAATGATGATGATGATGATAGAAATAATAATGATAATAGTAATCAAATTGATAATTATTGTGATAATAAATATGTACATAATTACTGTGACAACAGGTATATACAGTAATGTGAAAACAGATATATATATATATATATATATATATATATATATATATAATATATAAATATATATATATATATATATATATTATATAATATATATATGTATATATATATATATATATATATATATATATATAATATATATAATACAATATATATATATTATATAATTAAAATATATATATATATAATATATACATATATATATTATATCATACTCACATTAGTGTGATAACAGGTATATACATTAATGTGATAACAGTATATACATTAGTGTGATAACAGGTATATACATTAGTGTGATAACAGGTATATACATTGGTAATTACTGCGATAATAAATATATACTTTAATAATTAGTGTAATAACAGGTATATACATTAGCGAGATAACAGGTATATACATTAATGTGATAGCAGGCATATACATTAGTGTGATAAACGTGTAAGGGAAAAAATACATTTAGATATCAACACTATCAGCGTTTCTTTGCTGACTCATTGTTATTCTGTCACTGACCTGAATAAGTCAGCACAAACAGCCAGGACTGTCAGCTTTATGAGAACTTAACTAATACCACTTTATGTTGCTTTCCCAAAATTTTTATATTTAATAATTTTATATTTTTTTTATAATTCCTTATTTTATAAATAAAAAATTTTAAATTGTAAAAGGATAATTAAGGTTGAAAAGGGAAAAAATTAAAAAATTAAAAAAATAAAAAATTTAAAAATAATTTTTAATAAAAAGTAATAAATTGGTTTTTTTATAAAATAATAATTAAAAAATTTCTTTTAAAAATTGTGTAATAAATTTTAAAAATACTTCCCCCAAGAAAATCGGGAAATAAAAAAATTAATTATAAACATTATTAATTATCAAAAATTTAAATAAAATAATAATTATAAATATATTTCTTGTATATTTTATTATTTAATAATAAAAAAAAAACCCCATTTTTTTATTATAAAATTAAATAATAAAGGTATATTTATTAAAAATATCTACTTTTAATTTTATTCCAAAATTTTAATTAATTGGTTTCCAGGATTACATTAAAGGGGAAACCCCCGGGGGTTTTTTTTTCCCCCCCCCTTTTTTTGGGGGTTTTTTTACGGTTAAATATTTTTTTAATAATTAAATTTAATGGTTTTTTTGGGTTTTTAACTTTTTTAATTTACTTTAATTTTGATGAGGTTTTTTTTTATAAAGTTTTTGGGGCTTTGTATTTTTTATTTTTTTTTTGATATTTTTTTTTTAAAAATTCGAAAAAAATTATTTTAAGAATTAAAATTTTAAATATTTTTGGTTTTTGAATTTTTTACTGTTTTACCCTTTTAAAGTTTAATTTTTTTGTTTTTAATTACAAAATTACCCCTTTTATAATTACTGTAAAAATCCTTTTTTTACTGTTTTGTTTTTATTTGTTTGGGTTTAAAATAGGGGTAATCCCAAACCTTTTTATTACTTTTTAATATTTGCCTTTTTAAATTTATATTACTGAAAATACCACCTTTTTTATTATGTAATACTGCCTTTTTTATTTTTAAACCCCCTTATTTTGTTACGTTAAATTTTTAATCAAAAAATACCCCCTTTTTTAAATGAAATTTTAAAAACCCCCACCTTTTATTCTTTTTTTTCCCCCGGGCCTTTATTTTTACTGTTTTTTCCCACCTTTTTTTAACAGTAATCCCAACCTTTATTTTTTTACTTTTTAAACTGTTTTTTATATTACTGTTTAAAAACCCCTTTTTTAAAATTACTTTTTAAAAACTGCCTTATATTTTTTTAAAAAAAACTTTTTTTTACATTTAAAAAACCCCCTTTTTTTTATTACTTTTTAATACCACCTTATTTTTTTAACTGAAATTCCGCCTTTTATTTTATTTTTAAAACCCCCTTTTTTTATTACAGTAATACCCCCCCTTTTTTTAATTTAATCCCGCCTTATATTACTTTTAATACCGCCTTTATTACGGGTAAACCCCCTTTCTTTTAACAGTAATCCCACCTTCTATTACAGTAATACCACCTTAAATTACGGGTTAAAAACCGCCTTATATTACTTTTAATACCCCCTTTCCCATTACATTTAAAAAACCCCCTTTTCTATTACAGTATAAACCCCTTTTTAATTCTGTAATCCCACCTTCTATTACTGAAAATAACCCCCTTTTTAATTTTACTGGAATTACTGCCCAAAAATTAAATCCCACCTTATATTACTGTAATCCCGCCTTATATTACTGTAATCCCAAACCTTTAAATTACTGTTTTTCCACCTTATATTACTGAAAAATCCCCCCTTTCCCTAAAACAAAATACCCCCTTCTTTACAGTAAAAAAACCACCTTAATTACTTTTAAATACCCCCTTTTTCAATTACTGTAATTACCCCCCTTTATATTACTGAAAATACTGCCTTATTTCGAAAATACCCCCTTTAAAAATTACTGTAATAAACCTTATTTTACTGTAATACTGCCTTTTTTACTGTAATCCCCTTATTTTAATTTAAATACTGCCTTATATTACTGTAAAAAAACCACCTTCTATTACAGAAATTTACCCCCTTAATTACTGTAAAAAACCCCCCTTTCAAATTACTTTTTTAATTTCCCCCTTTTCTATTACGAATACCCCCTTTTATTACGTAAAAACCACCTTTTTACGTAATTCCGCCTTAAAAATTCTGTAATCCCAAACTTATTTTACTGTAATCCCATTTTTCAATTCCAGAAATCCCACCTTTATTACAGTAATACCCCCTTTCTTTTTACAGTAATACCCCCTTTAAAATTCTTTTAAAACTACCTTTTTTTTACTGTAATACCCCTTTATATTACTGTAATAAAACTTTTTTTTACGAATACTGTTAAAATTTTACTGAAATTCTGCCTTATTTTATGTAAACTGCCTTAAAATTATTTAAAAAACCACCTTCAATTACAGTAAAAACCACCTTTATTACTGTAATATTCCTTTATATTTGTAATTATCCCTTTAAAAATTCTGTAAAAACCCCCTTCTATTACAGTAATACCCCCTTTATTTTCTGTAAAACTACCCTTAAATTACGGGGAATACTGCCTTAAAACTGAAAATCCCACCTTATTTTACTGTAATACTCCCTTATATTACTTTTAATACCACCCTAAATTACTGTAAAAAACTCCCTTAAAATTACTGTAATCCCACCTTTATTTCGGAAATTACTCCCTTAAAAATTACTGTAATATGCCTTATTTTTTTATGTAATCCTCCCTTTATATTACGGGAAAATACGCCTTTATTACTGAAAAACCCACCTTATATTACTGTAATATTTCCCTTTAAATTACTGTAATACCACCTTAAAATTACTTTTAATACTCCCTTATTTTTACTGAAATTTCCCACCTTTTTTTAACTGAATTATCCCTTAAATTACTGAAATTTCCCCTTATTTTATGAAATTTACCCCCTTTAATATTACTGTAATACTGCCTTATTTTAAGTAAAAACCCCCCTATATTACTGTAATACTGCCTTATATTACTGAAAATCCCCACCTTATATTACGTAAAAACTCCCTTATTTTACTGTAATACTGCCTTTTATTACGTAATACTCCCTTTTTAATTACTGAATATCCCTTTAAAAATTATTTTAATCCCCCTTAAAATTATGAAATACTCCCAAAAAATTTTACGAAATACGGCCTTAAATTACTTTTAAAACACCTTAAAATTACTGTAATACTCCCTTTATATTATGTAATACTGCCTTTATATAACTGTAAATATGCCTTTTTTAAAACGTAAATACCCCCAAAAATATTACTGTAATCCTTTTTTTATATTATTTGGAAAAACTCCCTTTTATATTACTGTAATACCCCCTTAAATTACTGTTTTTACTCCCCTTATATTACTGAAATTAAACCTTTATTACGGGAATATGCCTTATTTTAAACGAAAATATGCCTTATATTATTTGTAATACTCCCAAAAATTTTACGTAAAAACCACCTTATTTTTAGAAAATACTGCCTTATTTACTGTAATACCCCCTTATATTACTGTAATACTGCCTTATTTTATTTTAAAAACCCCCTTTATATTATTTGTAATCCCTCCCTTTATATTACTTTTTAAAAACCCCTTTATTTTACTGTAAAAAACTCCCTTTTTTTAATTACTGAAAATTACTCCCAAAAAATTTTCTTTTAATCTCCCTTTATATTGCTAAAATCCCTTTTTAAAAATTGCTGTCAAACTTCTTATATTACTTTTTTAGTGCCTTAAAATGCTTTTAAAAACACCTTATATTGCGTTTTGGGGCCCTTTTTTTAAATTCTTTTAATATAACTTATAATGCTAAAATGCCCCCTTATATTGCTATAATACTCCCTAGTATTGTAAATACCTTACATGCTGAAAATTTTCTTTGTATTGCTGAAACCCCCTTATTTTTGAAAATCCCCCTTAAAAATTACTGAAAACCGCTTTATTTTGGGCTGTAATACCCCTTAAAATTGTAATCCCGCTTTTAAAATTGCTGTAACTCCTTAAATTGGCTTTTAATACCACCTAAAAAGGCAAATCCCACCCATTTGCAATAAAACAGCGTAAATATTTTTTTTATACACCCGCTGCAGTACTACCTTCACGTAAAAAACCAAACTTCAGGGTAAAACACCACCTCACATTGGTATAATGCCCCCCTTACACGGGTACAACATTTTTTCTCAGGGTTTAACACCACCTCCCCTTGGTAAAATGTCCCTTTAACACTGGTCAACACTATCTCCAGGGGATAACCCCACCCCCAAAAGGGTATAATGCCCCCTTTAAACCACGGGTTTACAACACACCCTCTCACGGTATAACACCCCCCCCATTGGTAAAATGCCACCTTAACTGGTAAAAAACACTATCTCTACGGTATAACACCACCTCACATTGTATAATGCCCCTTACCGGGGAAAAACACTATCTCTCAGGGTTTAATAAACCCCCTACTTTGGATAATGCCACCTTACACGGCCCTAAAACTATCCCCTCCGGTAAAAAACACCACCTAACTTTGGGTATAATGCCCCCTTACACGGGTAAACCCTATTTTTAGGGTTTATAACCCCCCTCACTTTGGGTTTTAATGCCCCCTTTACACGGTCAAACTTTTCCTTCCCCGGTTTAACCCCACCTCAAAATTGGTTTATAATGCCACCTTACATGGTAAACACTATCTACAGGGAATAACCCACCTCTTTTTGGGGATAATGCCCCCTTAAAAAGGAAACAAACACTATCTCACACGGTTTTTTAAACACCACCTCAAAATTGGGTAAATGCCCCCTTTACACTGGTAAAACCAAAAAACTCTAAACGGTATAACACCCCCTACATTGGAAAATGCCCCCTTTTCACTGGTACAACACTATCCTCACTTAAAACCCCCTCACTTGGTTTTAAAATGCCCCCTTTTTCACTGGTAAAACATATCTCTCAGGGTTTATAACCCACCTACTTTGGGGAATAATGCCCCCTTACATGGTACAACCTTTTCTAAACAGGGTATAACCCCCCTACATTGGTTTTAATGCCCCCCTTACACTGGTACAACACAATCTTCCGGATAACACCCCCCTCCCCATTGGTAAAATGCCACCTTACACGGGAAACAAAACCTTTTCTCAGGGTATAACACCACCTCACATTGGTAAAATTTCCCAAATTTCAGGGTTACAACACTATTTTCCCCGGGTAAAACCCCCCTCCTTTGGGTTTAAAAACCCCCTTTAAACACTGGTAAAACTTCTCTCACGGAAAAAAACACCACCTCACATTTGGTAAAAGGCCCCCTTTTCAGGAAACAACCCTATCTCTCCCGGAAAAAAACCATACCTCACATTGGGAAAAATCCCCCCTTACACTGGTCCCAAAACACAAATTTCCCCCGGGTTTAAAAAAACCCCCCTCCCCTTTGGGTTTTAAAAATCCCACCTTAAAAGGAAAACCCCTATCTCTCCCGGTTTAAAAACCCCAACCTAAATTGGGTATAACCCAACCTTAACAGGTACAAAAAATATCTCACACGGAATAACCCCACCCAACATTGGAAATTGCCCCTCCCACGGGTTACAAAACTATCTCTCAGGGGTATAAAAAACCCCCTCCAAGGTATAAACCCACCTTACACGGTAAAAACATATTACAGGGTAAACCCCACCTCAAAAATTGGTATAATGCTCCCTTTTCACGGTAAAACCCACTATCTCACACGGTAAAACCCCCACCTCACATTGGGTATAATGCCCCCTTACCTGGAAAACCCATTTACCTCTACGGTATAACACTACCCCCACTTTGGGTTTATAATGCCCCTTACATGGTACAACACTATTTTCCACGGTAAAAAAAACACAACCCCCCAAAATTGGTAAAATGCCCCCTTTTACCGGTACAACCTTTTCTCTAAGGGTATCCCCACCACCTACTTTGGTAAAGGGCCACCTTAAACGGAAAAATCACTATCTACAGGGTATAAAAACCCCCACTCATTGGTATAATGCTATTTTTCACTGGAAACAAAAATTCTCACACGGTAATAAAAACCACCTCCATTGGTAAAATTTGCCACCTTACACGGGGTACAAAAACCTATCCCCGGGGAAAAACCCCACCTCACATTGGTAAAAAGCCCCCTTTCCCAGGGGTAAACCCCATCTCTCACTGAAAAAAACACCCCCTCACTTTGTATATGCCCCCTTACCGGGTACAAAAAAATCTCACAGGGTTTATAACACCCCTCAACTTTGGGTATAATGCAAACCTTTTACACGGGTACAACACTTTTTTCACAGGGAAACCCACCCCCTCACTTTGGCTTTAATCCCAAACCTTACACTGGTACAACACTATCTCTCACGGTATAACACCACCTCACATTGGTATAATGCCACCTTACACTGGTACAACACTATCTCACACGGTATAACACCACCTCACATTGGTATAATGCCACCTTACACTGGTACAACACTATCTCACACGGTATAAAACCCCAACCCCTCACTTTGGGTAAAAAATGCCACCTTACATTTGGTTTACAACTCTTCAAGGGTTAAACCCCCACCTCACATTGGTAAAAATTCCCCCAAACCACGGGTACAACATATCTCACACGGAAAAAAACACCCCCTTTCCATTGGTAAATGCCACCTTACCCCGGTACAAAAACTTTTCCCCAAAAGGGTAAAAACACCACCTCACATTGGAAAAATGCCCCCTTTAAACCGGGGGAAACAACACTATTTTCCCCGGGGGGTTATAAAACCCCCCAAATTTGGATAATGCCCCCTTACCTGGTAAACCCACATTCACACGGTATAACACCACCCACTTTGGTTTAAATTTGCCCCCTTACACTGGTACAACACAATCTCCCGGTATAACCCCAAACCTAAATTTTGGGAAAATCCCACCTTACACTTTTGAACACTATCTCATACGGTAAACCCCCACCTCAAAATTGGTAAAAGGGGGGCCCCCTTACACGGTACAACACAAATTTTCCCCACGGTATAAAAAACCCCCCTCACTTGGTATAATGCCCCCCTTTACGGTACAAACAATTTTTACGGTATAACCCCCCTCAAAATTTTGGGTATAATGGACCTTAAAAACGGGGTGCAACACTAAAAAAGGGTATAACACCCCCTCACATTGGAAAAGGGCCCACCTTTCCCATGGTAAACCCTATTTTACCGGTTAAAACCCCTACATTGGAATAATGCCCCCTTTAACACTGGTAAAAACACTATCTCTAAGGTTAAAACACCACCTCACTTTGGGTATAATCCCAAATTACATGGTCCCAAACCCCATCTCCACGGTATAACACCACTCACATTGGTATAATCCCACCTTACCCTGGTAAAAACACAATCTCACACGGTTAACACCCCCCAAAATTGGTTTTAATGCCACCTTACATGGTCAAACTATCTCAAAAGGGTTTAATAAACCACCCCCAAAATTGGGAAAAATGCCCCTTTTACACGGGTTTAAACACTATCTTTCCGGTATAACCCCACCCTCACATTGTATAATGCCCCCTTACATTTGGTACAACATTTCTCACCCCGGTTATAACACCACCCCCACATTTTTTAAAAATCCCACCTTACATGGTAAACCCCAATCTCACACGGTTAAAAACCCCACCTCAATTTATGGGCCCACCTTACATGGGCAACACATTCTCACGGGTATAACCCCCCCTTCACATTGGTTATAAAGGGAAAAACCTTTACACGTAAAAAACCCCCCATTTTATCTCCCAACCAGTTAAACACACTCACATTTTTGGTATAATGCCCCCTTAAAAGGGGGTACAAAACTTTCCCACCCCCGGAAAAAAACCCCCCACGGTATAACCCCCCAACATTGGAAAAAACCCCCCCCCGGGAAAAGCCCCCCCCCCCGGCCCCCCCCCCCCGGGCCCCCCCCCCCGGGAAAAAAAAGGGGGAAAAAAAAAAAAAACTAATTTAGGGTTTATAAAATAAAAGGTTTTTAAAATTTAAATAAGGGGTTTTAAAAACAAAATTTTAAAGGTTTAACAAAAATCACGGGTTTAAAAATGAAAATTCCCCAGGGTAAAACCACTACTCACACGGTTTAACCCCCCTCACTTTTTGTATAATGCCCCCTTTAACTGGTACAAACAATCTCCCCGGGTTTAAACCCCATACATTGGTAAAAAATCCCCCTACATGGTACAACCCCTTATCCCCAACAGGGTTTAAACACCCCCTCACTTTGGGTATAATGCCCCCTTACATGGTACAACACTATCCAACGGTATAACCCCCCCTCCATTTTTATAAAAACCAAACCTTATTTCTGGTAAAAACACTTTCTCACACGGTAAAACACCCCCCCTCACATTGGTAAAATTGCCACCTTACACGGGTTTTACAAAAAAAAATTTTCAGGGAAAAACCCCCCTACTTTGGAAATAATCCCCTTACACGGGTACAACACTATTTTCCTAGGGTATAACACAAACCTAACTTTGGTATAATGCCCCTTTACACTGAAACAACATATCTCTCCCCGTAAAACCCACCTCACATTGGTATAATCCCACCTTACACTGGTACAAAAATTTTCTCATGGTTTAACACCACCCACTTGGTTAATCCCCCTTTAAACATGGTAAAACACTATCCACAGGGTAAAAACCCCACCTCACATTGGATAATGCCCCCCAAAAACATGGTACAACCCTATCTCACAGGTGAAACCACCCCCATTGGTAAAACCCACCTTACATTTGGTACAACCCACTATCTTTTGGGTTTAAACCCCCCCTCACTTTTGGTTTAAAGAACCTTACACGGAAACAAAAACTATTTTTCCCCGGGTTTATAACCCACCTCACATTGGATAATGCCCCCTTTAACACGGTACAACACTTTCTCAAAACGGTTAAAAACCCCTCCCTTTGGGGTATAATCCCCAACCCTTACACGGGGCCCAAATTTTCCATACGGTATAACACCCCCTCGCTTTGGGTTTATAAGGCCATTACAGGGTTTTACAACACATTTTAAACGGTATAAAAACCTCCTTGGTAAAATTTGCCCCCCTTACACGGGTACAACAATCTAACACGGTTAAAAACCCACCTCACTTTGGATAATGCCACCTTAACTGGTACAAACAAACTCACACGGTAAAAACCCCCCACCTAAAGGGTATAATGCCCCCTTAAAAATGGAAAACAACACTATCCCCTTACGGTAAAAACCCCCCTCCATTGGTAAAAAGCCCCCTTTACATTTGGGCAACACTACTCATAGGGAATAACCCACCTCACTTTGGGTTTAAAAGCCCCCTTAAACACGGAACCAACACTATCTCCCCCACGGTAAACCCCACCTCACATTGGAATAATGCCCCCTTTACACGGGTACAACCTTTTCCCCTCCCCCGGTTAAAAAAACACTACCTCAAAATTGGTAAAAGAAATTCACGGAAACAACACTTTTCTCAGGGTTTAAAACCCAACCCCCTTTCACTTTGGGTTTATAATCCCCCTTCACTGGTCCCGCACAAATTCACAGGGTTTATAAACCACCTCAATTGGTAAAAATGCCACCTTTAAAGGGGTACAACACTATTCAAGGGTATAACCCCCCCTCCATTGGTAAATCCCCACCTTACACTGGTAAAACACCATCTCACGGGGGTAATACCTCCTTACAGGGTTCAACACGATCTAAACGCCGGTTTTTAATACCCCCTTACACTGGAACAAAAAAACCATTTTCACGCTGGAAAAAACCCAACCGGGCCCCCAAAAACCCGGGTTCCCCCTTAAAACATTTCTTTAAACTTTTTTTTTCCGGGGCCCTTTTAAACTTTTTCAACCAAAGGTAAAATATCGTATTTGCCGACTTTTGGGGTGGGGTTTTTCCCCCCAAATGTCCCCAAAAAAGGGGCGTAAATTTTTTTTATGCAAAAAAATTCCCCCATTGAATGTGGCAAATACCCCAGGGGGGGAAAAATTCCCCGCCAGTGGGTTAAAAAAACATCAGCCGTTTTTTTATTTTGGTCCCGCTAAATTGTAATAAATTCTATTGACAGAAAATTCCCCACGTATTTTTTTAGCATATAAAAATGAATATTTTAAACATATATATGTTTAAACATGTTCATGAACATTATTGATAATATGGGGTTAAAGAACATATTTTAAAAGGGGCCAAAATTAATAACATTTAAAGGGCTGGGTTTTTGGGGAAAAAGGGTGGGTTAAATTAGGGGGAAAAAAAACAAAAGGGAGTTACACATTCTGTTTGCGGGGATGATCCTGTGTTAGGGGAGATTTAAAAAATTTTTGAAAAGGGTTTTGTGGACGATTTTTTTGGGGGTTATTTAAAGGTAGAAAGTTGAAAGGTGAGGGTAAAAAGGGATTTGGGGGTAAAGAAACATTCATGAAAAACGGGGTTAAACCCATAGAAGGATGAAGGAAAAAAGTTTGATTGATGCGTGAGGTATCTGTGGAGCAAAAAAAAAATTTTTATGAAATGGATGCAAAGAAAAAAATTTTAAAAAGAGTATAGGGGGTCCCAAAAAACTTTTTTAGGGGTTGTGAAGTTTGGGTTTTGGAAAAAGCAGCAGCGAGGGAGGGTTTGGGAAAGACAGTGGAGTTTGTCCTGTCAAGGGCAATTTTTGTGGTGAAAAAAATTATGCAGAGAATTCGAAGTGAAAAAATTTTTAAGGAAAAAAAAGGTGTGGGTTAATAAAAGTATTAGTAGGGGGGCCAAAAGAGGGGTTGGGGGATTAGTGGCCCAAAGAAAAAAAGATTTGGGAAGAGGAAAAAATCTTTAGGGGAAAGGGGTGGGGGGTAGGGTTTCCGGTCCCCCGGAAAAAAAAAGGTTTGGGAGGGGGGGGGTTTAAAGGATTTTTTGGGGGCGGGGGGTTTGGGAATTTCCCAGAAAGAAAGTGTAGCTTGTTACTTTAGGAGTAAAATGGGACGAATGGTTTTTGGGATCTGCGAGTGTTTGGAGTGTGGCAGGGAAAAATTTAGGGGAAGGTTTTCGGGGAAACCCGGATTTTTTTTTTTTATGGTTTTTGACCCTTGGAAAGGGGAAGAAAATTGCCTGACTTTAAAGGGGGGGTTTGGGATAGTGTTTATTTTGGGAAGGGGAAAATTTTATAAAAGCTTCTAAATTGTTTCTATCTGGCACCTCTGAAAAGACGTGGAGGTGAAATTGTGTGAGTGAGGTGAAATTTTTGAATGATGATGAAAAAATTTTTTTTATTTTGGGGAATTTTTTTCTTTTTGGGGCCCCTTTCCTCGGTGGGAAGGGGAAAGCCGACTTTTTTGAAAATATATATATATATTAAAATTAAAATATATATAATATAAATATAATTTTAAATGTTGTGTGTGTGTGTGTTGTGTGTGTGGGTGTGGTGTTGTGTGTGTGTGTGTGTGTGTGTTTTGTGTGTGTGTGTGTGTTTTTGTGGGGTGGGGTTTTATGTGTGTGTGTGTGTGGGGTCGGGACGAAAAGGTAAAGCTGGGCAATTTTGCAAGAAAACCCCTTTAAGATTAAAACCATTTCCAAAAAATTTTTTTCTTTTAAAGTTTAAAAAATTTTATTTTTTATTTGTTTTTAATGTAAAAAAATTTAAAAATTTTGTATCAAAAAAAACCATAGCGCTATTTAATTTTAAACCCATCCAAATAGATATAAATTTTTGATAAGTTTACAATTTAAAAATTTTTAAAAAACCCAAAACCGTGAAATACATTTTTTGTTAGTCCCTGACAGTGATAAGGGTAAAGTGGGAAATTTTCAATTCTTACTTCCCCTCAGGTTTTTCTCAGGAAAATTTCCATCGAAAATTCCCCAAATAATAGATTTTTGTAGAGCAGGGTGATAATAAAATTTTGGGGGGGGGGGGGGGGGGGGCGATTGCGGTAACAGTGACATGGTTTTTCAGACAAATAGAGAAACTTAAAAACCCAACAAATCCCCGGCCCCGATGAATGTTTTTCAAGGGTGTTTTAAAAGGGAAAGTAAAGAGGAACTTAGCATAACTTTGGGGTAATTTTTCAAAAAGTATCATACAAACTGGGGATAATGCCTGATTAAAATGGAAAAAAGGGAAATTAATACCCATTTACAAGGGAGGTGACAGGTCCTTTGGGTTCGAAATTTTGACCAATAAGCCCTTTCCTCCATAGTGGGAAAATTTTTTAGAATCAAAATTTCCGAAGCAATTGTAGCCCTCTTGACAGGCCCCAGATTTGGGTTAAGAATCTCAAACACGGTTTTAAAAGGGCGTTTTCCCCGTCTTTAGAATTTAAAACTTTTTTCATAAGGTTTTGAGGAGGTAGTTTTGGTAATGAAAATGATAATTTTGTATAAGGATTTAGTAAGGCTTTCGGGTAGAGTTCCCAAAACCCCGAGGGGTATTTAGGAAAATTAAGGCACACGGAATAGGAGGAGAATTTTTTTTCCCGGGTTGAAGCATGGTTTTACGAAGGCGAAGAGAGTTTGCATAAATAGGGGAAAATCAGAATGGGGGGGACTTCCCCAAGCGGTTTTTCCCAGGGGGCGTGGGTTTGGGGGGCCTTTTTGTTCCCCAAACTACATAAACAAAATAGAGAGGGAATTTAAAAGGACATAAGAAAAAAAAGGGTGATGACACCAAAAAAGGCCCCTCCAAATTTATTTTAAAGGGACATTAAAAGCACTCCAGGTGATTTTTAATAGGATGCAGTGGCGGAAAAAGTGGAAAATCGGGTTAAAATTTTTACAAATTCAAAGTTTAAATGTTGGAAAAGGAAATAACAATTCCCCATAAAAACTAAAAAAAATAGATCTTAATACTAAATGATTTCGGAAAAAGGAAAATTTTGGAGGGTTTGGGTTTTTAAATAATCAAAACCCAAGGGCAACAAAAGGGATTAGATTGCAATAAAGCTAACAAAACCTTTGGGTTATTTTCTGAAGTAAAAAAAATTTGAAATTTCAGGGTTTTTCTTCAACTCTATATTTTCCTTTGGGGTTAAAGGGCCCTTTTTAGAATTTTGCTGCGCAATCTGGTCCCCCGAAAAAAAAGAAAGGATTAAAAGGGTTTTGGGAAAAAGTACGGAGGAGAAAAAGACCAAAAATGAAACCCCCCTGTATCAGAAAAACTTCCATAAGGGTAGACTGGGGGGTTCCCGAATCTGCACTTTTCGAAAGGATAAAAAATTTGGGGGATAAAAAAACGAGGTGAAAAAATAAAAACAGGGTTTAAAAAAGGGCATGTAAAAAAAAACGTGCTGAAAAAATCAAAAATAGCAGGGCTCGCAGCAATGGGTTTAAGTTTGGGGAAAAAATTTAGATTCAGGAAAGAAATAGGAAACATGGTTTGGTAATGATTGTGGGGGTGAGTGGAAAAAACCTTTCCCCAGTACCGCATAGACGCTATGACGTTTTGTTTTTAAAATATGTTGGGTTTAAAACCTGGGGTGGTTTTGGGTGAATGTGAGTTGAAACCGACTAGCTTTTTGCTTTAAAGGGGGTTTTTACCTCAAACTTTTTTCTTCAAAATTTTTGTCCAAGAATTGGGATTTATAAAGCCATGGTGGCGAAACGTCTAAATAAAGAAAACCCAGATGTTGCACAAGTGTCTTAAAATTTTTCTTGTGCTACTAGGGGGGAAGCTGTCTTCCTCCCCCTTATGGGACGTGGGGACCTTTATAGGGAAGGTAATTTGGGTTAAGCCCGGGGGGAGAAAAAAAGCTGCTTCGCCAAAAGGCCCGAAAGGGCCCGGCGTGTTCCCTTTCTTTTTTGTTAAGGTTCAGACTGATTTTTTGCGAAATTATTTGGGAATAAATTTTGCTTTGCTTAAAACGGCAAGAAAAGCGTTTCTATTTGAGCAAAAAAAACGCAAGTTTTGAATTTCTGGCACGACATATTAATTTTAAAAAATAAAATTTTAAAAATATAAATATTTATTTAAAAATTTTATTAAAAATATATTTTTATTTTATATTTTATAATATTTTATTTTATTATATTTATATATATATTAAAAATAAATAAAAATATATAATATATATATATAACTATATAAAATAATTATATATTTATATATATATATATATTTTATAAATAATATATATAAATATTAAAAATATTTTATAAAATATAAAATATATATTTTATATAAAATTATATAATTTTTAATATATAAAATTTATATAAAAACTCGGCAGGAGATTCAAATTCCCCATTAAGAAGCTGGGGGGGCCCCGAGTAAACAAAAAACAAAAACAAAAAGGGCAGGGGCCCAAGACCCGTTCAAAATGCCCCCCCAGAAAACCTAAGGGGGGTTTCCAAAAGGGCCCCCGACAGTCTCAAGAAAGGGGACTGGACAGGCACCCGAAGTCATTCCCCCAATCAGCTGGGTGGGTTTGTTTCGGGCCCGGGTTTTCGTGTGGGCCCGCAGTTTAAAAGGCCGCTTGATAGACCCTCATTCCCAGAGACCTGGTCCAGATCCGGGGTGAAGGGGGGCCCTTGAAACCCCCAAACCATTCCCCCGGCAAAATTAAAATTTATAATCAACTGGGGTTGGGGTTAGGGGTTTTGTGTGTGGTGTGTGTGTGTGTGGTGTATCACCCAATTTTTGGGGTTTTTTTAGGGGTCGAGGACTCAGTCCTGGCCCCCCCTCTTTAATGAAACGCTACTAGGTTCCCCTCCCTCTCTGCTTCCTGGCTTTGGCGTAACCCCTTTTTAAAACTAATGGGGTTTCCCGCCCCCACTACTTACTTGCGGGAAATTTTTCTTCCCACGGGCTCTAAAACTGAAGAAATACTTTCCCAACCCTCCCCGTGACTTTTGAGTCTTCCCGCTTTCAAATTGTGACCCCCTTTTTTCTGTGTCCCTTTCTGGAAACATCCTGTCCTGTCCACCCTTTTCTATTTCCCCCCAGATTTTTGTTGTGTTTAGGGCTCCCCCCGGGCCCCTTTGTCCCCCAGTTTTCGTCGTCTGATTTCCCAAAACCCCTTCCCCTTTTCGACATTTTCCCCATTGGGACAACCTTGTTGCAAATTTGTACTTTCTCTAACCTTTTTGACGTGCTCGAAACCCGGTGTGGGTTAGACTGGGCGGGCATCCCCCAGTATGGGCCCCAAAAATTCACAGTGTACGTGTTTTTTGAAAAGTTTTCCCTTTTTTAAGGTATCGGGAAAGCTATTCCCCAGGGTTTCCCCGGGACTGATGCTGCCGCAGTTTATTTGGTTTTAAGTGTGCATCCCGGGGACGGTCGGGGGTTAAGGTCCCCCCCCCAAGGGCTTTCTCCCTGGGTGGGTTGTTGTCTTTGTCCAACCCAGCCTTACTCTATCTTTTGGGGCTTCTTTCCCCCCCCCCAATCTTTAAAGTTTGCATTTGGAGGGTTGAATTTTAGAAGCCGTTTCTGGACAAAATTTCTAGCCTGTCCCGGTCTCTTTGCAGTCCTGGGCCCCGTCCCCATCCCATAAAAATTTTCTCATCAGCTTCACATCATTTGCGAATAGGGACACTTCAGATCTTATTTTTATGGTCGTTCGCATATATCAAAAATAGCACTGTTCCTATAACTGCCCCCTGTGGGACCCCGCTCGTCACAGGGCCCACTGTGATACCTCTTCACGTACCAATGACTCGTTGTTGCCATCCCTGTCAGGTATTCCCTGATCCATTGCAGTGCCCCCCTGTTATATGCGCCTGATCTCCAGCTTCTGCACTAATCTCTTGTGAGGAAACTGTGTCAAAGGTCTTCCTTGCAGTCTAGGGAAAATGCAATCAACCCACCCTCTCTTCGTGTCTTACTTCTCTTACCTTGTCATAAAACTCCAGTAGGTTTGTGACATAGGATTGCTTTCCATGAACCCACGCTGGTTTTCATTTTATAATCTTGTTCCGTTCCAGGTGTTCCACCACTTTTCCTCCTGATAATCTTCTCCATGACTTTGCATACTATACATGTCAGAGACACAGGTCTGTAGTTTAGTGCCTCGTTTCTGTTTCCTTTCTTAAATATGGGGATTACATTTGCTGTCTTCCATTTCTCAGGTAGTTGCCCCGTTTCAAGGGATGTTTGAAGATTGTGGTTAGAGGCACGCACAGCAAACTGTGTGTGTGTGCGTGGTGTGTGTGTGTGTGTGTGTGTGTGTGTGTGTGTGTGTGTGTTGTTGTGTTGTTGGGGTGTGTGTGTGTGTGTGTGTGTGTGTGTGTGGGGTGTGTGTGTGTGTGTGTGTGCGTGTGTGTGTGTTGTGTGAGTGTGTGTGAGTGGTGGTGTGTGGTGTGTGTGTGTGTGTGTGAGTGTGTGTGTGTGTGTGTGTGTGTGTGTGTGTTTTGTGTGTGTGTGTGTGTGTGTGAGTAATGTGTGTGTGTGTGTGTGTGAGTGTGTGTGTATATGTGTGTGTGTGTGTGTGTGTGTGTGTGTGTGTGTGTGTGTGTGTGTGTGTTTTGTGTGTGTGTGTGTGTGTGTGTGTGTGTGTGTGTGTGTGTGTGTGAGTGTGTGTGGGTGTGTGTGTGTGTATATATATATGTGTGAGTTTGTGTGTGTGTGTATGTGTACTCACCTAGTTGTACTCACCTAGTGAGGTGGGGGGGTCGATCCGAGCTCCTGCCCGCCTTTTTCACTGATCGCTACTAGGTCACTCTCCCCGAGGGCCCTGAGCTTTATCATACCTCTGCTTAAAAGCTATGTATGGATCCTGCCTCCACTACATCGCTTCCCAAACTATTCCACTTACTGAATACTCTGTGGCTGAAGAAATACTTCCTAAAAATCCCTGTGATTCATCTGTGTCTTCAGCTTCCAACTGTGTCCCCTTGTTACTGTGTCCAATCTCTGGAACATCCTGCCCTTTTTCCACCTTGTCAAATTTCCCCTCAGTATTTTGTATGTCGTTATCATGTCCCCCTATCTCTCCTGTCCTCCAGTGTCGTCAGGTTGATTTTCCTTAACCTCTCCTCGTTTGGACATACCTCTTAGCTCTGGGGCTAGTCTTGTTGCAAACCTTTGCACTTTCTCTAGTTTCTTTCACGTGCTTGGGTAGGTGTGGGTTTTCCAAACTGGTGCCGCATACTCCATATGGGCCTAACGTACACGGTGTACAGGGTCCTGAATGATTCCTTATTAAGATGTCGGAATGCTGTTCTGAGGTTTGCTAGGCTCCCATGTGTGTGTGTGTATGTGTTGTGTGTGTGTGTGTGTGTGTGTGTGTGTGTGTGAGTGTATGAGTGCCAGTGACCTGGTAATTCTCATACCATTACTCCAAGCAGTTAAGAAGTTTCCTCTATGACCTCATTTAAGGGTA
>NC_069412.1:55537867-55565868 GCF_026875155.1 Cherax quadricarinatus | reverse complement strand
TAAAAATCCCCAAACTAGATTGCTACCAAAAAAGTTTCATGATACGTAGATCGCATCCCCAAAGTAATATTTAAATTTTCCCAATTCTATCGTTAGCATTGAAGTGTCGATTTTTTGGGAAAAAGATTTGACAAATTTTAACGCACTCGGGGAATAATGGATAATCAATCGAGTAAATTGTGTGGGTCATACAGCAAAATGGGTAGGGGTTTTGGAAAATGGGGGTATGCAAGGGGAAAGGGTGGTAAAGGGGAAAAGGGGTAGAAAGGGGGAAAGGGGCGTAAAGGATGGGGTATGCAGGGGGGTGGGGGTTTGAAGGAAGGGGTAGCACGGGGAAAGGGGGTGTGAAGGATAGGGGGTAGCAAGGGTAGAGGGTTAAAGGGTAGGGGGTATGCAAGGGTAGAGGTTTGAAGGGATAGGGGGTATGAAAGGGGGTAGAGGTGTGTGAAGGAAGGGGGTATGAAAGGGGGAAAGGGGTTTTAAAAAGGATGGGGGTAGCGGGGGTGGGCTGTAAAGGGAAAAGGGGGATGAAAAGGGGTAAGGGTGTAAAGGGTGGGGGGTATGAAAGGGGGTAGGGGCATGTAAAGGATAGGGGGTATGAAAGGGGGGTAGAGGCGTTAAAGGATAGGGGTAGCAAGAGGTAAGGCGTGTGAAGGATGGGGGGTATGAAAAGGGGGTAGAGGCGTGTGAAGGATAGGGGGGGGCAAGGGTGGGCGTGTGAAGGAAAGGGGGTATGAAAAGGGTAGAGGCTGTAAAGGATGGGGGGTATGCAAGGGGTAAGGCGTGTAAAAAAAGGTAGGGGGTATCAAGGGGTAGGGGCGTGTAAGGATGGGGGGTATGCAAGGGGTAGAGGCGGTGAAGGAAGGGGGAGCAAAGGATAAAAGAGGTTAGTGGGGGTGGAAGGGTTGGCTTAAAGAAATCATAGTGGGTAAATATGTTATTTTCTTTTAAATAACGGAAAATCTGTCCCAAAAGGTGGTCCCAGCGGGTTATTTGGGTGTGTAAAGGTGTTTTTTAATTTTGGGAAAACTAAATCCTTCGTGCCCCTGACAAATAGATAAAAATGAGAAACAGTAAAAGATGCAGACGCACAGCCGGGTTTGTTTTTAAATGTGAATCTATGTGAAGAAACATTGATTCGAAATCATTGAGATTTTCCCAAAACCCGGCGGCAGTGGGAAAGAGGGCCCAAACCCATTTAGCTTGAAATTTGTTGCATTCAAACTCGGCCCAATTTGATGACGGGTTTTCCGGTTTGAGAGAGCACTGAAAAAAAAAAAAGAGAAAGGCATACTCTCAGAATTGATTATTTTTTTTTAATTTATTCCCTTTATTAGACCCCAAAACCATCCGCGGGGGGTATCAAAAGATTGGGGCCCCAAAAGGGTTTACCGGAGAGAGTTCCGGGGTCAACGCCCCCGCGACCCGGGTCGACTGGGCCTCATGGGGGCTGCAAATTTTTGATGCTAAACAGTTATGGTAATGAATACTTACATTTTTGTTTTGGGTTTACAACAATGAGTTGTTTATGCAACAAAATTAGGCACAATTAGGTAACTTGATATGGTTCTGAATTATTTATATCATGCACTATTTTCTTTCAGAAGGGTTGGAAATAAGTCACTGTAGATAAAAATATTTGGACACTTTAAATTTTGTAAGTTGTCTGAGTTTTATCGCACCCCAGTACATGAAGCAAAATATGACAATAACCATCTGGCAAAGTTTACATTTAGTTGTCTGCACCAGCGCTGTTTTTTAAAAAATTTTATTATTTTTAATATTATTATATAACAAGGGGGAAAAGCGCTAAACCCGGAGGTTTTATACAGGCCTGGGGGGGGGGATGTGAAGCCGAATCCCTTCCACATCCCCCTCCCCAGGCGCTTTTATCCCCCGGGTTTACCCTTTCCCCCTTGATTATAAAAAATAATAATAAAGCAGCAGCGGGGGGTACTGATGCAACCGGTATCTTTGGTATGCGACATTTAATCGCCTAATTGTAGTTGCAGGGGGTCGAGACTCGGCTCCTGGCCCCGCCTCTTCACTAAGTCTGGGTCCCTTCCCTGCCCTGACTTTACCCCTCGTCTTAAAACTATGTTTTTCCTGCCCCCACTACATCACTCGCCAGATTTTCCCATTTCCGACCACTCTATGATTGAAGAAATATTTCCAAACATCCCTGGACTCACTGAGGCTTCAGCTTCAAGAGTGACCCCTTGTTTCGTGCCCCCCCTCTGGAACATCTGTTCTGTCCCCTTGTCTGTTACACGCCGGGGGCGTCAAAAGGGGGGGGGGCACCCCGGGTGACACCATTTAAAGGGGGGTACACCATAAGCCTCAAAAGAATACTAAATGACCAAAACCATGCGCAGCAACCAAAGGAAAAATCCTTTTTCAAAATTATGGCCATTATGGGATTAACAGATAAATATGGGCCATTTGGGGAAAATCTTAAATTTTGATGAATGTATAGTGATTTTTGGCCGAAGGAAGGGAAAAAAATTTACCCGATTTTTTGGAATGTTACCTGTACCAATTTTAAAAATGGGAAACTGTTTTTTTTTTTTTTTTGTTTTTTTTTTTTCTTGTTTAAATGAATAAATGTGGATCTTTTCCTATACTCAGAGTGGTTTTTATTTTTATTTTTCCTCAATATTTCTACGATTTTTTATTTTTTTTCATTAATAAAGTTCTGTTTAGGCCCTTTTTTCGTTCTATTGTAAACTAGTCATGGCTGCCAAGGATTAAAAGGTTTTCACCCCCCATCCCCCGCCCCCGGGGTTTCATGGGGGGGGGCCAAAGATTCCCCCCAGGGGACACCAACTCTAGCGAGCCTCTTTTACACGCGTATTTGTATGTCGTTATCACTCTCCCTTAACCCCTCCCCCAGTTCGCCAGGCCGAGTTTCCTTAGCCTTTCTTGTAGCATTCCCCTTCTCTGGAACTAACCCTTTTTGCAAACCTTTTCACTTTTTCTAATTTCTTAACGTGCTTGCCCGGGGCGGGTTCCAAACAGGTGCGCATACCCAGTATGGGGCCCGACGTACGTGGTGTACAGTGCTTTAAAGATTCCTTTCTTAGGTCGGAATGCTAATCTCGGGTTTGGCCCGGGCCCAATGCTGCAGCAGTTACTTGCTGTGTGTTTTCCCAAGCGTGCTCGGTGTTTTTACTCACCCCAAATCTTTCTCCTTGAGACGAATTTCAGCGTTGGCCACCTACCATACTCGTCTGCAGTCTTTTTTGCCCTTCTCCGTTTCATGACTTGGCATTTGGCAGGGTTGAATTCGAGAAGCCCGCGCTGGGCACGGTCCAGCCTGTCCAGGTCTCTCTGAAGGCCCCGCCGATCCTCATCTATTTAATTCTTCTCATTAATTTCACTCATCTGCGAACAGGGACACCTCTGAGTCTATCCCTTTCCCTCATTCTCATATATACCAAAAATAGCACTTAAATTTTTTCAGGTATCAAAATAAATTACATAGAATTACAACATAGCGCATGTGTTTTAAAACCCTGGACCAGGACCGACCCCTGTGGGGCCCCCCTCGTCCAGGTTGCCCCCTGTGACCTCATACTACCTGATCGTTGTTTCCTCCTTTAACCTACCCCTTACCCCCCCTTTAAACCCCCACCTTGTTTTTATAATTCTTTGAAACTTTGAAGGCCCTTCCCTAAAAAACCCCCCCCCCTTTCCGTGTTTATTTGCACTAAAAAACCTTTTTGAAAGGAATTTGCCTTTTCCCGAGCCGATTTTTTTTTAACCCCCCCTCTCCCCACTCTCCTGTAAAATTATTTTCAAAAACAGAGTGTGACATTCTGGCACTAGTTTGGTTCTTTTCCAAATAGTTAAAAACACCTCAAAAACCATTTTTTTGATCCAAAACGGCAAAACAAGGTTGAAAGTGGAAAGATTCAAAAAATTTTTAACCACAAAATAGAAATTTTTGATTTTAACACTGGCTTTTTGGGAAATGGTCCATTATGCCCGTTTTTTTTTTTTTTTTTTTTTCTTTTTTTTTTTTTTTTTTAAAATTTTTTTTTTTTTTTTTTTTTTTTTTTTGGTTTTTTTTTTTTTTTTTTTTTTTTTTTGAATTTTTTTATTTTTTTTTTTTTTTTTTTTTCCCTTTTTTTTTTTTTTTTTTTAAAAATTGGGGTTTTTTTTTTTTTTTTTTTTTTGGGTTTTTTGGGGGGGGTTTTTTTTTTTTTTTTTTTTTTTTTTTTTAAAATTTTTTTTTTTTTTTTTTTTTTTTTTGGTTTTTTAACCCCCGGAATCATTGGTTTTTGGAGGTTTTTCCAAAAGGGGGTTTAGCCTTCCAATTGGACCTCCCCTCCCCTCTCCTGGAAATTTTCAGGACCCCAATGTAAGCCAAAATTTTTCACTGACTGTTCTGGGTTTTTCCCTTTTAAAGTATGAGGTTAAATTGTACTTGATGACATGTGGCCTAAATTTAAAAAATTACTTAATGCCTCCCAGTCCCCCGTGGCACAGTATGGGCCCCTTTCGGGTTTAGCTCTCCCCCCTTAACATCAAATATTAAAGTAAAGGACACAAGTGCAACTAATGTCATTTTTTTTTGTCAACGTCGGGCTCCAGGGCTTTGTCAAGCCATCTTCGGGGTTGACAAAGCCCTGGGGAGCGAAAACGTTGCCACATAAAATTCACATTATTTACTTGTTCCTTTTACTTTTTAATTTCGTAATTTCTACCAAAATTATTACATCATCATAAAACCTTTCCCTGGTAGAACCTGGCTACCCTTACATTCCTAGGTGCTGCACTTCGGGTTTGCTTTCCTCTTAATGTAAAAATAAACAATCCAATTCTTGACCAGTGCCTCACCGCTTCAGGCCCCAAAACCCTTTGAAGGGTTTGTTCATACAGGTTTGGAATCGCGTATCCCTAAAATGGAGGCTGGTGTTTTGTTACCCTTTTGACTAAAAAACTGCTCGAACCTGAATCCCCTTCCCTTTCCAACCCATAAGCCCCCTACGATTTTTCCTTCACAGATTAAACTTAAACCAAAAAAAGGTTATCCTCCATACGACCCCCAGACCCTTAAAGGGGTTGTTTCATACCAGTACGCGCTCTTTTCCAAGGATTGGAGCTACCCCCCTTTGAGCAACCTCATTTTCCTTTTCCCCCGGGTTCTAACCCCTACTGGTTTAGCGCTTCCCCGTATTTTATTTTTTGGTGGGGACCCGCTTTGTTACCCTCCTTCCCAAGCACGATTGACCCTTACGGTTTAGAATCCCTTTGGGAAAAGTATAATTAAATTTTCACTAGTAATGATTTTTAATATTAAAAATATTAATATATATATATATATATAATATAAATATATATAAAATTTAAAAAATGGGGGGTCCACCTCAGAAATGTCATAGGGACCCCCATCCTCAAAAAAGAAAAAACTTGCTTTTAGGGGAAAAATCAAGGGTTTTCCCCGAAGCGTTTGAGAATTTTTCCACCACCCCCTTATTTTTAAGTAGTTTTATTTTAAAGGGAAATACATTGGCCAAACATTTACAAAAATACAACAAAAGTAAAACATAGGGAACCAATTTTCTGTTTTTTTCAAGGGGGGGGGCCCCCCGATGCCTGTGAGGGTGGGTTTGTAGAAGATTTGAAATCTGAACATCACTACGTAATCATTCCCCTTTTTGCAATAAAAAAACAACACATAAGGGAAAAAAAAAAAACTTCACCCTAAAACCATTTTGCACGAACAAAACAAAAAATAAATACTATCACACTAACTTTAAAAAATTAAGCATAGTTTAAAAGAAACATTTTAAAATTTTTAAAACAAAAGACTCATCGGGAAGTTCCCCCCGAGATCCCTACAAAACCCTTAGCAATTAAAACCATAAATCCAACAAAAAGTAAAAAGCGTGGAAATTTAAAAGCGTTCCCCGCCCCGTGCTGTCAAATTTTCCAAAAAGGGAAAGGGTGCCCCTGCAACAGTGCACTTCAGACGGTGCACCTGAAAACTTGCCTTGGTGAAAAATGCTTTTACAAAGAAGCAAAAAAAATCGGACATGGGTACCCTTTTTTTGTTTACCTAAAAATGAAAATTCTCGGCATGGACACACGCATTTAAATTTAAAGGGAAAGTAATAAAGTATTTCAAATGTGCGTGTTAAATAATATGGCTAGTTATATAGAAAAATTTAATGTAGTACAGGGACAAATAGTTTTTGTGTATAGTTGAAAAAATTTTGGTTACGGAGACTGTTTTTGTGCGTGGTTTTTGACCTTGACTGTCTGACCACACCCCAACCCTGTATGTATTTTTTTCTCTTGTTATAGCCTTCATGTCTTTCTTCCCCTTTCCCCCTTTTTTCGACCCAAACTGCCCCCTTCCCCTAAATAAAATATAAAATATTATATAAATTTTAATTTTATATTATATATATATAAGCGTCCGAATAGGGGAGAAATTGCGATCTTGGCTTAAAAAGCAACGTATCTTTCCCTATGGACAATTGAAAAATTTGGTTTTTGCAATAATTTCGCCAAAATCATTCTGAACTAATAAAAAAATATATTGATTGTGTTTGTTTTGCACTAAAATTTTTGTAAACGTATTTAAAAAAATTTTTGTGGGTTAGGCTAAAATAAAATTTCTCTTGTTAAATAAGGTTAGGAAGTTTTCTAAGATTCTTTTTGGGGCAAAATTAAAATTTTTTACATTAACATTAAAAAAAAAATATATCTTCAAATGTATTAGAGAAAAATTTTAGAAAGGGTTTAAATTTTAAATGAGTTCTTGCAATTGACTAATTTCATACGGGAGACTATATATATAAAAATATATATATTAATATATAAATATAATATGTCGTCCGAATAGGCAGAACTTCGATCTTGGCTTAAATAGCAACGCTCATCTTGCCCCCAAAGGGGCAAGCGAAAATTTGTGTAGCAATAATTTCGCCAAAATCATTCTAACCTAACGAAAAAATAATTTCATGTTTTGTTTATATTAAATTATTTAAACAAATCTAAAATATATTTATTTGGGGGTTACTAAAAAAAAATTTTTTTTTCTTTAAAAAAAGGGTTTTTGGTAATTTTTCAAATTTTTCCTTTTGGTGCAAAATTAAAATTTTTTTTACATCAATATTATGAAAAATAATATCTTTAAACGTTTAAGAAAAATTTTAAAACACTTTTTTTTTTAATGGCTTTTCTAATTGACCCAGTTTTACATATTCGGCACGACAATATTGTGGCCCCGGATGATCACAGGTTGCGAGTGGGTTTTCCCGGGGCTACCACAGGGCCCTAGCTGAGTGGTCCCGGATGACTCCCACAGGGTCCTAGTGAGGGGCCCCCGGGGTACTACCACAGGGTGCGTAGCTGAGTGGTCCCGGGGTGACTCCACAGGGCCCGTAGCTGGTGGTGGGGTGACCCAAGGGTGGAGCTGAGGGGGGTCCCGGATGACTACCACGGGTCCGTAGCTGATGGCCCCGGGTGATACCACAGGTGGTAGCTGAGGGGCCCCGGATGACCCCACGGGGTCCATAGCTGAGTGGTCCCGGGGGGGACTACCCGGGTCCGTGGCCGAGTTTTCCCCATTTGACTTCTGTATTTCTTTGAGGATAAAAAATATGGTCCCATTTTGGAAAAAAATGAAAATTACAAATTTCAAAGTTCTTTACGATGTGTTTTGATAAGTACTGAAATTCCAGTGGAAAAAAAGGGCAAAACGCTTTGGAAATGGCAAAAACCCTTTTTGGATTTTTAAAACGACATGCAAACACCTAGGTTTTTTTTTTTGTATATAAAAGGCAGATCAGGGGTTTTTTTCCTGTGAATACTGTAAAAATTTCCCCAAATGGGGTAAAAATTTATGTTTTAGTTATTCGCTGAAAGTTTTACAGTGTAAAATTTTAAAAATTTAGAGTTTTTGTCTTTTCGTTCACCCAGGCCGGTGTTCTCAAAAGATCGTGACCAGGTTTCCCTCCCCAGACAAAGAAAAAAAACCCCCGTCACAGTTTTGTATCATTTGCAAAAAATCCTAAAATTACATAAAAGCCCCTACGTAGAAACACTGAAAAATTACAAAAAGATAAAGCGGGGTTTTCCGTGAAAAGTGAAGAGAAACGTGCGTTCAGTGGTGTAAACCGAGTTGCTTGGGTATGGTAATGGGTTGTGAGGGGTGTGGTGGGTAATGGGTGTGTTGTAGGTAATGAGTGGTTGTGATGGACCCTGAACAATGTATACTGCACAACAAAGGTCAATAATCATTCGTTCAACACTCAAGACTCCCCTATTTAGCCTTTACACATGTCATTTCCCTTTTTTTTTGTTATCTTTTTTCCCCAAAAGGGGTAAATTTTTTTTAATTTGCCTATAAAAAAATAGAAAATTTTTAAACTAACTCTCGATTGGTGGGGGTGGGTGGTGTTTGTGGACTGTCCTCACCCCCCTGATGAGCAGGGGGGGCGAGCTGGAGTATCTCCAAAAATTTCCTTGAACCCAAAGCCAGTACCAGGGGGTTTGGGGAAAAAAATACCGGTCAGGGCATGGGTCTTTCAGGGGGTTTACCTGTCATCGGCCGGCCTGAGTGTCTGACCGTATGACAGTACTGAGCGCCCTCCGGGAACACCCTTTCCCCTTTTGGTTTTGGGTGGGGGCCCCAGCAAGCTCTTAGTGGTGTGTGGCATCCTGGGATCCTCTTCGTCACTGAAGTCCTCACGTCCTATACAGAAAATGCTGAAAAGCCCGGGGAGATAACACTTATGACGCAGCTGTAAAGCCCAGGGGGGCCACGCCTCTTCCACCTCCCTCGGTAATACCTGGGGCCAAGACCTCAAAGTTTCCCTCACTTCGCAGAAAGGAAAGAGGCCGAGACCTCAGGGTTTGTTCGGGAAAAACTTTACGCAGGCTTTTCTGGCGCCCCTGCCAAAGGACGCGTTGGTGACCATACCGCCCCGGTGTCTTCCAAAGACTTTCCCTCGGAGCCTTCAGGGCTTCCCGGGATCTTACGAGGTGGGCCTTTGATGCCTTACGGAGGACACCCCCCCCCCCCCCGGAACGCGTGGTAAAAGGTTAAAAACGAACAGCTTACAAAGCCTAAGGGGAAAACCCCAATTTTTTCGAGTTTTGGGGGACTACTTTCCAAATCAAACAGTTCCCTTTTTCCGGGAAAAATCTGATGAACTTGAAAAAACGTCGCACGGTTTAGATAGAAAGGGGCAGTAGAGAATCCGATATCAAAAAATTAAAATAAAAGCTGGGGTAAAGCCATAGGGAAAGAGGACGTGTTGGTTTCGTGGAAACCCGGTCAGAGGTTCCCTGAAAAAAGGGAAAAAGTGGACTTTCTGTACTCTGGCTTTGGGCTGCGCACCTCCAAAACATTCTGAAAAAAAAATTACTGACCTTTGAAAAAATGAAGTAATGAGTTTTTTTACCGGGGGTTCGTGCAAACCCTTTCTCGGGGGCCCAACATTCCTTAATTTTCGACCCAAAATTCACTGGAGAAAAGTCGGAGAGGGATACAGGAACCCCGTGCCTGCTCAAGTGACAGGGAAAATAAGTAGTTGAGCTGTACAGAAACGTAATGATACCACCAGCAACCGTGAAACGTCTAACATGACACCACCAGGCAGGACACAGGTCTGACGACACCCGCACACCTGACTCGTCTTGCGTTTGAGGAGACCTGACTTCGTCATGCAGGCCAGGAAAAAGTGATGCCGACCTGCATGACAGGGGCCCCGACTTCGAACTGCGTTTCAGGAAGCCAAAGGCCGCCCCGCATAAAAGCCAATGGCTGCCAGCAGAGAGGTCTGAGGCCGCCCAGCATGATGCCGCCCAGCATGAGAGGTCTGAGGCCGCCCAGCATGATGCCGCCCAGCATGAGAAGAACCGTGGCTGCACAGCTTGAGGAGGTCTGAGGCCGCCCAGCATGAGAAGAAACCAATTGCTGCACAGCATGAGAGGAGGTCTGAGGCCGCCCAGCATGACAGGAGGCCTGAGGCAGACCATTTGTGACAGGAGGTCTGAGGCAGACCATCGTGACAGGAGGTCTGAGGCAGACCATCGTGAACAGGAGGTCTGAGGCAGACCATCGTGACAGGAGGTCTGAGGCAGACCATCGTGGGCAGGAGGTCTGAGGCAGACCCTCGTGACAGGAGGTCTGAGGCAGACCATCGTGACCCGGAGGTTGAGGCAGACCATCGTGAAGGAGGTCTGAGGCAGACCATCGTGACAGGAGGTCTGAGGCAGACCATCGTGACAGGAGGTCTGAGGCGGCCCAGCATGCTGCTGCCCAGCATGACAAGAGGCCTGGGGCCCACCCAGCATGACAGGGGGACCACAGTCTGCCCAGCAAGTGAAAAGAAGACCTGAGACTGCCCAGCTTTGACGTGAGGCCAGAGGTCGCCCACAACATGGACCCACATTTTTACCTGGGAGTAACCCATATACGGTGTACAGGTATTGAAGAAAATTACCAGAACAAGCTGCTGATTGAACCCGGGATATCAACCATCACGTATTCCAAGAGACCAAAGGGAAAATCAAAATAGATCTAAATTTCGGCGAGAAGTTTCCCACAGCGAGGATATTGAGGACGTAGTGATGATTCTGACCCGCACTCTACACAACACTGTTATCGTCACACAAGAAGAGTGGAACGAAGCCGACTTTCAGGAGAAATCTTCAATTCTCTTATGTCCCAACTCTTCCCCGAGGATACAGCCCGCCCAGGCATATATGGGGAGGATGGCGCCTGCCCCACTGATGAATGAGGGTGTGTCATGACACAGTGATAAAGGAAAGAGTCAATGGCACATGGGAAGAAATGTCATGTTGAGGCCTTTTGGTTCACGGTGATAACTGGAAAATCCTCTTCTGATCTCGCTTGACACTTACACCTACGCATCATCTTTTAGTATTTTTTTTTAATGTTGTGATATGTTTTTGCGGAATAACAGTATCAAATATTATAAAGTCTCAGTTTACACACACAATATATATATATATATATATATATATAATATATATATATATATATATATATATATATTATTTATTGTAGTAGTTTGGTAGACAGCAACCACCCAGGGAGGTACTACCGTCCTGCCAAGTGAGTGTAAAAAGAAAGGCTGTATTTGTTTTACGTGATGTTAGGATTGCTGGTGTCATTTTTGTGTCTCATAAACATGCAAGATTTCAGGTACGTCTTGCTACTTCTACTTACACTTAGGTCACACTACACATACATGTACTCGTTTATGTATACACACTCATCTGAGTTATATATTTGATTTTATCTTAATAGTTCTTGTTCTTATTGCTTTTTCTTTCATATCCATGGGGAAGTGGAATAAGAATGTTTCCTCCGTAAGCCATGCGTGTTGTAAAAGTCGACTAAAATGCAGGGATCAAATGGTAGAGAGGGTGTTAGCCTGGATCACGTCATCGACCAACAAGAACTGTGCCAGTCGTCAGCAGTACAAGAGTTGCCGGCACACTGTATTGTACAGGTATGACAGCGTATTTCGTACGAGCTTTTCTCTACACTGCAGTCGAATAATGATAAATAAAAAAAAACAAAATATTTGTTTCTTTGCTAAGGTTACAATGTGTGTTTACATGGTAATATATGATAGGAGCAAAGAAAGCCACTACGAAAACCACTGATATTCACCTAATTGTGGTTGCAGGGGTCGAGACTCAGCTCCTGATGATGACCTCTGTGAGAATATGACTCTGGACATTCAACTTATTTTCAGAGTAGACAGACATGTGCTCAAGAAGGACGTTTCTCCCCCATGGTGTGCTTCATTAAAGGTGAGGTGCACCTACGCGCCGCGCGGAGTAAAGAAATAATCGAAAAATATCGAAAAAGTTTTGTTTACAGAAAAATAGTTTAAGAATCTAAGTAAGTAAGTAAGTTTATTCAGGTATACATAAATACAGTTACATAGAATTATCATACATAGCAGCATGAACCTAGGATAACCCCAAAAAGTCAGACAGAGTGACTTATTTCCATTGGGGTGAAAATCCCATTGTAATACGATGTTTCTAAAGCGAATTAGAGTCATTTCAACACATCTTGTGATGACGCGCCACGTAAACGTGTCTCATCGTGAAGTGAACTTTTATAATTTTTTCCCCTTTTTTTTTATTATTTTGTCTATTTTTCTTTCTAATACAATAATTTAACACTTGACATCATTACCGTGTGGGAGGAGCTATAGGAGAGATGGAGGGGTCGTTGGGGGTGAGGGGGGACCAGGGAGTGGGGGACAATATATGCATTGTTAGCTGTCCGGTCACCGGCCAAAATGTCTTGTAGTTACGCTATCATTAGTAATAAATTTTATCTGCGTATCACATTTACTCTAAAATGATAGCAGACATAAGATGAATAAGATAAAACCCTAATAAAAACAGCCAAAATAATAATATTTGACATATAGGGAGGGGTGCGTGGCGGCCAGCGGTCTACTCAAGTTCCTGACCATTAAAGATAAATTACGTTCTCTCTCTGGTCTCTTACTAGAGAAAACGGTGTAATGCACAGGGGAAATTATAAGGAATCACTAATATTGCATAGAAAAACCCAAAAGTAGCGAGATTTTCGCATTTTTTGCGTAATCAGGTACCCCCGCGTTTACCCCAATATCTCGGAAGTAAAATTTTGGCCTATTTCTTGTCGTAGCATCATTATTAATGATTAAATTGAAATGATTTTAACAGGGAACATAAAACAAAGTGTGTTAATAATAGTAATAATATTTTCATTTACTACAAGGTATACAGACCTAGCTGACATCAATGGCACACTACTATATAGAAAGCCCCTTGTTAGGCAGAACATTTCGGGCAAATTACGTCAGTTTTGTCCCAGGATGAGACCCACACCAGTCGACTAACACCCAGGTCCCCATTATTACTGATGGGTGAACATGGGCAACCGGTGTAAGGAAACACGCCCGGTGTTTCCACCCCTTTGCCGGGAATCGAACCCGGACTCTCACCGTATGAAGGGAGAGCTTTTGCCACCAGGCCATGGAATTAATGCTCATAAAACTTTTGGAATATCTTAGATTTTGTGTGCGGGTAAAAGGCAAATATTTTGGTGAATGTCAACGTACCAAATATATATTTTTTCGTCATGAAGATAAGGTATATTACATTTTTGCATCAAAAAATTTAGGTTAGTCTTGTTTCATCTGTAAGAAGTGTACTTAAAGCTACTGGCAGTGCCAGGAAGCCCCCGTCAGGCTGCCAAGTGTCATAGCAAATATTTTTTTCTCATGTGTTGTTGGCCGATCCTATTGAAACTTGTCAGTTCAATAAATATATTCTTCTGAAAGTACACTAAAAAGAAACAAAATTAGACAGTAAATAAAAAAAATTACGATGCAAACCCGTCCCAAACAGTGTTGAAATGGTCCCCCCACCCTCAACGGAAGCTTATTTCTTTTAGGTTATATAAGTTTTAAAGTGCCAGTTTTATAGTCCAAATTGGTTTGTGTATACCATCAATTATATGATCCTGGAGATGACCTACAGATCCTGGGATAAGTTTTGAAATACATAATGAGATTTGAAGTCTCCAGGTTACTTAGGATCCTGGGATAACTTAAAGCCCCCTGGGTGACCTGAAACATCATGGGTAATCAAAAGGATCCTAGAAACTTAAGGCACAATGGTAGCAGCATACAACTAAGAATTTAGTTGCCCTTCCATATTCACCGAGGGTAGCGGGTATTGCTTAAGACAGAATTTAATATTGGTAACTGAACTGCCGGTCTTGTAATTGGAAGTATAGAAACTGTACCAAGTGTGTAAAATTAATTATCTGAGGGTAGCCCAAACATTACTCAGCCCAGTTTATATACAGAATTCCAGACAATACACGAGTTTCATGATACAGTATCAGAATTGTCCGCGAAATGGACAAGAGTCTTACACTGACTTCTTTTCTGGGCTATCTTAGTTAATTTACACGTGTTACTATATATGATAATTGTACTTGTGTGTACCTGTACCTAAACTCACTCATCCGTTTCAGATTCGTCAAGGCTTGTTTACAGGGTATACGTCCTCACTCCATCGTTTTGCAGTGAAAACTCAACCGACTCACAAGTCTAACAGCGGGAGTGTTTTTTTTTTTTTTTTTTTTTGGTGAATATAGCAATGCCAGGGAATTGACTCCACATCTCGTCGATGGACTGAAGAGTCCCTGGGTTGAAGAATCTATGGGTATTCAAGACCCAGCAATACAGGTGTTAAACTTTGCTTTAGTGGGGCTACAAAACAAAGGATTCTGTGATAACAGAGAATCTAGTTACATTGAAGGGACCTAGGATACATCAAAGGATCAAAATTATTAAAGCATCCTCTCGTGTAAAGGATACTGTAATGTATTAAAGGATCCCGATATATTAAAGGATAATGTGATATTAAAAATGCTCACAGAATATGTTCAGCGCTCCTTTAATATATTAAAGAATTCTGGAATATATGAAACATATATCTAATTTCTCTTCTTGTCGGTATTGTATACTGTTATTGCAATTAAAGTAACCTTGAGTATAAGCAACAATACAAGGATGGGTGGGTTGTGACAGCAGGAGTGATATAGTTCTGACAGCATCAAAAGATAGCATCAAGATGTACACAACTGCGCTAGATACGCCCTAGACAGAGCATGTTTTTCTTGGTGTGTCTGTCTATCTCAGGTTAGGGCCCTGGCATTACACACACACACACACACACACACCACACACACACACACACACACACAACACACACACACACACACACACACACACACACACACACACACGCACGCCTGACGACACTGGAGGACAGGAGGGTCAGGGAGACATGATAACGACATATAAAATACTGCGCGGAATAGACAAGGTGACAAAGACGGCATGTTCCAGAGATGGGACACAGAAACAAGAGGTCACAATTGGAAGTTGAAGACTCAGATGAATAAAAGGGATGTTAGGAAGTATTTCTAAAGTCAGAGTAGTCAGGCCGTGGAATAGCCTAGAAAGTGAAGTAGTGGAGGCGGGAACCATGCATAGTTTTAAGACGAGGTATGATAAAGCCCATGGAGCAGGGAGAGAGAGGACCTAGTAGCAATCAGTGAAGAGGCGGGGCCAGGAGCTATGAATCGACCCCTGCAACCACAAATAGGTGAGTACAAATACGTGAGTACACTCTTAGCGCCGGTGCTGTTTCTGGTATATGTGAATGACAGACATGACGGAAGGACTAGACTCAGAAGTCTGTTTGCAGACGATGTCAAGTTAACAAGGAGAACTCAAGCACAGGAGGACCAAGCAGGACTACAAAGGGATTTGGACAGGCTATAGGCCTCGTCCAGCAAATGGCTCCTGGAGTTCAACCCTGCGAAGTGCAAATTCATGAAGATCGGGGAAGGGCAAAGAAGACCGCACAGAAACAATACAATCTAGGGGGCCAAAGACTACAAACCTCACTCAAGGAGAAGGATCTTTGGGTGAGTATAACACCGAACACGTCTTCTGAGGCGCACATCAACCAAATAACTGCTGCGGCATACGGGCAACTAGCAAATCTGAGAATAGCATTCCGACATCTCAGTAAGGAGTCCGATCAGGACTCTGTACACCGTGTACATCAGGCCCATATTGGAGTATGCAGCACCAGTTTGGAACCCATACCTGGCCATAAAGTGCAAAGGTTTACAACGAGACTAGTCCCCCCGAGTTAAGGGGCATGTCCTACGAGTAGAGGTTAAGGGAAATCGACCTGACGACACTGGAGGACAGGAGGGATAGGGAGGACATGATAACAACGTATAAAATGCTGAGAGGAATAGACAAGGTGGACAGGGACAGGATGTTTTCAGAGATAGGACACACCAACAAAGGGTCACAATTGGAAGCTGAAGACTCAGAGGGATCACAGGGATATCAGGAGGTATTTTTTTCAGTCACAGAGTTGTCAGGAAGTGGAACAGCTCACGGAGGCGGGGAGTGACCTAGTAGCGACCTTTGTACTCAATTTGATGATACAAATTAGCAAGTACACACACGAAAGAAACTAACACAACTAAGGTAACTAAATGGAACAAGCAGCGGGAAGGAACTAGCATAAAATTATATACAGACAGCTTCATATAGACAAATAAGAGTAGCCAATTTAAGGAAAAACAAGACAACAATCAGACTTGATAATCACAAACCAAACTGTCTGGAATACTTTAAACTGATGCACTTTCCTCAAAAGCCATGGGAAATGTTTAAAATATTAGTTGAAAAAATATTGTTCATCCAGGTTTCAAGGCTTAAAGACAAAATTCAGTTTGTAAAGGCCTTTTTCTCTTTCTTTATGCAAGGACTTTTATAGGGTTAAGAGTTCACTTACAAGCTAAGAGCTGTTACCTACTTCATCTTTTTTGATATAATGTATTTGGGCCTACCCCAAAATACACTGCATACTAGTGGCTTTTTGTGCCCACCGATATATTATTACGGGTAAACTACATTATTTTGAACAACATAAAGAAATAAAATTTGTATTAGTATTACCTTCATTCATTTTTTTTGTTACGAAAGATACAATTAAGGAAGGGATGAATCTGGAGGCAGCTGTGAGCCCGAGATTTAATTTAGTTAGTTAACTATTTAATGGACAGTGTTATGCTGAAAGGGCATATTCCACACTTGAATCTTTCTATAAGTGAAAGATCTTATACACTCGTTGCATCATTGGCTAAACACTTAATGTTTTATATGCTAAAACATTTCCAGACCTACCAAAAGAAGGTTAAAATTTACACGTAGCCAGTAAATCTATTGTTTTTTTAGTACACTAAACGGGTAATATGAATGAAAAGAAAAAGAGAGAAAAATGGACAATGGACGCTTTGCTTCAAATTTGCAAAAAAAAAAAAAAAAAAAAAAAAAAAAAAAATTTGCCAGACCACCTAAATTAGAGCCGAGAGAAGTACAATTAGATAGAATAATAACGATAATAACTGCATGGACACCATACCTGTGGAAAATACTGTATATATTTTCCAGAAATGCAGTAGTTTTTTATGTAAATAGATGGCCAAAACTGTATTTAATAATATTTATGCCATAGAAAAGGGAAAAAGCCTGCGTCTGCGCAGAGGAGACTCGCCATTTTGTTTGAAATTGGACACTAACGGTAGTGTATAATGGGAAAAATTTTTTTCGTGTTCTAGAGGTTAAAAATTGGGTTGAAAACCTCTCAAATAGGAGGCGAAATTGATGGATTTGGCAGTCCTGCATAACTTGAGATATCAGGCGACTGGACAAGACAGCTCCAGGAACCTCAATAAGTCTGTTATGTTATAGCTCTGGCCAGTTGTTATTTTCATGTATAGATATTGAGGTTTTCTGATTTATGATAAAACCTAATCTCCAGTTTAAATTGGTGAGTGTTTATGATTAAGATATATTCTTCTGTTATGTATTGTTAATCTATAATCATTTATTATTTTTAATATACAGTCCACAAATTTATATATTTACCACCCCTCAGGGAAGGTTCCTTGATGTTGGTAAGGGCTCTTGATTTAGGGAATTGGATGTGTGCTCCAGTTCCCCGAATTAAGCCTGAATGCCTTCCACATCCCCCCCAGGCGCTGTATATCCCCCGGGGTTTAGCGCTTCCCCCTTGATATAATAATAAAATATATTTACCAGCATTCCTGGTGATACAAATCATTTGTAATTAATAGGTCCAGAGCAACTTGTGGATATGACAGTGGTAGGTATCGAAGGGGGACATTTTTTGCGACCTAGTGTCCCAAATTCCTACTTTCTAACTGATAAATAAAATTATCTTTGTTCATTTACTTTTTAGGTATATAATAAATGCATACAGATAAATGCAATTTTCCAAATTTAATTTGCCCGTTGGTCCTTTTTAAACCCGGAGGTAATTAGTGAAGTCTTTAAATTTGGGTTTTAATTACTTAATAATTATATGTGAAATGACAGGAGGTGGATGTTAAGTTCACAAATTTACTTAATGTGTAGTGGATTATAATTATTACAATATTAATTTTGATAAGCTAAGCTCAAGTGGCTACAGATTATATAATGTGTATAAGTGATGTGTAATTGATAAGCCAAGTGTAGCTAATTATTTTAAAATGTTATATTAATTTTGCAAAGCCAAAGTGGCTAGGATTTATATTAATTTATTTGTATAATTTTAAATTTTGATAAGATAATTCGGGGCCAAGATTTATATCAGTTATGTGAAATTTGATAAGCCAAGTGTAACTAATATTAATGTGTATAATATTAATTTTGCTAGGGCCAAAATTCTGGCAAGGATTTTTAATTTGTATAATATTAATTTTGATTAAGCCAAGGCTGGCTAAAGGTTTGTTTAATGTACATATAAAATTTATATAATTCTCTTACATGTTAATTGCTAAGCTCAAGTAGCAAAGATTTATTCAAAGGTAATTGTACTATTTACCTTTATAAAGTGCTAATTTAGTACATAAGTGTTATTAAGTTGAATTCATACATTGCATCATGACTGAAAATGAGGAAATTAATATAGAAGACAAAACATAGAATAAAAGGGGCAAAGAAAGCGTCATTGCAAGCTAGAAAAGGTCATGTAACCAAGGCATATAATAAATGTTTGGAATTAATGAATCAAGAAACTGTGAATAATGATGATTTAAAATTGTATTTAGATGCTTTAGGTAATAAAATAAGATTTCGTTCGGATTTTTAACCCCGGAGGGTTAGTCACCCAGGATAACCCAAGTCAGTGCGTCATCGAGGACTAACTTATTTCCATTGGGGTCCTTAATTTTGTCCCCCAGGATGTGACCCACACCAGTCGACTAACACCCAGGTACCTATTTGCTGCTAGGTGAACAGGACAACAGGTGTAAGGAAACGTGTCGAAATATTTCCACCCGCCGGGAATCGAACCCGGGCCCTCCGTGTGTGAAGCGGGAGCTTTAGCCACCAGGCCACCGGGCCATCCCATATGATTCATACAAATTATATTACAACAAATATGAAGGAGATTTGTTAGTAAACTGTGTAAATGAGACTGAAGTAGATCTCATGATTAATCATTTATTACGAATTAGAGGAAAAGATTCTTTCTTGAAAAAGTCAGGCCTTGAAAAAATTTAAAATGTGAAACACCAGGCAGTTAATCAGTCTGTTTCCAACAAATAAAAATGTCTTTGCCAAAACTCCCAGAACTATGTTTACCTGTATTTAATCCTGGTGAAAATTGGGGGGAAATTTTTGGTCAATTTTTAAAGCAGCTGTGCATTACAGGAGTGACTTAGCCTGTGTAAACTAAATTATTTTACCTCAAAGGACAGGTAAGAGGAGATGCTCACATACTGATAAAAACCTTTCCCAATGTAGACGACTCTTACAAGGAAGCAGTTGACTTTGTTGAAAGTCACTTAGGGTAATATAGAACAAAGTAGGTTGGATTCTAGTGAATATTATTGCTAATTTAAAATCTCCAAAATCACACTTACAAAGGTTTACAGCAGTTTAGAGTTAAACTGGAGAGCATTTTCAAAACTTTAAGTAATAAATAAATCTGAAAAAATCAGCTGGTTATTGAGTGCCATGGTACAGAATAAATTAAGCTGTAAAACACTTGAATGGTTCTCAAAAAATATCACAAGGGTTATTTTGGACTGGAGGAAATAAGACTAGGTCTACAAAAATTTAATTGTGCAGTTGCAGACCAGCCAACTAACTCATTTTAAAATGCAACACATAAAAAACTCTGAGGTATCTGTCAATTTCACAAAGGGAAAAATTAACCCAATGGTAAAAATTTCAAATTCATTTCCCCTAAAAAGAGTTGCATAGATGCATATCAATTAGCAGGAATCAGAAATAATGATTCCCCACAAGGTAAGAAGAATAAGTACCCCCTAAGAGTAGCCAGTTAATAAGAAACCAGTCAAAGAAAAGAGAGATTGTCTCTTCTGCAAGGGTACTCATTTTTCTAAGAATTGCAATGCATACGATTCATGGAATGAGAAAGTTGAAAGATTGGAGGAACTTGACAGTTTGTATCAGGTGTTTGGGTAATCACAATGTAAAGGATTGTTAGGGCCAAATTAAACTTTTGTTATCAATGTCAAAAAGGGAAAAACCCATATAGTCATGTGTAAAGGGTCTATATGATAATGTTGATAATAATGATAATGTTGACAATCCTGACACAACAGTGGCTAATGTAAAAATTGCTGCTAATGTTAATAATGATGGTTTTGCTGAAGTAGCCTTACCTGTGTTACAGGTAAAAATTGATGTTTAAAAGGCAAAAAATCAAAAATGTAACTGCATTAATTGGACCAGGGATCCAAGCGTACTTTCATAAAACGTAAATGTTTTGATGGTATGAAAGTACAGATGGGAGATCCCACAACTTTAAAATTATCTGGTTTTCTCTTGGATAAAAGGGCTCAATTGTATGACACTGTTTATGTAACTGTCAGGTTGGGCAATGAGAAAAAACGTGTTAATGCAGTAATTGTAGATAGACTTCCAGAGAAAATATCTGCAGTAGGGCTTAGTAAAGCTACAGAAAGACTTTCACATAATGTAAATTTAGCACCTTCTGGGGTAAGTGATTCTGTAGACCCAATAAATATTTTGATAGGTAGTGACTATTATGCCTCCTTTGTAAAGGGTATGGTAAAGAAATGTGGTGTTACCCTTTTGAAGACTGCAGGGGGCCAGTAATGTATGGTAGGATTCCTCGTAATAAAAATAATTCTGACTAGAGGAAACTACGAATACCGTAACTGTGTGTCTTACTCATGAAGTCGTGCCCCAGTATAATTCTTCCATAGAGGATGGTGTTGAGCCAGTGCATAAATTGTGGGAATTAGACAGCATTGGAATAAATGTAAATGAAGAAAGTCCAGATGATTCCCCTTTTCTCAGGAGCAATACCTGAAAGATGTAAAATTTTTAATCTGGACAATACTGGGTGCGACTTCCGTGGAGACTGAACCATCCAAAAATTGCCCACTAATTACAGGGAAAGGCATTGGACAATTAAAGGCTCAGCTCCACGAACTGAGTAAGACACCAGAATTGTTAAACTGCCTATAATGATATAACTGAGCATTAATTAATAAATTTATAAAGAGTACCCCCCTGAGCAAGCCAAAATTTATGGTCACTATTTGCCACATCATGGAGTGAAGAAGGATTCTAAGACCACTCCTTTGAGGATTGTATTTAATTGTAGTGCCAGGAGTAACAAAAATGTACCTAGTTTAAATGACTGTTTGATGACAGGTCCGTCGTTGACGGAAAAATTAGGAGATATCTTATTGAATTTCAGAGTGAAGCATTATGCCTTTACGGCTGACATAAGTAAAGCTTTCCTAAGAGTGGGTTTACGAGAGGCTGACCGGGATTGTACCCGCTTCTTATGGCCTGAGGATCCTAGTGACCCACTTAGCCCTCTGAAAACCTTTTGCTTTAGGGGCGTATTATTTGGTGCTACAAACCAGTCCGTTTCCCCTTCAAGCGAACGATAATGCACACCTTAAACGCACGGGGAAATCATTGAGTAAAGTAAAAAAGCAAACCATTTTTTGTGGAAAAATTTCCTGGGTGTGACGTCAACTGAAGAGGAACTTTAATGATTACGGAGAGGCTAATAAAATAAGCAAGGTGCAAATATGCCTCTGAGGGATGGAATAGTAATTCGTCCAAATTAAAGGACAAAATAAGTAAAGATTACCCTGGAGATGAAGTGCCAAAATGTAGTAATGTATTGGGATTAACTTGGGATACTGAGAGAGATTGTTAAGTTAAAACCTAATAATTTTCAGTATGCATAATAAATTAACCAAGAGAGTCTTGCTTGCGAAGTTCCCAAATGTTTTGATCCCCCTAGGTTTTAGTGTCACCCCTTACTATAAGAGGGGAAAATTTTTAATTCAGGAAGCATGGAAACTTAAATGTGCTTGGGATGAAATTTTTACCCGAGGAATTCATTAACAGGTGGGATGAATTAATTGGTGATTATGAGAAAAATTCCAATGCTGGAGTTCCCATGCCAGGTGGCCAAACCAGATGGGAAAAATGTACTCCACATTTTTTGTGATGCTTCAAAATTGGCATATGGAGCAGTTGCTTACCTTCAGTGTAATAGTGTTATTTCTCATGTTATGTCTAAGGCTAAAGTGTCCCCCAATTAAATCACATACCTTACCTCAGTTTTGGGAAATTTAAAAGCCATTTATGTAGGGTCAAATTAGCTAATTATATAAAAATAAGTTCAGGAGTAAATATTAGCGACACTGTAATTTGGTCTGATAATGAGGTATCCTTACAATGGATTTCGTAATGGAAACAGTAAAATTGTGTACATACAAAACAGAGTTGCGAAATAATCAGATGCAAGAGAAGTATTAATAGTTTGGGTCAGCATATGTTAGCATTTAATCATAACCAGGTGAGGAGAATCCAGCTGATTTCTTGTCTCGAGGTTTATCTTATGCTAAATTTGTAAATGCTGTATCATGGTTTAAAGGACCGAGTTGGTTGGTAAATAAAGCTAATTGGCCTGTACAAAAGGCATATATTGCTCCTGTTGAAATTACTGTGACCACCGCTCCAATAGTTTGTTCTCCCTTAGCAATTGATATAAATAGGTATTCTTCTTTACCCAAACTAATCAATGTAACTAAGTTGATGTTTAAATTTCTAAACAAGATAAATATATCATACAAGTTTTCACATCCTCTTCAATATTGGATAAAGAGGGTACAGGAGGAAATCTATGGAAATGAGATTAAATTGATGATGGAAAGAAAAATTGTGAAAGGTTCCATAATAGAGAAATTGGGGCTGTATTTAGAGAATAATGTAATTAAGTGCAGAGGTAGGTTACAAAATGCTGAATTGGGTGATTATGCTAAACACCCTATCTTACTGCCCAAAACTCATCATCTAAAATTTAATTGTTCTAAATGCCCATAAAAATGTAATGCATGGTGGGGTACAAGATACCTTAAATTGTATTAGGGAAACTTTCTGGATTCCACAAGGACGGCAAAGTGTAAAAAGGGTGATTAAATCTTGTGTAATATGTCGCCGTGTGGATGCCAGATCCTATATGTACCCAGGTCCTCCTCCATTGCCAAAGGAACGTGTACAATTAGTGAAACCATTTGATGTAACAGGTGTAGACTAAAAGTGGTCCAATAATTTTAACAGGTACGTCAAATGGTGTTCCACTGAAAGTGTATGTTTGTTTGTTCATTTGTTCACCTGTACTGCAACTAGGGCAGTTCATTTAGAAGTGGCACAGGACTTGTCTGCAGAACAGTTTATACAGCTGTTTCAAAAATTTGCAGCTAGGAGATCCTGTCCGAGGTTATGATTTCGGATAATGCCACAAATTTGTAAGCAGGTGCTCAACACTTATAGAATTAAATAATAGTAACGATGTTCAATCTCTGTTAACCCAGCGAGGTGTACTGGAAATTTATTATCCTAGACCCCTTGGCAGGGGGCTGTCGAAAGACTGATAGGCACAGTGAAGAGGTGTCTCCGTAAAGTACTACACCGGAAAAGAATTAATTTGGAAAATTCCATGCAGTGTTAGTGGAGGCAGAAAATCGTATAAATAATAGGCCTCTCTCGTACATGAGTGATACACCTGATGCAGATGTATTAACACCTACTCACCTAATATGTGGAAGGAAATTGGAAGCTGCCCCTGTCTATAGAGATAATCTGGAAGAAAGTGAAGAAGATTATAATGATGCGGCAGTGTTGTGTGATAAATTTAAAATGTTAAATAAAGTAATTGATCATTGGTCTAATGTGTGGCGAAAGGGAAAATCTTCTTTCACTACGTTTAACACTTTTTTGGTGCGACAGAGGCAGTAAATCGACAGAACATTCAACTAGGTGACATTGTGTTGATTGATACTGAACAACATCGAACATTGTGGCCTCTGGGCAAAGTACTGACATTGTACCCAGATGCACAAGGTGTTGTCAGGAATGTCAGTCAAAAGTAAATGAAAATCTGAGGGAAAGTGACATGAGTGATATGGAAGATAATGCTGACCAAGTGATGCCGGAAAACGAAATTGTAAATAAGACCACTAGGAGAACAGCCACTCAAGCCAGAACCGGCTGGAATCATCTCCTAAAGGATGGAGTAATTTGAGTCATTTAGCAACGAACTCCACCCGGCCGCAGTGTGGAAAATACTGTATATATTTTCCAGAAATGCAGTAAATTTATATGTAAATATATGGCCCTACTGTATTTTAAAAAAAAATTTATGTCATAGAAAACGGAAAGCCTGCGTCTGCGCAGAAGAGACTCACAATTTTGTTTGAATTGGGACACTAACGGGATGTATAATGGGAAAGAATTTTTCGTGCTCTAGAGGGTTTAAAAATTTGGGGTTTACACCTCAAATAGGAGGCGAAATTGGGTTTGGGTGTGCAGTCCTGCATAACTTGAGATATCAGGCGACGGACAAGACAGCTCCAGGAACCTCAGATAAGTCTGTTATGTTATAGCTCTGGGCCCGTTATTTTTATGTATAGATATTGAGGTTTTCTGAGTATGATACAACTTAATCTCCAGTTAAATTGGTGAGTGTTTGATTAAGATATATTCTTCTGTTATGTATATGTAAACTATAATCATTTATTATTTTTAATATACAGTCCACAATTTATATATTTACCAGCATTCCTGGTTTATAAGAATCATTTGTAATTAATAGGTCCAGAGCAACTTGTGGATATGACAGTGGGGAGGTATCGAAGGGGACATTTTTTGCGACCTAGGTGTCCCAAATCCTTCTTGTCTAACTGATAAATAATAATTATCTTTGTTCATTTTTCTGTTATGTATATAATGATACATACAGATAAATGCAATTTTTTCCACAATACCAATAGCCTCACCGTCTCTCTGGCTCCTGGGTATGACTAAAAACTTTGGGTTTGCTTTAGTTCCCGCAACGTAACGATCATACAGAATATGCAGAACTACACCGTGGTGTTCCACAATACATCGATCATATGGAAAAGAGTAGCACCATACCGTACATGTTCCCACACTGCATCGATCATACAGAACAGTTTTTAAATGCGCACTGTGGGTGTTCCACAATGCATCCACTCATAGGACAGCGGGAGCAGCACATCGTGGGTGTTCCCACAAGCATCGATCATACAGAATAGTGTAGCACCACACCGTGGGGGTCCCCACAATGTAACTAAACATGGAGATGTTGCTGGACGCTCCGGTCGTATCTAATTTTATTTATAAAGCAAGTCTTCTAGAACCATAATGTATGTCCTCCTAGTGAAGTACACAGGAGACCTACAGACAGCAGGGGCGTCACTAATACATATAAAACATATGCAGAAGCTACATTCATTCCGAGTACATACAATTGTGATATACAGAGCAGGGACGTCATTCTGAGTACATACATAGAAAAGCAGGCAACAGGCACGTCATCTTGTGCGAGTACATTTTAGAACACGAGTCAAGTTCTTGTCACTTGTACATCCAGCACTGGAGCTCAAGCATTCATCTGTTGAGTTCAATGTTGCTACAAATTTCAAAATTTATTTAGCATAACATTACCCAAACGCATATACAAACAGAATTTAGTGCTAAAAAAAAAGTAGAAAAATAGTGTACAACTTAGCTTTTCAAAAGCCCAACTGATTATGTTATTTTAATTGAGCGAATATAGATAGATTAGGTTAGTCACGAGGCTAAGTTAGAAGTCGAGGTCACGAAGTAATAATAGAGGATGAGGTCACCGTCAAGTCAAAAGACAAAAGTGTACACTACAGAATCAGAGGTCAAGGGTCAGTAGTTGTAATGGGCCAGGATGGTAAAACAAAGAATCATAGTTGTAAGAAGTTAGGTCAAGGGTAGCAGGTGGGAGGAAGGTGATGACGACCTGGGGCCACTAGTAGAGTCAAGGGTCACATATGGTAGGTCAAACAAGTTGAAGAACACCGGCATGAATATTAAGGTTCACACCTCCTTGTCTCGAAGTGTAACTGTTTTCATATCCTGTTTTCGTTGTTTGTATATTCTCTTTAAAAGAAGTAAAATACTGAAAACGAAAAAAATATTTAAACCCCAAATTAGTCATTGTATCTAAAACGACCATCACAAACATTAAAGTGGCGTATCCACTTTAATGTTACAAATAGAAACGGCTATTTGTTAGGTAATAGGATGGAAGGAACGAGGAAATGTTGGTACCAGTTCAGTTTAATTCATCTGTACACTAATAAAGAATACCCTGGTCCCAAAATATATGGTTAAGAGTAAGCTCTGAGTATATACACAGACATGCGTAACTCTCAGGCTAGTGAATTAGCAGAGGTTAAGGTAATTCCTCGGCACGTTGGGGCGAGGTGGCTAGTTGCCTTTGTTGCACGTGTAGGGTAAAAAACAATCATCTGAGTTACCCAGGTCTGACACATTCCAAGGTACCACTGGGCTACGACTGAGGCACGGCAAGAAGCTAACACTGGCATGCAGTTCTATACATATTGTCTCTACTAACAAGTTCTGGTGGCAGTTTTTATGACGTTTCTTTATAAGTGGAAGTTTTGTATTAAATAGCTTTGCTGTGTTGTAATGAGACTGGCAGACTTACAACTACAAAACACTATCAAAATAAACGCTAAAGCCACAAGGTTCATACTGCGTTGCCTATAACTACATAGAATGTCAACAAAACTGTAAATGTTTTAAAAATTGGGAACTGCGTCACTAATAGTTTAAAAAAAAAGTCAATTTCCCAAGACGCCCAATGAAATCCATTGCAAATCCAGCTTGTGTGCGTAGAACAAACTGTCAGGAGTCAAACACTGCAGGATGATAGGGGTCAAGAAAAGTACAGTTTTCCAGCAATTTAAAACTATTTAAATACAATCTCCAGTGGGAATCTGCTAATCTGATCCATAAAACTACACAGTTAACGGGAGATCTTTAATCAACTTGTCTAGACTGTATCAGTATATTTCAAGGCAGTTAACATTAAATTCCCAACACCCTGATAAAAATAAGGATTTATTGACTTTAATGGTTTATTCTAGGCAATTTACACGCATATTACCATGCAAAGCAAATTTTAAAAAATAAACTTTTGTAATGTACCTGAAAAAATGTCATTTGTGCATAAAAATCTCCCCCCACTTCAAATTTAACCCCTAAGAGGGAAACGGCAATGATAACTATTGCCAAATCAGTTTTATAATGGTAGATTGATAGGATCCGAAAGAGAACGATGTATGATATGCTGTTAAGCTCAGTGGAACACGCCGTCATTATTACATTCATGGGGGGCGGAAGTGCTCAACTCACAGGGGGTCTTACAGCAGCTGGGGAATAGAAGATAATCCAGTTTAATCCGAGAAATGAGAGGGGATAACTCCAATTCCTTGGATCAAGAGTTTTCATCAACATCAAGCCCCCCTCCCCCCATTATTGAGCGGACACACACCCACCAGCTTCACCGAGGTCGACCTTGACTCTGCTAGTCATCCTCCAACTCCCCCCCTTGATCAATATGACATTTTTCTATTATGGATATTGATAGTGTTTAGGGCGTGTGCGTGCGCGCGCACACACCCAGACAATATCTATACCACTGTCGTCTCGTGTAAATACTTGTTCATTATCATATTTTTCTTACAATTTATGTCTTAATCCAAATCTGAGGGGCTCCCATCATCTGTGTTTTATACTGCCAGCCGTGCCATGGGGCCCTGGTGATCTATGTAGCTAAATAAACTACACAAATTTCAGCAGACAACAACAGATAAACCAAAACCCCCGGCCGGGATTGAAACCCCCGGTCATAGAGTCTCTAAACTCCAGCCCGTCGCGTTAGCCACTAGACCAGCTAGCCACAAAGATTCATCCAACTAGTATATTTCTACACATAGGGAA
>NC_069412.1:55405328-55537367 GCF_026875155.1 Cherax quadricarinatus | reverse complement strand
TATGTATTTAATATATATATATATATATATTTGTATATATAATATATATATATATATATATATATATTATATATATATATGTGTTGTGTGTGTGTGTGTGTGCAGTATGTGAAGGCATCAAATTTGCGTAAATTTTTATACCACTAAAATATTAAATATATATTTTATGTAATTATATGGAAATAGTGATAATATAAAATATATAAAATTAATAATTATATGGCGCACAAAAGAATTTTTCCAAAAAATTACCTTAAAATTTTGGCAGGAGGTCTTGAAGGTCCTGCAACTATGTTAAATGATGTGCACGTACTTACCTGGACTCCATCTGCGTCATACTCAATAAGTCATTGTTTCCGTTAATTTTCTTTGCAAAATCTCCCACTTATTAGGCCTTTAAACATGATCTCATATATTAAGTTTGTGGGGGAGTGGAGAAACTTGGTCTAATTTATTCCCCCCCAGTGACCTTCAAAGAGTTGTACTGATTTAGTCCATTTGTTTAAGCTCAGTCGTTTATTGCTCGCTGCACCAAACAAGGTTCAAAATTGAGATTTAAGATTTAATTAAGGTTGCGTTGAACCATACCCTTTTTGTCTAGCAATCTAAATGTGTTCATAATAAAAATCTCTGATATGTTAACGTATTGGTTTTGTTCCTAGTTAGGTCATTAATGTTTAAGTCATAGATGGTAGTTAAAAAGATCATTATAAACTTTTAGGTCGTTTTCTGGATCGTCTTCCCTCCCCCTTCCTTTCCTGTTAGTTATGATCAGTAAATTTGTCTTCCTACAGTCATTGATAACCTTCTGTAGTGACACCAGTCGTGGTAACGTTGGCTCTGCTTAGTGCCTGTTGTAGGTCAGACATTAGGGCCACCATGGTCAGACATCAGGGCAACAATACAAGTTTTAAGTTATATATGGTAAGTTAAAGTCTATACAGTGAGTAAACTCTTGTGTGAATTGGTTGATTCTTACTCATGATTTGGATATAGTTATATGCTTCTAAAGTAAGATTTATTTCCTCCTGTTGGTAATTAGGTTGGTGACTCCCATTAATGTTAAACTATATTGAAGTTGTCTTGGGGGTGTGAAAGGCGGTAGCTTTTATGTATACTGTCTCTGAAAATTGTTTTCGTCTCAAACTCCCTTTTTCCTCATTTTCTATTCGAAGAAGAATTTGCCAGATTGGATTTCTCATTAACTATATGAATAATTATAATCTATTATCAATATCGCCCAAAAATAGATTTGCCAAACGAGTTAGTGAAAGACCCTCTGTTGTGATTACAATCCCTCTGTAATACCTCTTACGGGATAAGTTACAGGTACAGTAGGCAGGCATTTAACCAGAGAAGATAGAAGAGCAGATATCCTAACTTACTCAACCGGCAATAAATCAAACCAGGTGAGATATTTAGTGGCGCTGGTTGATAGGCTGCGCCCCTAACGAAAGTCTGATATAACTCTTCTAACGTCTTTCTTTGCCCATTCTGCTGACTTGTATATTAACTATGTTATATATCTACACCTGTCCTCAGAGACGGATCTACTATGAAACTAATGAACCTTATGCTTCAGGGCCCCTAATCCTGGAGGGGCCCCAGAATCGAATTTAGTCAACATTGCTTAAAAATTTTGAGTCTGCTATATGAGAAGGGTTTTTAAACAATAATAATAAAATAGTGTAATTCAGTACAAAATAATAGTTAAAATGAAAAGGTTAAAGTATCACGTAGGCCGTTGTGAAGGCGACCCCCATGACAGTTCAAGCTTCAGGGCCTCAAAAATGTAGGTCCGCCACTGCGGCTGTACCGCGAATGTTTTTTTTTTTTCTGTAAAAATATGCACGCCCATGTATGAGTGAGTCATGTATAGACATAGTAGGTGTGAACCCCCCCCCCCAAAAAAAAAAAATCAAGATTGCAAATCTTAATCTTCCTCTCAGCTTTGTACCGAGGTTACAGTGAAGATTTTGGAGTAGGGCACAGATGGCTAAAAATGTCAGGGGTGGAAGTCAAGACCAGAAGAGCAGTAGATCATAGTTGACATTTCTGGTACTAGATAACCTGCGGGAGACTTGGCCAGGAAAATAGGAACAACTAAGTTGTTGAAATAATAACTAATGAAAGGAAGATGAGAATAAGCGCGCTAACCTTAATTACAAAGTCTCTGAAGAGGGGTTTGTCTGTAGCATAGTTATATGAAGGCAAGCAAGGTTATTGTCAGGTGTAAATTGTGGGTGTCCTGTCTCGGTCTAGTTCCTGGTTCTGCCTGCCTATCTACCAGATCCCCCATCTATATCTATCTATCTATATCTATCTATCTATCTATCTATCTATATCTCTCCCCTTTTTATTTGCTCTTCTTGTCTGAGTCATTGCCTAACCACTCTGTTCTGGTCTACTGTGCCCTGCCTTCCTGCCCAACCCTATTTTACTATACTATGGCCTGCCTACCTAACCCTGCTCTGGTCCGGCTTGCCTACACACCCGTCTCTGCCTGCATGCCTACCTACACACCCGTCTCTTTGCCTGCATGCCTACCTACACACCCGTCTCTTTGCCTGCATGCCTACCTACACACCCGTCTCTTTCCCTGCATGCCTACCTACACACCCGTCTCTGCCTGCATGCCTACCTACACACCCGTCTCTTTGCCTGCATGCCTACCTACACACCCGTCTCTTTGACTGCATGCCTACCTACACACCCGTCTCTTTGCGCCGCTGCCTACCTACACACCCGTCTCTTTCCCTGCATGCCTGCCTACACACCCGTCTTTGCCTGCATGCCTGCCTACACACCCGTCTCTGCCTGCATACCTGCCTACACACCCGTCTCTGCCTGCCTACACACCCGTCTCTGCCTGCCTACACACCCGTCTCTGCCTGCATGCCTGCCTACACACCCGTCTCTGCCTGCATGCCTGCCTACACACCCGTCTCTTTGCCTGCATGCCTGCCTACACACCCGTCTCTGCCTGCATGCCTGCCTACACACCCGTCTCTTTGCCTGCATGCCTGCCTACACACCCGTCTCTGCCTGCATGCCTGCCTACACACCCGTCTCTGCCTGCATACCTGCCTACACACCCGTCTTTGCATGCCTGCCTACACACCCGTCTTTGCATGCCTGCCTACACACCCGTCTCTTTGCCTGCATGCCTACACACCCGTCTCTTTGCCTGCCTGCCTACACACCCGTCTCTTTGCCTGCATGCCTGCCTACACACCTGTGTCTGCCTGCATGCCTGCCTACACACCCGTCTCTGCCTGCATGCCTGCCTACACAGACGTCTCTGCCTGCATGCCTACCTATACACCCGTCTCTGCCTGCATGCCTGCCTACACACCCGTCTTCGCATGCCTGCATGCCTGCCTACACACCCGTCTCTTTGCCTGCATGCCTGCCTACACACCCGTCTCTTTGCCTGCATGCCTGCCTACACACCCGTCTCTTTGCCTGCATGCCTGTTTACACACCCGTCTCTGCCTGCATGCCTGCCTACACACCCGTCTCTTTGCCTGCATGCCTGCCTACACACCCGTCTCTGCCTGCATGCCTGCCTACACACCCGTCTTTGCATGCCTGCCTACACACCCGTCACTTTGCATGCCTGCCTACACACCCGTCTTTGCATGCCTGCCTACACACCCGTCATTGCATGCCTGCCTACACACCCGTCTCTTTGCCTGCATGCCTGCCTACACACCCGTCTCTTTGCCTGCATACCTGCCTACACACCTGTCTCTGCCTGCATGCCTGCCTACATACCCGTCTATGCCTGCATGCCTGCCTACACACCCGTCTCTGCCTGCATGCCTGCCTACACACCCGTCTCTGCCTGCATGCCTGCCTACAAACCCGTCTTTGCATGCCTGCCTACACACCCGTCTTTGCATGCCTGCCTACACACCCGTCTCTTCGCCTGCATGCCTGCCTACACACCCGTCTCTTTGTTTGCATGCCTGCCTACACACCCGTCTCTTTGCCTGCATGCCTGCCTACACACCCGTATCTTTGCCTGCATGCCTGCCTACACACCCGTCTCTTTGCCTGCATGCCTGCCTACACACCCGTCTCTGCCTGCATGCCTGCCTACACACCCGTCTTTGCATGCCTGCCTACACACCCGTCTCTTTGCCTGCATGCCTGCCTACACACCCGTCTCTTTGCCTGCATGCCTGCCTACACACCCGTCTCTTTGCCTGCATGCCTGCCTACACACTCGTCTCTTTGCCTGCATGCCTGCCTACACACCCGTCTCTTTGCCTGCATGCCTGCCTACACATACGTCTCTTTGCCTGCATGCCTGCCTACACACCCGTCTCTGCCTGCATGCCTGCCTACACACCCGTCTTTACATGCCTGCCTACACACCCGTCTCTGACTGCATGCCTGCCTACACACCCGTCTTTGCATGCCTGCCTACACACCCGTCTCTGCCTGCATGCCTGCCTACACACCCGTCTTTTGCATGCCTGCTACACACCCGTCTCTGCTTGCATGCCTGCCTACACACCCGTCTTTGCATGCCTGCCTACACACCCGTCTCTTTGCCTGCATGCCTGCCTACACACCCGTCTCTTTGCCTGCATGCCTGCCTACATCACCCGTCTCTTTGCCTGCATGCCTGCCTCCCACACCCGTCTCTTTGCCTGCATGCCTGCCTACACACCCGTCTCTTTGCCTGCATGCCTGCCTACACACCCGTCTCTTTGCCTGCATGCCTGCCTACACACCCGTCTCTTTGCCTGCATGCCTGCCTACACACCCGTCTCTTTGCCTGCATGCCTGCCTACACACCCGTCTCTTTGCCTGCATGCCTGCCTACACACCCGTCTCTTTGCCTGCATGCCTGCCTACACACCCGTCTCTTTGCCTGCATGCCTGCCTACACACCCGTCTCTGCCTGCATGCCTTCCTACACACCCGTCTCTTTGCCTGCATGCCTGCCTACACACCCGTCTCTTTGCCTGCATGCCTGCCTACACACCCGTCTCTGCCTGCATGCCTGCCTACACACCCGTCTCTTTGCCTGCATGCCTGCCTACACACCCGTCTTTTTGTATGCATGCCTGCCTACACACCCGTCTCTTTGCCTGCATGCCTGCCTACACACCCGTCTCTTTGCCTGCATGCCTGCCTACACACCCGTCTCTTTGCCTGCATGCCTGCCTACACACCCGTCTCTGCCTGCATGCCTGCCTACACACCGTCTCTTTGCTGCATGCCTGCCTACACACCCGTCTCTGCCTGCATGCCTGCCTACACACCCGTCTCTGCCTGCATGCCTGCCTACACACCCGTCTCTGCCTGCATGCCTGCCTACCCACCCGTCTCTGCCTGCATGCCTTCCTACACAACCGTCTTTACATGCCTGCCTACACACCCGTCTCTTTGCCTGCATGCCTGCCTACACACCCGTCTCTTTGGCTGAATGCCTGCCTACACACCCGTCTCTGCCTGCATGCCTGCCTACACACCCGTCTCTGCCTGCATGCCTGCCTACACACCCGTCTCTGCCTGCACGCCTGCCTACACACCCGTCTTTACATGCCTGCCTACACACCCGTCTCTGCCTGCATGCCTGCCTACACACCCGTCTTTGCATGCCTGCATGCCTGCCTACACACCCGTCTCTGCTTGCATGCCTGCCTACACACCCGTCTTTGCATGCCTGCCTACACACCCGTCTCTTTGCCTGCATGCCTGCCTACACACCCGTCTCTTTGCCTGCATGCCTGCCTACACACCCGTCTCTTTGCCTGCATGCCTGCCTACACACCCGTCTCTTTGCCTGCATGCCTGCCTACACACCCGTCTCTTTGCCTGCATGCCTGCCTACACACCCGTCTCTTTGCCTGCATGCCTGCCTACACACCCGTCTCTTTGCCTGCATGCCTACCTACACACCCGTCTCTGCCTGCATGCCTTCCTACACACCCGTCTCTTTGCCTGCATGCCTGCCTACACACCCGTCTCTTTGCCTGCATGCCTGCCTACACACCCGTCTCTGCCTGCATGCCTGCCTACACACCCGTCTCTTTGCCTGCATGCCTGCCTACACACCCGTCTCTTTGCCTGCATGCCTGCCTACACACCCGTCTCTTTGCCTGCATGCCTGCCTACACACCCGTCTCTTTGCCTGCATGCCTGCCTACACACCCGTCTCTTTGCCTGCATGATTGCCTACACACCCGTCTCTGCCTGCATGCCTGCCTACACACCCGTCTCTTTGCCTGCATGCCTGCCTACACACCCGTCTTTGCCTGCATGCCTGCCTACACACCCGTCTCTGCCTGCATGCCTGCCTACACACCCGTCTCTGCCTGCATGCCTGCCTACCCACCCGTCTCTGCCTGCATGCCTTCCTACACAACCGTCTTTACATGCCTGCCTACACACCCGTCTCTTTGCCTGCATGCCTGCCTACACACCCGTCTCTTTGGCTGAATGCCTGCCTACACACCCGTCTCTGCCTGCATGCCTGCCTACACACCCGTCTCTGCCTGCATGCCTGCCTACACACCCGTCTCTGCCTGCATGCCTGCCTACACACCCGTCTCTGCTTGCATGCCTGCCTACACACCCGTCTCTTTGCCTGCATGCCTGCCTACACACCCGTCTCTTTGCCTGCATGTCTGCCTACACACCCGTCTCTGCCTGCCTACACACCCGTCTCTTTGCCTGCATGCCTACACACCCGTCTCTTTGCCTGCATGCCTACACACCCGTCTCTTTGCCTGCATGCCTACACACCCGTCTCTTTGCCTGCATGCCTACACACCCGTCTCTTTGCCTGCATGCCTGCCTACACACCCGTCTCTTTGCCTGCATACCTGCCTACACACCTGTCTCTGCCTGCATGCCTGCCTACACACCCGTCTCTGCCTGCATGCCTGCCTACACACCCGTCTCTGCCTGCATGCCTGCCTACACACCCGTCTCTGCTTGCATGCCTGCCTACACACCCGTCTCTGCCTGCATGCCTGCCTACACACCCGTCTTTGCATGCCTGCATGCCTGCCTACACACCCGTCTTTGCATGCCTGCCTACACACCTGTCTCTTTGCCTGCATGCCTGCCTACACACCCGTCTCTTTGCCTGCATGCCTGCCTACACACCCGTCTCTTTGCCTGCATGCCTGCCTACACACCCGTCTCTTTGCCTGCATGCCTGCCTACACACCCGTCTCTTTGCCTGCATGCCTGCCTACACACCCGTCTCTTTGCCTGCATGCCTGCCTACACCCCGTCTCTTTGCCTGCATGCCTGCCTACACACCCGTCTCTTTGCCTGCATGCCTGCCTACACACCCGTCTCTTTGCCTGCATGCCTGCCTACACACCCGTCTCTGCCTGCATGCCTGCCTACACACCCGTCTCTGCCTGCATGCCTGCCTACACACCCGTCTCTGCCTGCATTCCTGCCTACACACCCATCTCTTTGCCTGCATGCCTGCCTACACACCCGTCTCTGCCTGCATGCCTGCCTACACACCCGTCTCTGCCTGCATGCCTGCCTACACACCCGTCTCTTTGCCTGCATGCCTGCCTACACACCCGTCTCTGCCTGCATGCCTGCCTACACACCCGTCTCTTCCTGCATGCCTGCCTACACACCGTCTCTTTGCCTGCATGCCTGCCTACACACCCGTCTCTTTGCCTGCATGCCTGCCCTACACACCCGTCTCTTTGCCTGCATGCCTGCCTACACACCCGTCTCTTTGCCTGTATGCCTCCCCTACACACCCGTCTCTGCCTGCATCCCTGCCTACCACATCCGTCTCTTCCTGCATGCCTGCCTACACACCCGTCTCTTTGCCTGCATGCCTGCCTACACACCCGTCTCTGCCTGCATGCCTGCCTACACACCCGTCTCTTTGCCTGCATGCCTCCCTTTACACACCCGTCTCTTTGCCTGCATGCCTGCCTACACACCCGTCTCTTTTGCCTGCATGCCTGCCTACACACCCGTCTCTGCCTGCATGCCTGCCTACACACCCGTCTCTTTGCCTGCATGCCTGCCTACACACCCGTCTCTTTGCCTGCATGCCTGCCTACACACCCGTCTCTTCCTGCATGCCTGCCTACACACCCGTCTCTGCCTGCATGCCTGCCTACACACCCGTCTCTGCCTGCATGCCTGCCTACACCCCGTCTCTGCCTGCATGCCTGCCTACACACCCGTCTCTGCTGCATGCCTGCCTACACACCCGTCTCTGCCTGCATGCCTGCCTACACACCCGTCTCTGCCTGCATGCCTGCCTACACACCCGTCTCTGCCTGCATGCCTGCCTACACACCCGTCTCTGCCTGCATGCCTGCCTACACACCCGTCTCTTTGCCTGCATGCCTGCCTACACACCCGTCTCTGCCTGCATGCCTGCCTACACACCCGTCTCTTTGCCTGCATGCCTGCCTACACACCCGTCTCTTCCTGCATGCCTGCCTACACACCCGTCTCTGCCTGCATGCCTGCCTACACACCCGTCTCTGCCTGCATGCCTGCCTACACACCCGTCTCTGCCTGCATGCCTGCCTACACACCCGTCTCTGCCTGCATGCCTGCCTACACACCCGTCTCTGCCTACACACCCGTCTCTGCCTACATGCCTGCCTACACACCCGTCTCTGCCTGCATGCATACCTACACACCTGTCTCTGCCTGCATGCCTGCCTACACACCCGTCTCTGCCTGCATGCCTGCCTACACACCCGTCTCTGCCTGCATGCCTGCCTACACACCCGTCTCTGCCTGCATGCCTGCCTACACACCCGTCTCTGCCTGCATGCCTGCCCTACACACCGTCTCTGCCTGCATGCCTGCCTACACACCCGTCTCTGCCTACATGCCTGCCTACACACCCGTCTCTGCCTACATGCCTGCCTACACACCCGTCTCTGCCTGCATGCCTACCTACACACCCGTCTCTGCCTGCATGCCTGCCTACACACCCGTCTCTGCCTGCATGCCTGCCTACACACCCGTCTCTGCCTGCATGCCTGCCTACACACCCGTCTCTGCCTGCATGCCTGCCTACACACCCGTCTCTGCCTGCATGCCTGCCTACACACCCGTCTCTGCCTGCATGCCTTCCTACACACCCGTCTCTGCCTGCATGCCTGCCTACACACCCGTCTCTGCCTACATGCCTGCCTACACACCCGTCTCTGCCTACATGCCTGCCTACACACCCGTCTCTGCCTGCATGCCTACCTACACACCCGTCTCTGCCTGCATGCCTGCCTACACACCCGTCTCTGCCTGCATGCCTGCCTACACACCCGTCCCTGCATGCCTGCCTATACACCCGTCTCTGCCTGCATGCCTACCTACACACCCGTCTCTGCCTGCATGCCTGCCTACACACCCGTCCCTGCATGCCTGCCTATACACCCGTCTCTGCCTGCATGCCTACCTACACACCCGTCTCTGCCTGCATGCCTGCCTACACACCCGTCCCTGCATGCCTACCTACACACCCGTCTCTGCCTGCATGCCTGCCTACACACCCGTCCCTGCATGCCTGCCTACACACCCGTCTCTGCCTAACTATCAGTATCCTCGTGTTTTTATCACTTTTTTTTTACCTTTTCGACTGATATTTACCTCTCACGTATTTTTTACCTTCTCCTGATGAGTGTTCAGTCTTTTTTTATATACTCCTATTCTTATATTTTTAGAAATCTTCCTTGGCCCCTTTTTAATATGAAGAATATTAAAGTTTCTCACTATATTTCTTGATAACTGTTTAGTATCATAGGAGTTCAAGATGGTTGTGGGAGTTCCTTTGTTTAAAGTCTATCAAACGTACAGAGTTTTCCTTGTGTTGTTGCAGAGTTGACGATGACAGTGTTTATATCCTTGTACAGCTTACAGTGTGTTTACATATTATAAAATATTAATTGCAAATGTCACTAGCATGCCTAGGCTTGCTACGTAGTTTTTCATGCGCCATATATTTATCTCAAAAAGTACATGATACACCTTATATGGCTGACGTACTATATAGAAAGCCCCTGGTTGTGCAGAGCATTTTAGGCAAATTAGGTTAATTTTGTCCCCAAGATATGACCCACACCAATCGGCTAACACCCAGGTACCTATTTATTACTAGGTGAATAGGGACAGCAAGTGCCTTAAGGAAACACTCCCACATATTTCCACCCATACTGGGGATCGAACCACGGGCCTCGATGTGGCGCTGAGTGTGCTGCCAACCGAGCTACGGGACGGTGTGGAGGCCAGCTCTGGTTTCTTCGTGGTCTAGTTTCTTAGTTGCCAAATTCTTGATAGTGGTGACTGGGATGTTGGCTACACTGGTTTTACTCTTATAACAATACCTTTATTTACTATAAGTACATGTACGAGATATACAGGCCTAGTTGACATCAGTAAATCTCCACTCTCTGGAGAGACGTAGAATGAGGGTAGATATCATCGAAGTGTATAAGTAGATGATGGGCATAAAGGTGATATTAATAAAGTACTGAAGGTGTCGAACCAGGAAAGAACCAGAAATAATGGATTTAAGTTGGATAAATTTAGATTTAGAAAGGACAGAGGTAAGTTTTCGAACAGAGTTGTGGACGCGTGGAACAATCTTCCGAGTAGGGTGATCGAGGCTAGGACCTTGGTTGGCTTGAAGAAGAGATTGGAGGGGCTGGGTTTGATTGGTGTCATTGGGTATGGGGGTAAATTCTTGGGTAATTTTGGGTAGGGTGGTTTTGTATGGGCCAGTAGGCCTTCTGTAGTGTTCCTCCATTCTTATGTTCTTATACTATGTAGAAAGCCGCTTATGCAAAGTATGTCGGGCAAATTAGGTCAATTTTTTTCCGAGGATGCGACCCACACCAGTCGACTAACACCCAGGTACCCATTTTACTGATGGGAAACATAGACAACTGCTCTAAAGAAACACGCCCAGTGTTTCTTCCCTCGATGGGAATCGAACCCAGACCCCTCGCCGTGTGTAGCGAGAGCTTTAGCCACCAGGCCACGGGGCTCTAAAACAGTGGCGTCGTAAGGGGAAAGCGGGGGGGGGGGGGAAGGCGCAGTCCCGGGTGACACCATTTACGGGGTGACACCATAGAGCCTCTAAAGAAGGTGACAGATATGCACAAAACAGTGCTGTACCAACATAAGAGAAAAATCCTTCGTTTCTATATAGCCAATTATATGATTACAGAGTACAAATAGGCCTATATAGGGAAAATAATTGATTTTGATGTGATAAATGATTTTGCAGGACTGAAGGCAAGGAAATGCAAGATCAGATTCACTGAGATGTTACCTGTACTCAAGGTCAAATCGGGACTAATGTTTCTCTGATATTACAATGTTTTTCTTTATTTTTCATTTTTTTTTTTGTATTGTTGAAGATGAATAAATGTAGGATCTGTTGCCTGTACTCAAAGTGGTATTTGAGTTTTTCCTCAATATTACTACGATTATATATTTTATTATTAATAAAATTGAGAAGTATTCTCCTGTTCGGTTTATGGCCCTTAAACTTTCTCATTGCTAAACATTAGCTACTGAGCATGCAGTAGTGACGTAACACTGACACCAACCCTAGCGACGCCACTGCCCTAAAATACGTTATAAGGGAAATTGAACACTACTACAGACGCTGTTTAGAATCTGCTTCTTTTACCACTACCAATACCAACACGCAGTTTTATAATTTCAGATGTTATCGACACGCTCAACCTGCCCCAACCGTCTATTATGTAACCCCCGCATCCATATGCAGCACCTGGTCTGGTCCTTATTATCTACTGCTACATTCGCCACTGGCAGGCGAAACGTCAATTTACATGGTCTTACATGACCATGTCTCCTGTTTATTATGCAGTAAATAGGCTTGTGTATTAGTCGGCTGACGTGGATGGCATCCAGAAATGGTGGTATACTGCACCTTAGGGCTGGGCTTTGAAATGAGCTAGGGTAAAATAACCACCTTATTCGATAAATTAACTGTAAAACAGTGCCGGTGTTGGTCGAGTTGAACCCCAGGGACGCAGGTACAGTGTGTGGTGTTAGTTGGTTTGAACAACAGAGATGCAGGTACAGTGTGTAGTGTTAGCTGGGTTGAACAGCAGAGATGCAGGTACAGTGTGTGGTGTTAGCTGGGTTGAACAGCAGAGATGTAGGTACAGTGTGCGGTGTTAGCTGGGTTGAACAGCAGAGATGCAGGTACAGTGTGTGGCGTTAGCTGGGTTGAACAGCAGAGATGCAGGTACAGTGTGTGGTGTTGGGTTGAACAGCAGAGATGCAGGTACAGTGTGTGTTAAAATCACCCTTCGGGTACAGACCTATATTTTCAAAGTTCCAGCTGGCATTATTTCAAAACATAATACAGCTCTCATCACCTTAAGTTTATCTACCAGTCCTGAATGCTAAACTTGCTCAGCAAACATCAGACGAACCTCTCAACTAATGTGGACACCTTCACTAAGATTTCCCCTTAGAATGTACTACTAATTTTAAAATGTACACAACAAGGAAAGAAACTACTTCATTCTATCCCTAACAACCCCAACCCATCTAAAAATGTATAGACTAAGACTCAAAAACCTGGTCTAACCTTCCATATTATTTACACTCGCCGAGGCAACAGACCCTTTTTTTTTTTTTTTTTTTTTTTTTTGCGCCTTTGTTTTGCTCGATAAATTTGACACCGAAATTAGTTTATCAGACATCCAGCAACCAACACTATCTTCACTTCCACTCACACTGTAATACCAGTTATTTTTCTGTGAGATCTTTGCCTGTAAAGTAGCATATGACTTAAGAGAATATGCTTTCCTCGAACAGAGCTTGACTAGACTTCACTTCCTCGGCATTTCATCAGGGATGGCAGACGGCGTGTCCATTTTCAATTCGCCAATGCCCCACGCCACCGAAAAGATACAAGTGGTTTTCCTTAACACCTCATTTGCCAAATAAGTCTTCAGATCTTCAACAGCATGCGCAGCATAGCCACTACTGCCTCCTACTACCCTAAACGACATCACCAGACAGTAACACCACTACCAGAGCTCAACTACTGCTGGATATACACCATCTCACGTAACATACAATTGTAACAAAATCTACATAATGTGACTTCCAGAGACCTCCACAAATAAACTTAACACCATTATGCCAGAGGAACAGAGAACCTTAACTGCATAATGCATCGTAATTCTCACAGCTACTTGATAGTACGTATTATTAACGGCCAAAGAGGACGACATAGAGAGAGGAAGTTTTTGGATCTGTATTCATCAATATTTTCAGTTTCAACCAACACAATTTCTAAATTTCAGCTGACTTTTTTTTTTTAGTCATACAACTGCTGGAACTTTTGGGAATCCATGTGATCTGACACGCTACTTGCTCTCTACCTCACCCCTGCTCACTGATATATATTTGCTCACTTTCCCCTTACCTTACTGATGGGAATGGTTGATGAGGAAATGGGGGATCAGGCCTCTATTACGTCTTGCGCTGAATGAACCACATTTACGTAACGTTTTATAAAATCTGCCTGTGACTTGATAAAACCCAACTGCGTTGGACGAAACGTCATCAGTAAGGGTTCCATGTAGCCGCATCTCTCTTTACCAGTTTTTTACGTTAGAAAACTTAATGTTGTCTGCCCTGAGCCTCGTCCGCTCTTTGGCTCCTTTCCTCACCTATACAACGTTGTCTCTAAGCTAAAATTTGGTATTGTATTTTTCGACTGTCTCCCTCATTATTCGCTTATTATATTATCTGTTGTTAACATGACTCAAGAAATCGTAATGACACGATTGCAAACAAACCATACCCCCGGCCGGGATTGAACCCGCGGTCATAGTCTCAAAACTCCAGCCCGTCGCGTTAGCCACTAGTATGGTATGGTTTGTTTGCAATCGTGTCATTACGATTTCTTGAGTCATGTTGACGGCAGTGAAGGGACTTGAGCTAGAGTTCGTCACGGCCACGCTAGCTGGAGATTCGTCTGTAAAAACTTGCATTTGTGGTCACAGTGGTGCCTGTGCTAACCTTCCTATGGTGTAGAAATATACCTAGTTGGATGAATCTTTGTGGCTAGCTGGTCTAGTGGCTAACGCGACGGGCTGGAGTTTAGAGACTCTATGACCGCGGGTTCAATCCCGGCCGGGGGTATGGTTTATCTGTTGTTGTCTGCTGAAATTTGTGTAGTTTATTTAGCTACATAGATCACCAGGGCCCCATGGCACGGCTGGCAGTATAAAACACAGATGATGGGAGCCCCTCAGATTTGGATTAAGACATAAATTGTAAGAAAAATATGATAATGAACAAGTATTTACACGAGACGACAGTGGTATAGATATTGTCTGGGTGTGTGCGCGCGCACGCACACGTCTAAACACTATCAATATCCATAATAGTAAATGTCATATTGATCAAGGGCGGGAGTTGGAGGATGACTAGCAGAGTCAAAGGTCGACCTCGGTGAAGCTGGTGTGGGTGTGTCCGCTCAATAATGGGGGGAGGGGGGCTTGATGTTGATGAAAACTCTTGATCCAAGGAATTGGAGTTATCCCCTCTCATTTCTCGGATTAAACTGGATTATCTTCTATTCCCCAGCTGCTGTAAGACCCCCTGTGAGTTGAGCACTTCCGCCCTCCCATGAATGTAATAATGACGGCGTGTTCCACTGAGCTTAACAGCATATCATACTCGTTCTCTTTCGGATCCTATCAATCTTACCATTATAAAACTGATTTGGCAATAGTTATCATTGCCGTTTCCCTCTTAGGGGTTAAATTTGAAGTAGGGGGAGATTTTTATGCACAAATGACATTATTCAGGTACATTACAAAAGTTTATTTTTTATAATTGCTTTGCATGGTAATATGCGTGTAAATTGCCTAGAATAAACCATTAAAGTCAAATAAATCCTTATTTTTATCAGGGTGATTGAATTTAATGTTAACTGTCCTTGAAATATACTGATACAGTCTAGACAAGTTGATTAAAGTATCTCCCGTTTAACTGTGTAGTTTTATGGATCAGATTAGCAGATTCCCACTGGAGATTGTCATTAAGTAGTTTAACTTGCTGGAAAACTGTACTTTTCTTGACCGTATCATCCTGCAGTGTTTGACTCCTGACAGTTTGTTCTACGCACACAAGCAGGATTTGCAATGGATTTCATTGGGCGTCTTGGGAAATTGACTTTTTTTTTAAACTATTAGTGACGCAGTTCCCAAATTTAAAGCATGTACAGTTTTGTTGACATTCTATGTAGTTATAGGCAACGCAGTATGAACCTTGTGGCTTTAGCGTTTAGTTTTGATAGTGATATGTAGTTGTAAGTCTGCCAGTCTCATTACACACAGCAAAGCTATGAATACAAAACTTCCACTTATAAAGAAACGTCATAAAAACTGCCACCAGAACTTGTTAGTAGAGACAATATTGTATAGAACTGCATGCCAGTGTTAGCTTCTTGCCGTGCCTCAGTCGTAAGCCCAGTGGTACCTTGGAATGTGTCAGACCTGGGTAACTCAGATGATTGTTTTTTACCCTACACGTGCAACAAAGGCAACTAGCCACCTCGCCCCAACGTGCCGAGGAATTACCTTAACCTCTGCTAATTCACTAGCCTGAGAGTTACGCATGTCTGTGTATATACTCAGAGCTTACTCTTAACCATATATTTTGGGACCAGGGTATTCTTTATTAGTGTACAGATGAATTAAACTGAACTGGTACCAACATTTCCTCGTTCCTTCCATCCTATTACCTAACAAATAGCCGTTTCTATTTGTAACATTAAAGTGGCATACGCCACTTTAATGTTTGTGATGGTCGTTTTAGATACAATGACTAATTTGGGGTTTAAATATTATTTTTCGTTTTCAGTATTTTACTTCTTTTAAAGAGAATATACAAACAACGAAAACAGGATATGAAAACAGTTACACTTCGAGACAAGGAGGTGTGAACCTTAATATTCATGCCGGTGTTCTTCAACTTGTTTGACCTACCATATGTGACCCTTGACTCTACTAGTGGCCCCAGGTCGTCATCACCTTCCTCCCACCTGCTACCCTTGACCTAACTTCTTACAACTATGATTCTTTGTTTTACCATCCTGGCCCATTACAACTACTGACCCTTGACCTCTGATTCTGTAGTGTACACTTTTGTCTTTTGACTTGACGGTGACCTCATCCTCTATTATTACTTCGTGACCTCGACTTCTAACTTAGCCTCGTGACTAACCTAATCTATCTATATTCGCTCAATTAAAATAACATAATCAGTTGGGCTTTTGAAAAGCTAAGTTGTACACTATTTTTCTACTTTTTTTTTAGCACTAAATTCTGTTTGTATATGCGTTTGGGTAATGTTATGCTAAATAAATTTTGAAATTTGTAGCAACATTGAACTCAACAGATGAATGCTTGAGCTCCAGTGCTGGATGTACAAGTGACAAGAACTTGACTCGTGTTCTAAAATGTACTCGCACAAGATGACGTGCCTGTTGCCTGCTTTTCTATGTATGTACTCAGAATGACGTCCCTGCTCTGTATATCACAATTGTATGTACTCGGAATGAATGTAGCTTCTGCATATGTTTTATATGTATTAGTGACGCCCCTGCTGTCTGTAGGTCTCCTGTGTACTTCACTAGGGAGGACATACATTATGGTTCTAGAAGACTTGCTTTATAAATAAAATTAGATACGACCGGAGCGTCCAGCAACATCTCCATGATAGTTACATTGTGGGGACACCCACGGTGTGGTGCTACACTATTCTGTATGATCGATGCATTGTGGGAACACCCACGATGTGCTGCTGCGCTGTCCCATATGAGTGATGCATTGTGGGAACACCCACAGTGCGCAGTTAAACTGTTCTGTATGATCGATGCAGTGTGGGAACATGTACGGTATGGTGCTACTCTTTTCCATATGATCGATGTATTGTGGGAACACCCACGGTGTAGTTCTGCACTATTCTGTATGATCGTTACGTTGCGGGAACTAAAGCTAACCAAGTTTTTAGTCATACCCAGGAGCCAGAGAGACGGTGAGGCTATTGGTATTGTGGAAAATTGCATTTATCTGTATGTATCATTATATACATAACAGTAAATGAACAAAGATAATTATTATTTATCAGTTAGACAAGAAGGAATTTGGGACACCTAGGTCGCAAAAAATGTCCCCCTTCGATACCTACCACTGTCATATCCACAAGTTGCTCTGGACCTATTAATTACAAATGATTCTTATCACCAGGAATGCTGGTAAATATATAAATTTGTGGACTGTATATTAAAAATAATAAATGATTATAGATACACATATACATAACAGAAGAATATATCTTAATCATAACACTCACCAATTTAACTGGAGATTAAGTTGTATCATACTCAGAAAACCTCAATATCTATACATGAAAATAACTGGCCAGAGCTATAACATAACAGACTTATCTGAGGTTCCTGGAGCTGTCTTGTCCAGTCGCCTGATATCTCAAGTTATGCAGGACTGCACATCCAACAATTTCGCCTCCTATTTGAGGTGTCAACCCAATTTTAACCTCTAGAGCACGAAAAATTCTTCCCATTATACACTACCGTTAGTGTCCAATTCAAACAAAATTGTGAGTCTCTTCTGCGCAGACGCAGGCTTTCCGTTTTCTATGACATAAATATTATTAAATACAGTATGGCCATATATTTACATATAACTACTGCATTTCTGGAAAATATATACAGTATTTTCCACACTGCGGCCGGGTGGAGTTCGTTGCTAAATGACTCAAATTACTCCATCCTTTAGGAGATGATTCCAGCCGGTTCTGGCTTGAGTGGCTGTTCTCCTAGTAGGTCTTACTACAATTTCGTTTTCCGGCATCACTTGGTCAGCATTATCTTCCATATCACTCATGTCACTTTCCCTCAGATTTTCATTTACTTTTGACTGACATTCCTGACAACACCTTGTGCATCTGGGTACAATGTCAGTACTTTGCCCAGAGGCCACAATGTTCGATGTTGTTCAGTATCAATCAACACAATGTCACCTAGTTGAATGTTCTGTCGATTTACTGCCTCTGTCGCACCATAAAAGTGTTCACGTAGTGTAAGAAGATATTCCTTTCGCCACACATTAGACCAATGATCAATTACTTTATTTAACATTTTAAATTTATCACACAACACTGCCGCATCATTATAATCTTCTTCACTTTCTTCCAGATTATCTCTATAGACAGGGGCAGCTTCCAATTTCCTTCCACATATTAGGTGAGTAGGTTTTTAAATACATCTGCATCAGTGTATAAATCATGTACGAGAGAGGCCTATTATTTATACGATTTTCTGCCTCCACTAACACTGCATGGAATTCTTCCAAATTAATTCTCTTCCGGTGTAGTACTTTACGGAGACACCTCTTCACTGTGCCTATCAGTCTTTCGTACAGCCCCCCTGCCAAGGGGCTCTAGGAGTAATAAATTTCCAGATACACCCTCGCTGGGTTAACAGAGATTGAACATCGTTACTATTATTTAATTCTATCAAGTGTTGAGCACCTGCTACAAAATTGTGGCATTATCCGAAATCATCAACCTCGGACAGGATCCCCCTAGCTGCAAATTTTGAAACAGCTGTATAAACTGTTCTGCAGACAAGTCCTGTGCCACTTCTAAATGAACTGCCCTAGTTGCAGTACAGGTGAACAAATGAACAAACAAACATACACTTTCAGTGGAACACCATTTGACGTACCTGTTAAAATTATTGGACCACTATAGTCTACACCTGTTACATCAAATGGTTTCACTAATTGTACACGTTCCTTTGGCAATGGAGGAGGACCTGGGTACATATAGGATCTGCATCCACACGGCGACATATTAACACAAGATTTAATCACCCTTTTTTACACTTTGCCGTCCTTGGGGAAAATCCAGAAATTTTTCCCTAATACAATTTAAGGTATCTTGTACCCCACCATGCATTACATTTTTATGGGCATTTAGAACAATTAAATTTTAGATGATGAGTTTTGGGCAGTAAGATAGGGTGTTTAGCATAATCACCCAATTTCAGCATTTTGTAACCTACCTCTGCACTTAATTACATTATTCTCTAAATACAGCCCCAATTTCTCTATTAGGAAAACCTTTCACAATTTTTTTTCCATCATCAATTTAATCTCATTTCCATAGATTTCCTCCTGTACCCTCTTTATCCAATATTGAAGAGGATGTGAAAACTTGTATGATATATTAATCTTTTTTAAAATTTAAACATCAACTTAGTTACATTGATTATTTTTGGGTAAAGAAGAATACCAAATTTATATCAATTGCTAAGGGAGAACAAACTATTGGAGCGGTGGTCACAGTAATTTCAAACAGGAAGCAATATATCCCTTTTGTACAGGCCAATTAGCTTTTATTTACCAACCAATTTCGGTCCTTTAAACCATGATACAGCATTTACAAATTTAGCATAAAAATAAACCTCGAGACAAGAAATCAGCTGGATTCTCCTCACCTGGATATGATTAAATGCTAACATATGCTGACCCAAACTATTATACTTCTCTTGCCATCTGATTAATTTCCCGCAACTCTGTTTTGTATGTACACAATTTTAAATGTTTCCATTACGAATCCATTGTAAGGATACCTCATTATCAACCAAATTACAGTGTCGCTAATATTTATCTCCTGCAACTTATTTCTTATATAATTAGCTAATTTGGACACCTACATAAAAGCGTTAATTCCAACTGAGGTAAGGTTTTGTGATTTAATTGAGACACTTTAGCCTTAGACATAACATGAGAAATAACACTATTACACTGAAGGTAACAACTGCTCCATATGCCAATTTTGAAGCATCACAAAAAATGTGGAGTACATTTTTCCCATCTGGATTGGCCACCTGGCATGGGAACTCCAGCATTGGAATTTTCTCATAAAACACCAAATTAATCATCCCACCTGTAATGAATTCCCCAGGTAGAATTTCATCCAAGCACATTTAAGTTTCCATGCTTCCTGAATTAATAATTTCCCTCTTATAGTAAGGGGTGACACTAAACCTAGTGGATCAAAACATTTGGGAACTTCAGCAAGCAAGACTCTCTTGGTTAATTTATTATGCATACTGTAATTATTAGGTTTTAACATTAACAAATCTCTCTCAGTATCCCAAGTTAATCCCAATACATTACTACATTTTGGCACTTCATCTCCAGGGTAATCTTTACTTATTTTGTCCTTTAATTTGGACGAATTACTATTCCATTCCCTCAGAGGCATATTTGCACCTTGCATTATTTTATTAGCCTCTCCGTAAGTCATTAACAGTTCCTCTTCAGTTGACGTCACACCCAGGAAATTGTCCACATAAAATTGTTTGCTCATTACTTTACTCAATGGACTTCCCGTGCGTTTAAGGTGTGCATTTATCGTCGCTTGAAGTGGGAACGGACTGGATGTAGCACCAAATAATACGCTCCTAAAGCAAAAGGTTTTCAGAGGGCTAAGTGGGTCACTAGGATCCTCAGGCCATAAGAAGCGGGTACAATCCCGGTCAGCCTCTCGTAAACCCACTCTTAGGAAAGCTTTACTTATGTCAGCCGTAAAGGCATAATGCTTCACTCTGAAATTCAATAAGATATCTCCTAATTTTTTTTCCCTCAACCGGACCGTCATCAAACAGTCATTTAAACTAGGTACATTTTTGTTACTCCTGGCACTACAATTAAATACAATCCTCAAAGGAGTGGTCTTAGAATCCTTTTTTTCACTCCATGATGTGGCAAATAGTGACCATAATTTTGGCTTGCTCAGGGGTACCTCTTCTATAAATTTATTAATTAACTGCTCATTATATCATTAGGCAGTTAACAATTCTGGGTCTTTCCAGTTCGTGGAGCTGAGCCTTTAATTGTCCCCTATGCCATTCTGTAATTAGTGGGCAATTCTGGATGGTTCAGTCTCCACGGAAGTCGCACCCAGTATTGTCCAGATTCAAATTTTACATCTTTCAGGTATTGCTCCTGAGTAAAGGAATCATCTGGACTTTCTTCATTTACATTTATTCCAATGCTGTCTAATTCCCACAATTTATGCACTGGCTCAACACCATCCTCTATGGGAAAATTATACTGGGGCACGACTTCATGAGTAAGACACACAGTTACGGTATTCGTAGTTTCCTCTAGTCATGAATTATTATTATTACGAGGAATCCTACCATACATTACATGGCCTCCTGCAGTCTTCAAAAGGGTAACACCACATTTCTTTACCCATACCCTTTACAAAGTGAGGCATAATAGTCACTACCCATCCCAAAATTTTATTGGGGGCTACAGAATCACTTACCCCAGAAGGTGCTAAATTTACATTATGTGAAAGTCTTTCTGTAGCTTTACTAAGCCCTACTGCAGATATTTTCTCTGGAAGTCTATCTACAATTACTGCATTAACACTTTTTTTTTTTTTCATTGCCCAACCGACAGTTACATAAACAGTGTCATACAATTGAGCCCTTTTATCCAAGAGAAAACCAGATAATTTTAAAGTTGTGGGATCTCCCATCCTGTCTTTCATACCATCAAGACATTTACGTTTTATGAAAGTACGCTTTGGGTCCCTGGTCCAATAATGCAGTTACATTTTTTGATTTATGCCTTTTTATCATCAAATTTTTACCTGTAACACAGGTAAGGCTACTTCAGCAAAACCATCATTATTAAAAATTGCAGCAATTTTTACATTAGCCACTGTGGTCAGGATTGTCAACATTATCATTATTATCAACATTATCATATAGACCTTTACACATGACTATATGGTGTCTTCCTTTGTGACATTGATAACAAAAGTTTAATTTGGCATAAAAACATTTCCTTTACATTGTGATTACCCAAACACCTGATACATCTGTCAAGTTCCTCCAATCTTTCAACTTTCTCATTCCATGAATCGTATGCATTGCAATTCTTAGAAAAATGAGTACCCTTGCAGAAGAGACAATCTCTCTTTTCTTTGACTGGTTTCTTATTAACTGGGCTACTCTTAGGGGGGTTTCTTATTCTTCTTACCTTGTGGGGAATCATTATTTCTGATTCCTGCTAATTGATATGCATCTATGCAACTCTTTTTAGGAAATGAAATTTGATTATTACCATTGGGTTAATTTTTCCCTTTGTGAAACTTGACAGATACCTCAGAGTTATTATGTGTTGCATCTTTAAAATGAGTTAGTTGGCTGGTCTGCAACTGCACAATTAATTCTTGTAGACCTAGTCTTATTTCCTCCAGTCCAAAATAACCCTTGTGATATTTGTTTGAGAACCATTCAAGTGTTTTACAGCTTAATTTATTCTGTACCATGGCACTCAATAACCAGTCTGATTCCTTCAGATTATATTTATTACTTAAAGTTTTGAAAGTGCTCTCCAGTTTAACTCTAAACTGCTGTAAACCTTTGTAAGTGTGATCTGGAGATTTTAAATTAGCAATAATATTCACTAGATCCAACCTACTTTGTTCTATATTACCATAAGTGACTTTCAACAAGTCAACTGCTTCCTTGTAAGAGTCGTCTACATTGGGAAAGGTTTGTATCAGTATGTGAGCATCTCCTCTTACCTGTCCTTTGAGGTAAAATAATTTAGTTACACAGGCTAAGTCACTCCTGTAATGCACAGCTGCTTTAAAAATTGACCAAAATTCCTCCCAATTTTCACCAGGATTAAATACAGGTAAACATAGTTCTGGGAGTTTTGGCAAAGACATCTTATTTGTTGGAGCAGACTGATTAACTGCCTGGTGTACACATTTTAATTTATTCAAGGCCTGACTTTTACAAGAAAGAATCTTTTCCTCTAATTCGTAATACTGATTAATCATGAGATCTACTTCAGTCTCATTTACACAGTTTACTAACAAATCTCCTTCATATTTGTTGTAATATAATTTGTATGAATCATATGGGATGGCCCGGTGGCCTGGTGGCTAAAGCTCCCGCTTCACACACGGAGGGCCCGGGTTCGATTCCCGGCGGGTGGAAATATTTCGACACGTTTCCTTACACCTGTTGTCCTGTTCACCTAGCAGCAAATAGGTACCTGGGTGTTAGTCGACTGGTGTGGGTCACATCCTGGGGGACAAGATTAAGGACCCCAATGGAAATAAGTTAGTCCTCGATGACGCACTGACTTGGGTTATCCTGGGTGACTAACCCTCCGGGGTTAAAAATCCGAACGAAATCTTATTTTATTACCTAAAGCATCTAAATACAATTTTAAATCATCATTATTCACAGTTTCTTGATTCATTAATTCCAAACATTTATTATATGCCTTGGTTACATGACCTTTTCTAGCTTGCAATGACGCTTTCTTTGCTCTATATTTCATATGTTTGTCTTCTATATTAATTTCCTCATTTTCAGTCATGATGCAATGTATGAAATTCAACTTAATAACACTTATGTACTAAATTATGCACTTTATAAAGGTAAATAGTACAACTTACCTTTGAATAAATCTTAGCTACTTGAGCTTAGCAATTACATGTAAGAGAATTATATAAATTTTATATGTACATTAATACAAACCTTTAGCCAGCCTTGGCTTATCAAAATTAATATTATACAAATTAATAAATCCTTGCCAGAATTTGGCATAGCAAAATTAATATTATACACATTAATATTAGTTACACTTGGCTTATCAATTACACATACACTGATATAAATCTTGGCCAGAATTATCTTATCAAATTAATATTATACAAATAAATTAATATAAATCCTAGCCACTTTGGCTTTGCAAAATTAATATACACATTAATATAATTAGCTACACTTGGCTTATCAATTACACATACACTTATACACATTAATATAATCTGTAGCCACACTTGAGCTTAGCTTATCAAAATTAATATTGTAATAATTATAATCCACTACACATTAAGTAAATTTGTGAACTTAACATCCACCTCCTGTCATTTCACATATAATTATTAAGTAATTAACCAATTAATGACTTCACTAATTACCTCCGGTTCAAGAAGGACCAACGGGCAAATTAAATTTGGAAAATTGCATTTATCTGTATGCATCATTATATACATAACAGTAAATGAACAAAGATAATTATTATTTATCAGTTAGACAAGTAGGAATTTGGGACACCTAGGTCGCAAAAAATGTCCCCCTTCGATACCTACCACTGTCATATCCACAAGTTGCTCTGGACCTATTAATTACAAATGATTTGTATCACCAGGAATGCTGGTAAATATATATTATTATTATAATCAAGGGGGAAGCGCTAAACCCGGAGGATTATACAGCGCCTGGGGGGGATGTGGAAGGCATTCAGGCTTAATTCGGGGAACTGGAGCACACATCCAATTCCCTAAATCAAGAGCCCCTTACCAACATCAAGGAACCTTCCCTGAGGGGTGGTAAATATATAAATTTGTGGACTGTATATTAAAAATAATAAATGATTATAGATACACATATACATAACAGAAGAATATATCTTAATCATAACACTCACCAATTTAACTGGAGATTAAGTTGTATCATACTCAGAAAACCTCAATATCTATACATGAAAATAACAACTGGCCAGAGCTATAACATAACAGACTTATCTGAGGTTCCTGGAGCTGTCTTGTCCAGTCGCCTGATATCTCAAGTTATGCAGGACTGCACATCCATCAATTTCGCCTCCTATTTGAGAGGTGTCAACCCAATTTTAACCTCTAGAACACGAAAAATTCTTCCCATTATACACTACCGTTAGTGTCCAATTCAAACAAAATGGCGAGTCTCCTCTGCGCAGACGCAGGCTTTCCGTTTTCTATGGCATAAATATTATTAAATACAGTATGGCCATCTATTTACATACAACTACTGCATTTCTGGAAAATATATACAGTATTTTCCACAGGTATGGTGTCCATGCAGTTATTATCGTTATTATTCTATCTAATTGTACTTCTCTCGGCTCTAATTTAGGTGGTCTGGCAGTTTTTTTTTTTTTTTTTTTTTTTTTTTTTTTTGCAAATTTGAAGCAAAGCGTCCATTGTCCATTTTTCTCTCTTTTTCTTTTCATTCATATTACCTGTTTAGTGCTACTAAAAATCACATAGATTTACTGGCTACGTGTAATTTAACCTTCTTTTGGTAGGTCTGGAAATGTTTTAGCATATAAAACATTAAGTGTTTAGCCAATGATGCAACGAGTGTATAAGATCTTTCACTTATAGAAAGATTCAAGTGTGGAATATGCCCTTACAGCATAACACTGTCCATTAAATAGTTAACTAACTAAATTAAATCTCGGGCTCACAGCTGCCTCCAGATTCATCCTCTTCCTTAATTGTATCTTTCGTAACAAAAAAAAATGAATGAAGGTAATACTAATACAAATTTTATTTCTTTATGTTGTTCAAAATAATGTAGTTTACCAGTAATAATATATCGGTGGGCACAAAAAGCCACTAGTATGCAGTGTATTTCGGGTAGGCAAGTACATTATATCAAATAAGATGAAGTAGGTAACAGCTCTTAGCTTGTAAGTGAACTCTTAACCCTATAAAAGTCCTTGCATAAAGAAAGAGAAAAAGGCCTTTACAAACTGAATTTTGTCTTTAAGCCTTGAAACCTGGATGAACAATTATTTTTTCAACTAATATTTCTAAACATTTCCGATGGCTTTTGAGGAAAGTGCATCAGTTTAAAGTATTCCAGACAGTTTGGTTTGTGATTATCAAGTCTGATTGTTTGTCTTGTATTTCCTTAAATTGGCTACTCTTATTTGTCTATATGAAGCTGTCTGTATATAATGTTTATGCTAGTTCCTTCCCGCTGCTTGTTCCATTAGTTACTCTTAGTTGTGTTAGTTTCTTTCGTGTGTGTACTTGCCTAATTGTACTCATCAAATTGAGTACAATGGTCGCTACTAGGTCACTCCCCGCTCCGTGAGCTGTTCCACTTCCTGACAACTCTGTGACTGAAGAAATACCTCCTGATATCCCTGTGACTCATCTGAGTCTTCAGCTTCCAATTGTGACCCTTTGTTGGTGTGTCCTATCTCTGAAACATCCTGTCCCTGTCCACCTTGTCTATTCCTCTCAGCATTTTATACGTTGTTATCATGTCCTCCCTATCCCTCCTGTCCTCCAGTGTCGTCAGGTCGATTTCCCTTAACCTCTACTCGTAGGACATGCCCCTTAACTCGGGGACTAGTCTCGTTGTAAACCTTTGCACTTTATGGCCAGGTATGGGTTCCAAACTGGTGCTGCATACTCCAATATGGGCCTGATGTACACGGTGTACAGAGTCCTGATCGACTCCTTACTGAGATGTCGGAATGCTATTCTCAGATTTGCTAGTTGCCCGTATGCCGCAGCAGTTATTTGGTTGATGTGCGCCTCAGAAGACGTGTTCGGTGTTATACTCACCCAAAGATCCTTCTCCTTGAGTGAGGTTTGTAGTCTTTGGCCCCCTAGATTGTATTGTTTCTGTGCGGTCTTCTTTGCCCTTCCCCGATCTTCATGAATTTGCACTTCGCAGGGTTGAACTCCAGGAGCCATTTGCTGGACGAGGCCTATAGCCTGTCCAAATCCCTTTGTAGTCCTGCTTGGTCCTCCTGTGCTTGAGTTCTCCTTGTTAACTTGACATCGTCTGCAAACAGACTTCTGAGTCTAGTCCTTCCGTCATGTCTGTCATTCACATATACCAGAAACAGCACCGGCGCTAAGAGTGAAACTCACGTATTTGTACTCACCTATTTGTGGTTGCAGGGGTCGATTCATAGCTCCTGGCCCCGCCTCTTCACTGATTGCTACTAGGTCCTCTCTCTCCCTGCTCCATGGGCTTTATCATACCTCGTCTTAAAACTATGCATGGTTCCCGCCTCCACTACTTCACTTTCTAGGCTATTCCACGGCCTGACTACTCTGACTTTAGAAATACTTCCTAACATCCCTTTTATTCATCTGAGTCTTCAACTTCCAATTGTGACCTCTTGTTTCTGTGTCCCATCTCTGGAACATGCCGTCTTTGTCCACCTTGTCTATTCCGCGCAGTATTTTATATGTCGTTATCATGTCTCCCTGACCCTCCTGTCCTCCAGTGTCGTCAGGCGTGCGTGTGTGTGTGTGTGTGTGTGTGTGTGTGTGTGTGTGTGTGTGTGTGTGTGTGTGTGTGTGTGTGTGTGTGTGTGTGTGTGTGTGTAAATGCCAGGGCCCTAACCTGAGATAGACAGACACACCCAAGAAAAACATGCTCTGTCTAGGGCGTATCTAGCGCAGTTGTGTACATCTTGATGCTATCTTTTGATGCTGTCAGAACTATATCACTCCTGCTGTCACAACCCACCCATCCTTGTATTGTTGCTTATACTCAAGGTTACTTTAATTGCAATAACAGTATACAATACCGACAAGAAGAGAAATTAGATATATGTTTCATATATTCCAGAATTCTTTAATATATTAAAGGAGCGCTGAACATATTCTGTGAGCATTTTTAATATCACATTATCCTTTAATATATCGGGATCCTTTAATACATTACAGTATCCTTTACACGAGAGGATGCTTTAATAATTTTGATCCTTTGATGTATCCTAGGTCCCTTCAATGTAACTAGATTCTCTGTTATCACAGAATCCTTTGTTTTGTAGCCCCACTAAAGCAAAGTTTAACACCTGTATTGCTGGGTCTTGAATACCCATAGATTCTTCAACCCAGGGACTCTTCAGTCCATCGACGAGATGTGGAGTCAATTCCCTGGCATTGCTATATTCACCAAAAAAAAAAAAAAAAAAAAAACACTCCCGCTGTTAGACTTGTGAGTCGGTTGAGTTTTCACTGCAAAACGATGGAGTGAGGACGTATACCCTGTAAACAAGCCTTGACCGAATCTGAAACGGATGAGTGAGTTTAGGTACAGGTACACACAAGTACAATTATCATATATAGTAACACGTGTAAATTAACTAAGATAGCCCAGAAAAGAAGTCAGTGTAAGACTCTTGTCCATTTCGCGGACAATTCTGATACTGTATCCATGAAACTCGTGTATTGTCTGGAATTCTGTATATAAACTGGGCTGAGTAATAGTTTGGGCTACCCTCAGATAATTAATTTTACACACTTGGTACAGTTCTATACTTCCAATTACAAGACCGGCAGTTCAGTTACCAATATTAAATTCTGTCTTAAGCAATACCCGCTACCCTCGGTGAATACTGGAAGGGCAACTAAATTCTTAGATGTATGCTGCTACCATTGTGCCTTAAGTTTCTAGGATCCTTTTGATTACCCATGATGTTTCAGGTCACCCCAGGGGGCTTTAAGTTATCCCAGGATCCTAAGTAACCTGGAGACTTCAAATCTCATTATGTATTTCAAAACTTATCCCAGGATCTGTAGGTCATCTCCAGGATCATATAATTGATGGTATACACAAACCAATTTGACTAATAAAACTGGCACTTTAAAACTTATATAACCTAAAAGAAATAAGCTTCCGTTGAGGGTGGGGGGACCATTTCAACACTGTTTAAGGGACAGGTGCATCGTAATTTTTTTTATTTACTGTCTAATTTTGTTTCTTTTTAGTGTACTTTCAGAAGAATATATTTAATGAACTGACAAGTTTCAATAGGATCGGCCAACAACACATGAGAAAAAAAATATTTGCTATGACACTTGGCAGCCTGACGGCGCTTCCTGGCACTGCCAGTAGCTTTAAGTACACTTCTTACAGATGAAACAAGACTAACCTGAATTTTTGATGCAAAAATGTAATATACCTTATCTTCATGACGAAAAAATATATATTTGGTACGTTGACATTCACCAAAATATTTGCCTTTTACCCGCACACAAAATCTAAGATATTCCAAAAGTTTTATGAGCATTAATTCCATGGCCTGGTGGCAAAAGCTCTCCCTTCATACGGTGAGAGTCCGGGTTCGATTCCCGGCAAAGGGGTGGAAACACCGGGCGTGTTTCCTTACACCGGTTGCCCATGTTCACCCATCAGTAATAATGGGGACCTGGGTGTTAGTCGACTGGTGTGGGGTCTCATCCTGGGCAAAACTGACGTAATTTGCCCGAAATGTTCTGCCTAACAAGGGCTTTCTATATAGTAGTGTGCATTGATGTCAGCTAGGTCTGTATACCTTGTAGTAAATGAAAATATTATTACTATTATTAACACACTTTGTTTTATGTTCCCTGTTAAAATCATTTCAATTTAATCATTAATAATGATGCTACGACAAGAAATAGGCCAAAATTTTACTTCCGAGATATTGGGTAAACGCGGGGTACCTGATTACGCAAAAAATGCGAAAATCTCGCTACTTTTGGGTTTTTCTATGCAATATTAGTGATTCCTTATAATTTCCCCTGTGCATTACACCGTTTTCTCTAGTAAGAGACCAGAGAGAGAACGTAATTTATCTTTAATGGTCAGGAACTTGAGTAGACCGCTGGCCGCCACGCACCCCTCCCTATATGTCAAATATTATTATTTTGGCTGTTTTTATTAGGGTTTTATCTTATTCATCTTATGTCTGCTATCATTTTAGAGTAAATGTGATACGCAGATAAAATTTATTACTAATGATAGCGTAACTACAAGACATTTGGCCGGTGACCGGACAGCTAACAATGCATATATTGTCCCCCACTCCCTGGTCCCCCCTCACCCCCAACGACCCCTCCATCTCTCCTATAGCTCCTCCCACACGGTAATGATGTCAAGTGTTAAATTATTGTATTAGAAAGAAAAATAGACAAAATAATAAAAAAAAAGGGGAAAAAATTATAAAAGTTCACTTCACGATGAGACACGTTTACGTGGCGCGTCATCACAAGATGTGTTGAAATGACTCTAATTCGCTTTAGAAACATCGTATTACAATGGGATTTTCACCCCAATGGAAATAAGTCACTCTGTCTGACTTTTTGGGGTTATCCTAGGTTCATGCTGCTATGTATGATAATTCTATGTAACTGTATTTATGTATACCTGAATAAACTTACTTACTTACTTAGATTCTTAAACTATTTTTCTGTAAACAAAACTTTTTCGATATTTTTCGATTTATTTCTTTACTCCGCGCGGCGCGTAGGTGCACCTCACCTTTAATGAAGCACACCATGGGGGAGAAACGTCCTTCTTGAGCACATGTCTGTCTACTCTGAAAATAAGTTGAATGTCCAGAGTCATATTCTCACAGAGGTCATCATCAGGAGCTGAGTCTCGACCCCTGCAACCACAATTAGGTGAATATCAGTGGTTTTCGTAGTGGCTTTCTTTGCTCCTATCATATATTACATGTAAACACACATTGTAACCTTAGCAAAGAAACAAATATTTTGTTTTTTTTTATTTATCATTATTCGACTGCAGTGTAGAGAAAAGCTCGTACGAAATACGCTGTCATACCTGTACAATACAGTGTGCCGGGCAACTCTTGTACTGCTGACGACTGGCACAGTTCTTTGTTGGTCGATGACGTGATCCAGGCTAACACCCTCTCTACCATTTGATCCCTGCATTTTAGTCGACTTTTACAACACGCATGGCTTACGGAGGAAACATTCTTATTCCACTTCCCCATGGATATGAAAGAAAAAGCAATAAGAACAAGAACTATTAAGATAAAATCAAATATAACTCAGATGAGTGTGTATACATAAACGAGTACATGTATGTGTAGTGTGACCTAAGTGTAAGTAGAAGTAGCAAGACGTACCTGAAATCTTGCATGTTTATGAGACACAAAAATGACACCAGCAATCCTAACATCACGTAAAACAAATACAGCCTTTCTTTTTACACTCACTTGGCAGGACGGTAGTACCTCCCTGGGTGGTTGCTGTCTACCAAACTACTACAATAAATAATATATATATATATATATATATATATATATATATATATATATATATATATATATTGTGTGTGTAAACTGAGACTTTATAATATTTGATACTGTTATTCCGCAAAACATTATCACAACATTAAAAAAAAATACTAAAAGATGATGCGTAGGTGTAAGTGTCAAGCCGAGATCAGAAGAGGATTTTCCAAGTTATCACCCGTGAACCAAAAGGCCTCAACATGACATTTCTTCCCATGTGCCATTGACTCTTTCCTTTATCACTGTGTCATGACACACCCTCATTCATCAGTGGGGCAGCGCCATCCTCCCCATATATGCCTGGGCGGGCTGTATCCTCGGGGAAGAGTTGGGACATAAGAGAATTGAAGATTTTCTCCTGAAAGTCGGCTTCGTTCCACTCTTCTTGTGTGACGATAACAGTGTTGTGTAGAGTGCGGGTCAGAATCATCACTACGTCCTCAATATCCTCTGCTGTGGGAAACTTCTCGCCGAAATTTAGATCTATTTTGATTTTCTTGGTCTCTTGGAATACGTGATGGTTGATATCGGCTTCAATCAGCAGCTTGTTCTGGTAATTTTCTTCAATACCTGTACACCGTATATGGGTTACTCCCAGGTAAAAATGTGGGTCCATGTTGTGGGCGACCTCTGGCCTCACGTCATGCTGGGCAGTCTCAGGTCTTCTTTTCACTTGCTGGGCAGACTGTGGTCTCCTGTCATGCTGGGTGGCCTCAGGCCTCTTGTCATGCTGGGCAGCAGCATGCTGGGCCGCCTCAGACCTCCTGTCACGATGGTCTGCCTCAGACCTCCTGTCACGATGGTCTGCCTCAGACCTCCTGTCACGATGGTCTGCCTCAGACCTCCTGTCACGATGGTCTGCCTCAGACCTCCTGTCACGATGGTCTGCCTCAGACCTCCTGTCACGATGGTCTGCCTCAGACCTCCTGTCACGATGGTCTGCCTCAGACCTCCTGTCACGATGGTCTGCCTCAGACCTCCTGTCACGATGGTCTGCCTCAGACCTCCTGTCACGATGGTCTGCCTCAGGCCTCCTGTCATGCTGGGCGGCCTCAGACCTCCTCTCATGCTGTGCAGCAATTGGTTTCTTCTCATGCTGGGCGGCCTCAGACCTCCTCTCAAGCTGTGCAGCCACTGGCTTCTTCTCATGCTGGGCGGCATCATGCTGGGCGGCCTCAGACCTCTCATGCTGGGCGGCATCATGCTGGGCGGCCTCAGACCTCTCATGCTGTGCAGCCATTGGCTTCTTATGCTGGGCGGCCTTTGGCTTCCTGAAACGCAGTTCGAAGTCGGGGCCCCTGTCATGCAGGTCGGCATCACGTTTCCTGGCCTGCATGACGAAGTCAGGTCTCCTCAAACGCAAGACGAAGTCAGGTGTGCTGGTGTCGTCAGACTCTGTGTCCTGCCTGGTGGTGTCATCGTTAGACGTTTCACGGTTGCTGGTGGTATCATTACGTTTTCTGTACAGCTCAACTACTTCAGTCTTCCTGTCACGTTGAGCAGCATCAGGGTTCCTGTATACCTCTCCAGACGTGTCTCCAGATGAATCTTGGTCGAAAATTATAGTGAATGTTGGGCCGCCGAGTAAGGCTTGCACGAACCCCCGGTAGAAACTCATTACTTCAGTTTTCAAATGGTCAGTAATGTCTTTTTCAGAATAGTTTTGGCAGGTGACGCAGTCCAACAGCCAGAGTACGAGCAAGTCCACTTCTTCCTTTTCAGGGAACCTCTGACCTGTGTCCACTGAAACCCAACACGTCACTCTTTCCCTACTGGCTTTATCCCAGCATGTTATTTTAATCTTTATTTGATATCGTGATTTCTCTACTGACCCTTCTATCTGAACCGTGCGACTGTATTCAAGTTCATCAGAGTTTTCCGGAAAAGGTAACTGTTTAGAGTGTGTAAGTAGTCGCCCTAACTCGAAGAAAATTCGGGCTATTCCCTTAGGCTTTGTAATTGCTGTTCTGATTTTAACTCTTACCACGCGTATCCTTGTGTCCTCCGTAAGGCATGCAAAGGCAGCCTCTGTAAGATCACCAGGGACAGCCTCTGTAAGGTCTCCAGAGGCAGTCTTTGGAAGATCACCAGGGGCGGTATGGTCACCAGACGCGTCCTTTGCAGGGTCGCGTCTGGTGCACCTCACCTTTAATGAAGCACACCATGGGGGAGAAACGTCCTTCTTGAGCACATGTCTGTCTACTCTGAAAATAAGTTGAATGTCCAGAGTCATATTCTCACAGAGGTCATCATCAGGAGCTGAGTCTCGACCCCTGCAACCACAATTAGGTGAATATCAGTGGTTTTCGTAGTGGCTTTCTTTGCTCCTATCATATATTACATGTAAACACACATTGTAACCTTAGCAAAGAAACAAATATTTTGTTTTTTTTTATTTATCATTATTCGACTGCAGTGTAGAGAAAAGCTCGTACGAAATACGCTGTCATACCTGTACAATACAGTGTGCCGGGCAACTCTTGTACTGCTGACGACTGGCACAGTTCTTTGTTGGTCGATGACGTGATCCAGGCTAACACCCTCTCTACCATTTGATCCCTGCATTTTAGTCGACTTTTACAACACGCATGGCTTACGGAGGAAACATTCTTATTCCACTTCCCCCATGGATATGAAAGAAAAAGCAATAAGAACAAGAACTATTAAGATAAAATCAAATATAACTCAGATGAGTGTGTATACATAAACGAGTACATGTATGTGTAGTGTGACCTAAGTGTAAGTAGAAGTAGCAAGACGTACCTGAAATCTTGCATGTTTATGAGACACAAAAATGACACCAGCAATCCTAACATCACGTAAAACAAATACAGCCTTTCTTTTTACACTCACTTGGCAGGCGGTAGTACCCCCCCGGGGTGGTTGCTGTTACCAAACTACTACAATAAATAATATATTATATTTATTTATTTATATAATTTATATATATTATATTTTTGTGTGTAAACTGAATTTTATATATTGAACTGTTTTTCCGCAAAACATTATCACAACTTTAAAAAAAAAATACTAAAAAGTGATGGTATGTAAGTGTCAACCCCGAGTCAGAAGGGATTTTCCAATTTCACCGTAAACCCAAAAGGCCTCAAATGACATTTCTTCCCATGTGCATTGTTTTTCCCTTTTCACTGTGTCTGCACACCCATTCATCAGGGGGCAGCGCCATCCCCCCATATATGCCTGGGGGGGGCTGTATCCTCGGGGAAGATTGGGACATAAGAGAATTGAAGATTTTCTCCTGAAGTGGGCTTCGTTCCACTCTTTGTGGCGATAACGTGTTGTGAGAGTGCGGGTCGAATCATCACTACCCCCTAAATATCCTCTGCGGGGGAAACTTCTCCCCAAAAATTTTTAGTCTATTTTGTTTTTTCTTGTCTTTTGGGGATACGTGATGGTTGAAGGGTTTAAATCAGCGTTGTTCTGGTAATTTTTTCAATACCTTACACGTATAGGGGTTACCCCCGGGTAAAAAGGGTGGGTCCATGTTGTGGGGGCCCCCTGGGCCCCACTCAGCTGGGGGTCTCAGGTCTTTTTTTCACTTGCTGGGCAACTGTGGTCTCCTGTCTCTGGGTGGGCCCAGGCCCCTTTCTGCTGGGCAGCAGCATGCTGGGCCGCCCCAGACCTCCCGTCACGATGGTCTGCCTCAGGGCCCCCTGTCACGATGGTCTGCCCCCAGACTCCCTCACATGGTCTGCCTCAGACCTCCTGTGATGGTCTCCCCGCCTCCCGTCACGATGGTCTGCCTCAGACCTCCTGTCAGAGGTCGCCTAACCTCCTGTCACGATGGTCGCCTCGACCTCCCGCACGATGGTCTGCCTCAACCTCCTTCACGATGGTCTGCCTCAGGCCTCCTGTATGCTGGCGGGCCTCAGACCTCCTCTTTGTGTGCGCAATTGGTTTTTCTCATGCTGGGGGGGCCTCGACCTCCTCTCAACTGTGCAGCCACTGGTTCTCTCTGTGGGGGGGCTATGCTGGGCGGCCCCAAACCCCTTAGCTGGGCGGCATCATGCTGGGGGGCCTCAGACCCCTTTATGCTGTGCAGCCATTGGCTTTTTATGTGGGCGCCTTTGGGTTCCCGAACCATTCGAGTCGGGGCCCTGTCATGCAGGTCGCATCACGTTTCCCCCGGGCCCGCGACGAAGCAGGTCTCCTCAAACGCAAGACGAAGTCAGGTGTGCTGGTGTCGTCAGACTCTGTGTCCCTGCCTGGTGGTGCATCGTTAGACTTTCAGGTTTGTGGTGGTATCATTACGTTTTCTGTACAGCTCAATACTTCGTCTTCTGTCACTTTGAGCGCATCAGGGTTTCCTGTATACCTCTCCAGACGTGTCTCCAGATGAATCTTGGCCCGAAAATTATAGTGAATGTTGGGCCGCGAGTAAGGCTTGCACGAACCCCCGGTAGAAAATCTTTTACTTCAGTTTTAAATGGTCAGTAATGTCTTTTTCAGAATAGTTTTGGCAGGTGACGCAGTCCAACAGCCAGAGTACGAGCAAGCCCACTTCTTCCTTTTCGGGGAACCCTCTGACCTGTGTCCACTGAAACCAACACGTCACTCTTTCCCTACTGGCTTTATCCCAGCATGTTTTTTTAAATCTTTATTTGATATCGTGATTTCTCTACTGACCCTTCTATCTGAACGTCGACTGTATTCAAGTTCATCAGAGTTTTCCGGAAAAGGTAACTGTTTAGAGTGTGTAAGTAGTCGCCCTAACTCGAAGAAAATTCGGGTATTCCCTTAGGCTTTGTAATTGCTGTTCTGATTTTAACTCTTACCACGCGTATCCTTGTGTCCTCCGTAAGGCATGCAAAGGCAGCCTCTGTAAGATCACCAGGGACAGCCCTGTAAGGTCTCCAGGGGCAGTTTTTGGGAAAGATCACCAGGGGGCGGTATGGTCACCAGACGCGTCCTTTGCAGGGTCGCCAGAGAAACCCTGCGTAAAGTTTCCAGAGACAGCCTCTGTAGGTCGTCGGCCTCTTTCCTTGCTGCAAAAGTGAGGAAGCTTTGAGGTCTTGGCCACAGGTATGTACTCGAGGGAGGTGGACAGAGGCAGCTGGCCCCTCTGGTCTTCTACAGCTGCGTCGATAAGTGTTATCTCCGGTCTTTTCAGCATTTTACTGTATAGGACAGTGAGGACTTCAGTGACGAAGAGGATCACCAGGATGCCACACACCACTAAGAGCTTGCTGGCCGCCACCCAAAACACAATAGGGAAAGGGTGTCTCAGGAGGTCGCTCAGTACTGTCATACGGGGCAGAGCACTCAGGCCGTAGCCGAAAGACAGGTACATCCATGAAGACCCATGCCCTGAGCCAGGGATTTTGCCAGAACCTCCTGGTACTGGCTTGGCTTCAAGGATATTTTCAGGAGATACTCCAAGCTCGCCCATCCTCTGTATCATCAGGAGGGTGAGGACAGTCCACAACACCACCACCACCACCAAGTCGATGAGTGTAGTTAATATTTTCATATTTTCATTTTTAGGCAAAATTAAAAATATCACCTTTGGTAAAAGTGATAACGAAAACAAGGAAGTGACATGTTAAAGCGAAAATGAGGATGGAGTCTTGAGTTTTTGACGAGATGATTAAATTTACCTTTGTTTTGAGTATACATTGTTCAGGTCCCTCACAACCACTCATTAACCCCCACAACATCTACCCATTACCTACACCCCATCACATCACCCATACCTACCAAGCAACTCGAGTTTATCACCACTGAACGTCACTGCTCTTCACTTTACACGGAAAACCCCGCTTATATCTTCTGTAATTTTTCAGTGTCTTCTCCGTAGTGACTTTCATGCTAATTTTAGTATATTGCAAGTGATACAAAACTGTGACGGTGTTTTTCATCTTTGCTGGTGCGAGGTAAACCCGTCAAAGATCTTCTGAGAACACCGGCCGGGTGAACGAAACTAGCCAAAAAAATTAAAATTTAAAGTATACTGTAATTCTTGCAGCGAATAACTAAAAAAAAAAAAATTTTTACCACATTGGAAAATTTTGACACTTTTTCACGGGGAAAAACCCTTGTTGCCTATTTATATACAAAAAAAAAAAACCTCGGGAGTGTTAGCATGTCAGTTTTAAACATATCCCAAAAGGTTTAGCCCTTTCCCCAAAACGTTTTGCCCTTTTTCTTCCCCCTGGAATTTTGTACTTATCAAAAAAAACACGTAAGAACTTTTGTAATATTTGTAATTGCATTTTTCCCAAAAAGGGACCTATTTTCATCCCCAAAGAAATAGCAGAAGTTTAAAAAAATGGAACAACTCGGCCCCGGACCTGTGGTAGTCACCCCGGGGCCCCTCAGCTATGGACCCTGTGGTAGTCATCCCCGGGGCCCCTCAGCTACGCACCCTTGGTATCACCCGGGGGCCACCAGCTCGGACCCTGTGGTAGTCATCCGGGACCACTCAGCTACGCACCCTGTGGTAGTCACCCGGGACCACTCAGCTACGGACCCTGTGGTAGTCATCCGGGACCACTCAGCTACGCACCCTGTGGTAGTCACCCGGGACCACTCAGCTACGGACCCTGTGGTAGTCATCCGGGACCACTCAGCTACGGACCCTGTGGTAGTCACCCGGGACCACTCAGCTACGCACCCTGTGGTAGTCATCCGGGACCACATATATATGTCGTGCCGAATATGTAAAACTGGTCAATTAGCAAGAAGCCATTTAAAATAAAGTCGTTTCTAAAATTTTCTCTTATACGTTTAAAGATATATATTTTTCATTAATATTGATGTAAAAATTTATAATTTTGCACCAAAAGGAACTTAGAAAACTTACCTAACCTTATTTTAAGAAAAACAATTTATTTTAGCCTAACCCAACTAAATATATTTTAGATTTGTTTACAATAATTTAATACTAAACAAACACAGTGAAATATATTTTTTTCGTTAGGTTGAGAATGATTTTGGCGAAATTATTGCATACACAAATTTTCGCTTGTCCTATATGGCAAGATGAGCGTTGCTATTTAAGCCAAGATCGCAAGTTCTGCCTATTCGGCACGACATATATATATATATATATATATATATATATATATATATATATATATATGTCGTGCCGAATATGTAAAATTAGTCAATTAGCAAGAACTCATTTAAAATTAAGTCCTTTCTGAAATTTTCTCTAATACATTTGAAGATATATTTTTTTCATTAATGTTAATGTAAAAAATTTTAATTTTGCACCAAAAGAATCTTAGAAAACTTACCTAACCTTATTATAACAAGAGCAATTTATTTTAGCCTAACCCAACTAAATATATTTTAAATACGTTTACAATAATTTAGTGCTAAACAAACACAATCAAATATATTTTTTTCATTAGGTTCAGAATGATTTTGGCGAAATTATTGCATACACAAATTTTCACTTGTCCTATATGGCAAGATGAGCGTTGCTATTTAAGCCAAGATCGCAAGTTCTGCCTATTCGGCACGACATATATATATATATATATATATATATATATATATATATATATATATATATATATATATTATTTAGGGAGAAGGGGCAGTTTGGAGTCGAAAAGGGGAAGAGAATGACATGAAGGCTACTAAGCAAGAGAAAAGACATACATACATGGTGAGGGTGTGGTCAGACAGTCAAGGTCACAACCATCTGCACCAACAACAGTCTTCCGTCAACACAATTTATTCAACTATACACAAATCACTATTTGCTCCTCTGTACTACATTAAGATATTCTATATAACTAGCCATATTAATTAACACGCACATTTGAAATATCTTTATTACTTTCCGTTTAATTACAGATGTCGTGTGTCCATGCCGAGAATTCTCATTTTTAGGTAAACCTGAAAAGGATACCGATAGTCCAGATTTTTTTTGCTTCTTCGTAAAAGCATCTCACTCATAGGCAACTGTTTGCAGGTGCACCTGTCTGCAAGTGCACCTGTCTGCAGGTGCACCTACTTCCCTTTGTGTAACTTCTGACATGCAGCTGACTGTGGAACGCATTTTAACTTTACCCACGACTTTTACTTTTTGTTGGATTCATGGTTTTATATTGACTAAGGTTACTGTAGGGATCTCGGGGAACTTCCAGATGAGTCTTTTGATATTAATAATTTAATGATTCTCTTAAACTGATGCTTAATATTTTAAGTTAGTGTGATAGTATTTATTTATTCTGTTTTGTTCGTGCTAGAAGTGTTTTAGTGTGAAGTTTTTTTCTTCCTTATGTGTTGCATTTTTGTTATTGCAAGAATGGTAAATGATCTACAGTCAGTGATGTTCAGATTTCAAATCTATCTACTAACCCACCCTCACAGGCATCGAGGCGCCTCCCTTGAAATAACAGTAAATCTGAGTTACCTATGTTTTACTTTCTGTTGTATTTTTGTGAATGTTTGGCCAATGTATTTTGCCTTTAAATAAAACATACTTGAAATATAGGGGGTGGTAGGAGAAAATTCTCAAACAGCTTCAGGGAGAACCTTGAGTTTTCCCTGAAGCAAGTTTATTCTTTTCTCTGAGGATGAGGGTCCCTATGACAGTTCTAGAGGTGGTACCTCCCATTATTATATATATATATATATATATATATATATATATATATATATATATATATATATATATATATATATATATATATCATTACTAGTGAAAATTTAATTATACTTTTACCAAGGATATTTCTAAACCTGTAAGGGTCATATCGTGCTTGGCGAAGGAGAGGTAATCAAAGCGGGTACCCCACCATAAATATAATAACGAGGAAGCGCTAAACCAGTAGGGGTTAGAACCTGGAGAATGGAAAATGAGGTTAGCTCAGAGGAGGGTAGCTCCAATTCCTTGGAACAAGAGCGCTGTACTGGTATGAAACAACCCTTGAAGGGTCTGGGTGATGCAGTATGGCAGGATAACCATTCTTTGGTTTAATGTTTAATCTGTGAAGTGCTAAAGTCGTAGGGGGTCTTATGGCATATGGAGAATGGAAGGCATTCAGGTTCGATGCAGTTTTTTAGATCAAGAGCTCAGACATAAACACCAGCCTCCATTGAGGGATATGCGCGATTCCAACCTGTATGAAACAAACCCTTCAAGGTATGGTGCCATGAAGCTGGTGAGGCACATGGTCCAATGAATTGGATTGTTATACTTATTACATTCATGAGGAAATGCTAAACCCGAAGTCGTACAGCACCTAGGAATGTAAGGTAGCCAGGTTCTATCCATGGAAGGTTATTATGATGATGTAATAATGTTGGTAGAATTACCGACAATATATAAAGTAAAAGGATACAAGTGCAACTAATGTGACATTTTATTGTGGCAACGTTTCGCTCTCCAGGAGCTTTGTCAAGCCGATACGTATCGGCTTGACAAAGCTCCTGGAGACCGAAACGTTGACACAATAAAATGTCACATTAGTTGCACTTGTGTCCTTTTACTTTACATATTATGATGTTAATGGGGGAGAGCTAAACCCGCAAGGGCCATACTGTGCCACTGGGACTGGGAGGCATTAAGTAAGTTTATTTAGGCACATGTACATACAAGTACAATTATCATGCATACTGTAAATTACCAAGGATAACCCAGAACAGTCAGTGATTTAACTTACATTGGGGTCCTGAATTTCCAGGAGAGGGGAGGGGAGGTCCATGGAAGGCTAGATCCACCTCTTTGGATCAAGAACCCTCACCAGCAACAATGCACCTTCCTCGAGGGGTTAAGAAAACGCAATATTATGTACATAAAAAAAGCTAAACCCGCGTGTCATTCAGCGCTGCATAAAACTTACTTTTTTCATTCCTAATGTAATTCTCGCATAAGGAAATGTTTATAACCTTTACTTCTAATTTTACAAAGTTCCCAATGGTGTTAATGACAGTTTTTGGTAGCGTAGTGACCTATAGTGTATGCCAAGCAGACATAAGCTAGCAGGTGGGAGGAACTGAACAAAATGTCATGGAGGCTGACCACGCTCTACTTTACAAAGTAGTTAGAGAAAATAACACATTTCTTTTTGTTCAACTAAGCATTAGCTGTGATTCTGATACTAATGTTGGTGTATGGGGAGTATTGCAACTGGTAGAAAAGTGAGAATAAACACGCATAATGGACAACAGTATCTACATAGCCAACGTGATCTACAAGAGTCAAATTCTACTTTGGTGTGCGATTGGAACTTTTGAATCTTTCCAGCTTCTTTCAATTGCCTGAGTGTTTGTTCCAGTGTTTGGATCAACATAATGTCGTTGAGTTAGGTCAGGTTAGGTTATTACTTATCTTGTTGTAGATCGCATACCAAACTAGTGCCAGACCAGTGTCACTGACGTCTGTAGTATGCAAAGTAATGAAGATTATCAGGAGAGTGGTGGAGCACCTGGAATGGAACAGGAGTATAAACGAAAACCAGTACGGCTTCATGGAAGGCAAATCCTGTCACAAACCTTCTGGAGTTTTATGATAAAGTAACAGAAGTAAGACACGAGAGAGAGGGGTGGGTTGATTGCATTTTCCTGGACTGCAAGAAGGCCTTCGACACAGTTCCTCACAAGAGATTAGTGCATAAACTACAGGATCAGGCGCGTATAACGGGAAGGGCACTTCAATGGATCAGAGAATACCTGACAGAGAGGCAACAACGAGTCATGGTACGTGATGAGGTATCACAGTGGGCACCTGTGACGAGTGGGGTCCCACAGGGGTCGGTCCTAGGTCCAGTGGTTCTCTACACACATGCTGCTATGTATGATAATTCTATGTAACTGTATTTGTGTATACCTGAATAAACTTACAGTGCTATTTTTGGTATATATGAATGACATGATGGAAGGGATAGACTCAGAGGTGTCCCTGTTCGCAGATGATGTGAAATTAATGAGAAGAATTAAATCAGATGAGGATCAGGCAGGCCTTCAGAGAGACCTGGACAGGCTGGACACGTGATCCAGCAGCTGGCTTCTCGAATTCAACCCTGCCAAATGCCAAGTCATGAAGATCGGAGAAGGGCAAAGAAGACTGCAGACAGAGTATAGGCTAGGTGGCCAACGACTGCAAATCTCGTCTCAAGGAGAAAGATCTTGGGGTGAGTATAACACCGAGCACGTCTCTGGAAACACACATCAGCAAGATAACTGCTGCAGCATATGGGCACCTGGCAAACCCGAGATTAGCATTCCGATACCTAAGTAAGGAATCTTTCAAGACACTGTACACCACGTACGTCAGGCCCATACTGGAGTATGCAGCACCTGTTTGGAACCCGCACCGGGTCAAGCACGTTAAGAAATTAGAGAAAGTGCAAAGGTTTGCAACAAGGTTAGTTCCAGAGCTAAGGGGAATGTCCTACGAAGAAAGGCTAAGGAAACTCGGCCTGGCGACACTGGAGGACAGGAAGGTTAAGGGAGACGTGATAACGACATACAAAATACTGCGTGTAACAGAGGCATCGCTAGAGTTGGTGTCACCTGGGGTGGAATCTTTGGCGTCACCCCCATGAAATCCAAGGGCGGGGGGATAGGGGTAGTAAACTCCAGTTACATCACTGCTGCATGACCAGTGACTAATGTTTAGCAATGAGAACGTTTAAAGGCCATAAACAGAACTTTATTAATGAAAAAAATAAATAATCGTAGTAATATTGAGGAAATATAAACTCAAATACCACTCTGAGTATAGGCAACAGATCCTACATTTATTCATCTTCAACAATGAAAAAAAATAAAACTTGAAAAATAAAGAAAAAACTAGTTCCGATTTAACCTTGAGTACAGGTAACATCTCAAAAGAATCTGATATTTCATTTCCTTGCCTTCGGTCCTGCAAAATCATCTATCACATCATCAAAATCAATGATTTTCCCTATATAGGCCTATATTTACTCTGTAATCCTATAATAGGCCATATAGAAATTAAGGATTTTTCTCTTAGGTTGCTGCAGCATGGTTTTGGTCATTAGTTACCTTCTTTAGAGGCTCTATGGTGTCACCCCTTAAATGGTGTCACCCGGGGTGCCCCCCCCCCCTTTACGACGCCCCTGGCGTGTAACAGACAAGGTGGACAGAGACAAGATGTTCCAGAGAGGGGACACAGAAACAAGGGGTCACTCTTGAAAGCTGAAGACTCAGATGAGTCACAGGGATGTTAGGAAGTATTTCTTCAATCATAGAGTGGTCAGGAAGTGGAACAGTCTGGCGAGTGATGTAGTGGAGGCAGGAACCAAACATAGTTTTAAGACGAGGTATGATAAAGCTCATGGAGCAGGGAGAGGACCTAGTAGCGTTCAGTGAAGAGGCGGGGCCAGGAGCCGAGTCTCGACCCCCTGCAACTACAATTAGGCGAGTACACTAGATCGCATACCAAAGTAGTACCGGTTGCATCAGTACCACCAGCTGCTGCATTATTATTATTATTATTATAATCAAGGGGAAGCGCTAAACCCGGAGGATAATACAGCGCCTGGGGAGGGGGATGTGGAAGGCATTCAGGCTTCCACATCCCCCCCCCCAGGCGCTGTATAATCCTCCGGGTTTAGCGCTTCCCCTTGATTATAATAATAATAATAATAATAATAATAATAATAATGCAGCAGCTGGTGCAGACAACTAAATGTAAACTTTGCCAGATGGATTATTGTCATATTTTGCTTCATGTACTGGGATGCGATAAAACTCAGACAACTTACAAATATTTAACAGATGTCCAAATATTGTATCTACAGTGACATATTTCCAACCATTCTGAAAAGAAAATAGTGTCATGATATAAATAATTCAGAACCATATACAAGTTACACTAATTGTGACCTAATTCATGTTTGCATAAACAACTCATTACGATTGTAACCAGATACAAACATGTAAGTAGTTCATTACCACTAACTGGTTTAGCTATCAAAAGTTTGCAGTCCACCATGAGGCCTAGTCAGACCGGGTCGCGGGGGCGTTGACCCCGGAACTCTCTCCAGGTAAACCCTATTATGTGCCTCTAATCTTTTGACTACCACCCGCAGGATGGATATGGGGTGCATAATAAAGGTAATAAATTAAAAAAACTAATCAATTTCTTGTAGAGTATGCCTTTCTCTTATTTTTTTTTCAGTGCTCTCTCAGCAACTCGGAACCTGTCATCAACATTGGTCCGAGTTTAGAATGCAACAAATTTTCAAGCTATAATTGGGATTCTGGCCATCTTCCCACTGCCGCCGGGTTTGGGAAACTATACTCACATGATTACGAATCAGATGTTTCTTACACATAGATATCACATTAAGAAACAACCGGCTGTCGCGTCATGCACTCTGTTTACTGTGTCTCATCATATTATCCTATTTGTCAGCGGGCACGAAGGATTCAGTTCCGAAATTCACAACACCTTTACACACCAACTAACCCTGCTGAGTACCACCTTTGGCACAGATTTTCTCGCTTATTTAACAGAAACTAACATATTGTACCTACTATGATTTCAGTTTAATGCACTAACCCTTCCACCTCCACTAACCTCTTCTATCCTTTGCATACCCCCTATCCTTCACACGCCTCTACCCCTTGCATACCCCCTATCCTTCACACGCCTCTACCCCTTGCATACCCCCTATCCTTCACACGCCTCTACCCCTTGCATACCCCCTATCCTTCACACGCCTCTACCCCTTGCATACCCCCTATCCTTCACACGCCTCTACCCTTGCATACCCCCTATCCTTCACACGCCTCTACCCCTTGCATACCCCCTATCCTTCACACGCCTCTACCTCTTGCATACCCCCTATCCTTCACACGCCTCTACCCCTTGCATACCCCCTATCCTTCACATGCCTCTACCCCTTGCATACCCCTATCCTTCACACGCCTCTACCCCTTGCATACCCCCTATCCTTCACACGCCTCTACCCCTTGCATACCCCCTATCCTTCGCACACCTCTACCCCTTGCATACCCCTATCCTTCACACACCTCTACCCCTTGCATACCCCCTATCCTTCACACACCTCTACCCCTTGCATACCCCCTATCCTTCACACACCTCTACCCCTTGCATACCCCCTATCCTTCACACGCCTCTACCCCGTGCATACCCCTATCCTTCACACGCCTCTACCCCGTGCATACCCCTATCCTTCACACGCCTCTACCCCTTGCATACCCCTATCCTTCACACACCTCTACCCCTTGCATACCCCTATTCTTCACACACCTCTACCCATTATGCTGTATGACTCACACAAGTTTAGCTCAGATTGATTATACCATTATTCCTGAGTGCGTTAACTTCGTCAAATCTTTCCAAAGACTCGACACAGTTCAATGCTAACAGATAGAATGTGTAAATTAGAGTATTACTTTGGTATGCGATCTACGTATCATGAAACTACTTTGGTATGCAATCTACGTGTAATGAAGGTACTTTGGTATGCGATCTACAACAAGAAAAGTTGTAGAAAGTAATAACCTAACCTGGTTGGGTTAGCTGGATAATTCAAAAGTTTCAATTGCATACCAAAGTAGAATTTGACTCTTGTAGATCACGTTGGCTATGTTGATCGCATACCAAAGTAGCAACAATGCAACCTCCCAGATACTAGTAACCCAGCTGGAGCCAGGCAGTAGTGTTATAGAGGTCTACTGATTTTGATGAATGCACCATAGGTATGTGGCTCCTCCTGTATGATAGTGGACTGACTGGTGTCAGGTCTCGAAGTTTTGTGAAATTCCAGTTTAGTTTCTTTCATATTGTTTTCAACAACTGAGAGATGGAGACTGAGCGAATGTTGGTGAATGCATTTCCTTCTGTGAGAAATTGACGGGTGGTGAATAGACGACAGAGCAGGCGAGTCTGCTTGTTCATTGCCTCAAACATCGTGTCAAGGGATCCAGCAAAAAACTACTGTTTACTACAAATTAGACATAACCAAAATTGTATACGAAGGACAGTGAGATGAAGGTAATCGAATTTCTGGTTAGCTTATAATGCACATTGGGAGTCTGAAACAACAGTAAATGAATATGCTGCCATGGTCACAAATTATTATTACAGTGGAACCTCAAATATCCAACTTAATCCGTTACAGGAGTTAGTTCTAAATTCGAAAAGTCTGAAAACCGAAGCAATATTTCCCATAAGAAATAATGGAAATACAATTAATCTGTTCCAGAAACCCAAAAATATTCACAAAAAAAAATACATTTTATAGAGATTAATTATAGTTTTACATACAACAAATAGTGTTCAATTATGTATTAATAAATTTAAACAAACATATAAAATAACATTTTACTTACCTTTTTTGAAGAGTGGTGATGGCATCTGGAAGATAGGGAGGAGGAGAGAGGAGTGTTTGGAAGGAGAATCCCCACCCATGAGGACTTCAGGTATCAAAGCCCTCTCTGGGGTTACTTCCTTTCTATGCCTTTTAATGCCACTAGGACCAGCTTGAGAGTCACTGGACCCCTGTCTCACAAAATAACTGTCTACAGTTCTGTTTCTGGTGCCTTTTTAAGATTTCCCAAAAATGGGACATGGCTCTATCACTGAACTTGTTGCAAAGATGGCTTGCTTCAGCTTGCTCAGGGTGGTACTTCTCTACAAACATTTGGACGTCATTCCACTTGGACATCATTCCACTTCTGTATTATTTCCTTCTTCACATCTATGGTGTTTCTAACTTTCTTTACCACAGGGATACGACTAGCAAGTTTCTTTGGGCCCATTGTAGCTTATTTCACAGTCCCACAAGCACTAAACACAATGAAGTAATCGTAAAATGTTTGAATGAGAGTGCAGGTTAGTGTTCACTCAAGCATCAACAAAACCAGACTGGCTCACGGTGCCTGCGTGGGGACGTGGACAGAGCGGGCTGCCCGACAGATCCGGTACCCGGCGATTCGAAAATAGGGGTGAGTTCGATATTAGGGACAAAGTTGGTTTGAAAAAAGGGTTCTATTTTTGAAGAGTTCGATAAGCGGTACGTTCAAAATTTGAGGTTCCACTGTATTATATAAAATGAAGCGCAAAACCTACAAAGGTTATACAGCTGCCATGGTTGCAGCATGTATGATAGAGAATTTCATATGGAGCTGCTGTGAAAATGCAGACAGACTAGTATGTTTGAATTATTCTTTTAGGAAAAAAAAAAACAGCTGCATAAAACACCATCTAAAGATTTAGAATTATCAGTGTAGACGACTATAGCATGAGAGTAAGACTGAAAGGCTTCAAGTGAGTATTAAGCAAGTGAGCTTTCATACTACAACTTACACTGTCATAACTTTCCATAGAGGGAAGGAAAAGTGAGTTGTAGGTAGAACGTAAAGGGAAGGTAAATTAAGGAACATAAGAGCACAGATACCGAGAAAAGGTCTTAGATAAATAAGGGAGACTATTAAATACATTAAGCTTGCTAATATATATAATTAGTCTATATATTGGAAGATTATGAAGCTCACGGAAGCGAAGAGAACAGTAGAAACAATGGGTATGACGTCGAGCTTGCAAAGAAGGGCCGTTTCCCTCTTATACACGCTCTCGACACAAACATACCCGTTGATGATTAATGGGATCAAGTTTAAAGTAAAACGGAGAGGCTGAACAATATAGTTGATACCTCAAAATTTAGATAAGACAGCACTTGAATATAGGTGAAGGGTTTGTCTATAAACCTTCAAGATGTGCTGAAGCTGCGAGTAGGTTCATATTGCTCACTAAAGTGTTACAGCTGAATGGTTAGGCTATCATCTTCAAAGGGACATACCTATTGTTATGGAAGTCATTGCCCCCTGTGGTCTAGTCCCAGACCAGGTTTCTTGGTTAATGGCCTAGTCAGTAGGGCAATTGATGTTAGCAGCACTCAATCCATTGTGCACTTCAGTGCAACTAATTAGGAAATGTCTTAACCATATTTTCTGGCATATAAGGCGTGCCTTTTTCCAACAGTCCTGGGAAAAATCACCCTGTGCCTTATATGTTCAAAGTCAGGGTCAAGGATAGGCTTTGGGTTATGCTGTAGCATGAGGTAAGAGGGTAATTTGCCCTTGAATATGATTACTGATTTACTGTTATGATCCTTGTCATGTGCTTTATATGCTGGAAAATACAGTAGTTCCCTATTAAAGACAGCTAGTCTGCTAAGAATCCCTCTTGTGTATGAATGTTGAATTCTTTTTCCATTTACACTTATTTACCTTGTGCAACATTTATTTGTACCTGTACTTAAATAAACTTATTGTACCCTTTAATGTAATTATTTGGTAGATTCAACTTTTAGACATCCACTCTCACACAAGGGGAGGGGTAAGAGTGAGTGAGTGGTTGGTTGGTTGCAGACCTCACTCAGACCTAAAGGTGAGCATAGTGTCCAACATACGACTTGAGGCACACATCAGCTAAATAACCTTTGCAGCCAATGCCTTTCTGAAAACGCTAATAGTAGCCTTCAGGATTCTGAAATTCACCTGAGGCCTTCTAGACAACATACGTCAGGCCCATCTTTGAGTACACAGCACCAGCATGACCCTACAAGATAAAGCATCCAGAAGTACAGAGGTATACAACTAGACTAGTCTCTAGAGTTGAGGGATATGACTTATGGGAGACTAAAGGAACTGAACCTGATGACATTAAAGAAAAGATGAACAAGGGGAGAAATGATACACAAAATACTCTGGGGGGGGGGGGGAAACTGACAGGACAGATAGGGGTATTCTGCTTGAGAGACAAGAATAATGTACATGGGGTCATAATTATAAATTAGTCACAGATGAGTCCTAGGATTGTCAGGAAGTACTTCAGCTGCAGGGTGGTCAGGTAGGAAATGACCTTGACAAACATGTGCTGGAGGTTGGCTCCATATGTAGTTTCAAGAGAAGCAAAATGACCCACAAGACTAGGAGAGAGTGAATCTGGCTAGTGACAAACTGAGAAGCAGAGCCAGGAGCTGAGATTTGACAGCTGCAACCATATATAGGCAAGAACTTATAGATAGGTAAACACACAAATGGCATTTAATCAGTACCTGTGATCAGATTATAATCATGGGGGAGTGCTAAACCCATAGGATTATACAGCACCTGTGAGGGGGATGGAAGGTATTCAGGCTTAATTCAGGGAACTGGCACACAGATCCAACTCCCTAGATCAAGAGCCCCTCACCAGTGTCGAGGAACCTCCCTTGAGGGGAGCTGCAGTCAGAACCTTGGTGGCATGGGAAGCCCCAACCTGTGCACCCCATGACACATACATATGTAGTTAAAAGTCCACCCATTATGAAAAGGTGATCAATAAGGGGTATGTTTGATTTGTGCCTCATTGTTTGCTCATCATTGCTTTACATATATATATATAGCTTAGTTTTTTAAATTTATCAACTAGCCATTGCTGCTACAGTCATTCTCGATTTTGCAAAATGTTTTCAGTCGGTACTGTAGAATGTTTGTTTTCTCAGCTTGAACCCCTATTAAAAAATCAGTGGGGGCTTACCAGCGATGTGCTTCAGTGTGGCGCAAAAAAAAAAAAAAAAAAAACTGAGTGTGAGTTAGTGATACTGTACATGATTTTCCATTTTAGCTGCTAGATGTATAGGAATATTATACAACCTCCTTTCCTGTGACAGTGCCAATAGGAAGGGCAAGAATACACCACCCAAGGTATCAGGATCACAGAACACAGTGGACCCCCGGTTTACGATCAGCTCCCAATGCGACCAATTATGTAAGTGTATTTATGCAAGTGCGTTTTTATGTGTATGTTTGGGGGTCTGAAATGGACTAAGCTAATTCACAATATTCCTTATGGGAACAAATTCGGTCAGTACTGGCACCTGAACATACTTCTGGAATGAAATATCGTAAACCGGGGGTCCACCGTACATGTATTACTTTTCCACTAACATTAAGGAAGGAAAAAAACAATTAGAATACATATTAAATACTGTATTCTGTCACACACATATGTACAACAGTAATCCAAACACATTCTACATTTAAACTCTGATGACTCAAGAAAATTTTCTTGGCATGTGGCATTCACTGCTGTTCTAATTTTATTTACCTGAATCCTCAAAAGTATTTTGTTTTCTAATAATTTTAAACAATAATAATGAAGTATTTATTAATCATGATATACAGTACTGTATAATATAATAATTACAGTAATCACAATACAGTGGTACCTCAAATTTCGAACAGCTCCCAACTTGAACAATTATGTAAGTGTATCTTTGCAAGTACTTTTGTAAGTGTATTTTTGGGGGTCTGAAACAGACTAATCTAATTTAAATTATTCCTTATGGGAACAAATTCGTTCGGTAACAGCACTCGAACAGCCTTCTGGGACGAATTATGGCTGAAATTCGAGGTACCACTGTACTATATAAAGTTATTATTAATTTTGCTGCTCAAAATTCCTATGGATATGTGAAAGAATTTTTCTGAAAATTATCCATAATTTGGACACGGCTCTGCACTAGGAAGACAGCCAGTTCAAAATTACACCTTTTAAACTTGGTATGACTTCTACAGCCTCTTTCCTTCTCGTTATGCACTATTCTATGAAAAGGACCCATCCAGAGCTAGCTATCAAGCTGGCTGACCAGCAGCATTACAGTCAACCCCTCTACTTACTTACTCTTTGTTCAGCATAGCTCTTGGCTAGCTACATTAATTTGCCACCCAGGCTATTCTCATGTGTTCTCAGCATCTATGCTTGCTCATCTTGACAATTGTAGGTAATATATATTTTTTTTTTCTGGGGCTTAGGATGGATAACTGTCATTGTTATGATGTGCTGTGCCTATAGGTGATGTTTTACAGATATGTTTTTCACTGATGAGAAATGGGCACCATGTAATGAAAGATTCTTACTTTCATCTAAGGGTGTCATGACACGTCTTAAGTGCCATTTAACTGTCGCTCAGTAGGGGACGTGAACTTCTGCATCCCTTGTCCCATATCTGGCATCCTCAAGACAAAGTTGGGGAAGAAGGCAGTGAAATTTATTCATTTCCCTTGGTTTTGAGCTGTTTAAGTCTACATTAATATCTAAACTACTTAATGAGCATTCAAGTTGGAACCCCTCATATTTCCTGTATAGGCTGTGTGAAGCAGTCTGATGGCTTGGGTTGCTCTCATCTTCCTCAGGGACTCTGTTGCTCAGAAGGAAATCCTGAGCTCCTGGCCCTTCTAGCTTCTGCCAGTTTGTACTGAAAATTCAGACAATGAGCAAGTCAAAGTTCACCTGTCCCTGATCACACCCACCCCAATGAGTACCTAGAGACTTAAACCTGAGTGTCAATATAGTCTCTCTTTGTTTATATTGTGGTTCCTTGGATTGTTTAGGCATTCAACTGGGTACTTTGGATTTCAGTCTTCTCCAATATTCTCTTGATCTGTAAAGGGACATAGATGGCAGGCTTCAATGGAGTCCATACTTATCCTCAGGGCACTCAACCTGGCATGATCAGGACTCTTAAATTTCAAAATCATTCCTGCCCAAGCAAAGCATCATGAGTTACGGCATAGAATATTATATCACCATAAACAAGAGTACCATGACTATACAATCAGGTTGTGCATTTGCAAAGTCTCTACAGGTCAGATCCTGTCATTGGTGGTTCTCTGCTGTATGCATGGGGAAGTATGGGGAAAGGGAAAGTTTTAGATGACTGCAAGGCTGCTTACCAGCTGCTGGGTTGTTCAGGAAAATGGGTATGCATGTAATGATCAGGGTTCTTATGCCTAGCAAGAGATTGGCTTCAGTCAACTTCTAGTGACTGACGCAGTCATATATGAGCCAGAAACACTTATCAAGAATTCAATTTAAGAGTAACCAACTCATGGTAAATGAGTGTTTCGATCCAAGTCAGACCGAAATGCTGTCATAAGTTTTTCTCTTATGTGTGGGTTATTTATGTACTGTTCCAGTCATGGTATTGTGCCTCTTCATCCTAAGAAATTTTGATTCCCCGCTTTCATTTTACAATCCCTGTACCATTATTTGGGGCACTCTTGTAAGAGTTTCTAGTGGGTCATCAGAGCCCAAATACAAAAGTTGTTTTGAACTCACAACTCCATGAGCTTTCTAATTCTTGTGCTTTGATTATCCAACATTTTAAAGGCTGTCATCATGAATCACAAAATTTTAATAATACAACTGCAAACAAACTATGGTACAGGTGAGGCTGAACTCGCAGCAAGCGAGTCATTGAACTCCAGGCCAGCGATCAAGTCACTGGGCAATGACCTTTACTTTTTTATTGCCTTGGTGAGTGCCCCATAAATTTAAAGATAACCATATGATTTCATTTAGTGTGTGCTTGGTGGATTTCCCATGCCTAAATCTTTTCTCTTAAACATTCTTCTTGTGAATTTCACTATTACAGTGGACCCCCGGTTAACGATATTTTTTCATTCCAGAAGTATGTTCAGGTGCCAGTACTGACCGAATTTGTTCCCATAAGGAATATTGTGAAGTAGATTAGTCTATTTCAGACCTCCAAACATACAAACGCACTTGCATAAATACACTTACATAATTGGTCACATTGGGAGGTGATCGTTACGCGGGGGTCCACTGTATTATTAGATTAGTGATATTTAAAGATAAATATTCTCATAAAATGAACCCAAATATGAAGCAAAATATATACAAACAGAATTTAATGGTACAGTACTTTTATTTGTGAAGTCTAAATCCACATACATCTAGAAACCAAACCCTTGCAAATCTGAAATTTTGATTGTACATGGTTTTAAGGGCCTGCACTCTGAAGGGTTGAGGTATTGATAAGTTGCAGTTTTACAACTGTAGTATAAGCACACCTCTAGCAAGACAGTGATGGAGTGAATGATCATGAAAGTGTTTCTTCTTTTCCGGGTCACCCTGCCTTGGTGGGAAATGGCCGATGTGTTAAAAAAAAAATGGTTATGAAGGACAAAAACTTACTTTTGGCACTGAGCCTGATGATGAGTGGAGCTCACCACCTACCCATGTCATCTCTTCTACTCTAGTCATAAACTGATCAACCAATTTGCTGGCTACCTCTGATTAGGTCTAGGTTGTATGAAGTGGAGAAAAAGAAAATGGAAAAAGGTGGCACACACAGCTAAAAATTGCAAGACATTTCTAACTGGTAATGCTTAGAGGTGAATACAGCTGTGTTTGAGGTGGTTGTATTCCTAGTGAGCCTTTGGGATTAAGCAAAAATGCTTCTTTATACTTCAAAACGATGTGTACATATATTATTTGTATTTTTATTTATTTATTATCACACTGGCCGATTCCCACCAAGGCAAGGTGGCCCGAAAAAGAAAAACTTTCACCATCATTCACTCCATCACTGTCTTGCCAGAAGGGTGCTTTACACTACAGTTTTTAAACTGCAACATTAACACCCCTCCTATATGTACATTAAATGTCCTTGGTGCCAAATGGCCCAAACAGGTTTAGCATTTTGTGAATACAATAATAATAATACACATGTCTTTCCCTGTCATCCTAAAGCACTTGCAGAATGTTTGTATTTACTTTGCAGTATCATCCTTTGTCTCAGTGGATGAAAACTGGAACATTGCTTTCTCTTGATCCTGTTTCCCATATTTTTCGTCATATAAAAAGTTTGCTAATTCTTCTTGCTTCATTCGATTATGCCTTGCTAAAACTGGACTAATGCCCCACTTGTACCTGGAAGGAAAGACTAACATAGAGCAATACACAATATTGGCATTATCATAATAGTATTCATTTTTTATGAAAATTGAAGATACATTATAAGAAATTATTTTGCTACTGGAATCATTATATGAATGTTTTAAAAAATACTGTACTATACATGGAATATGTAATGCATTTATGAAAGTGTAGTTCATACTACACTGTAAGAGCTGATTATTTTTTAATAATATATCGTTTATGGTATGTATGAGATTGCCTACGTGTGATTACACATATGTAGTTAGAGTACAGCTATGCTTTATATCTCTCTTCATTATTATCATGAAAGGGACTAAAACTGAGTGGAGTCATTAAAAGCAACATGGCATGGGTTAGGAAAATGAGGGCAGGAGGGGGTAAGGAAAGTTGAAAGTGAAAGTAGTGGAGGACACAGGCAGAAAGGGGAATGGGGTGTCACAGCTGAGTTAGCAAATCAGTATCAGTTACAAATTTATAGAATCTTCATTATAGGCAAGACTGTCAGAGGGCAGAGAGAAGAAATGTCTAGGAACAATGGCCAGAAATGCAACTGCAGTTTTTAGAGACCAATGATAAAAGTGATCAAATCAAATTAGACAAGTTAGGAAACAATGGCAGTGCATTGGATGCATCAAGAAATTCTTGTACATAGATAGATAGAATTCCATTATTCACATTATTATTATTATAATCAAGGGGGAAGCGCTAAACCCGGAGGATTATACAGCGCCTGGGGGGGATGTGGAAGGCATTCAGGCTTAATTCGGGGAACTGGAGCACAGTTCCAATTCCCTAAATCAAAAGCCCCTCACCAACATCAAGGAACCTTCCTTGAGGGGTCCATTATTCACAGGTACAGGTAAAGCTGCTGATTTTGACAAATGAGGATGCAGCTAATGTTGCAATGTCCAGAAGGGTGATTCACTTAAGAGACAGAAACTGACTGTTCCAGAAATTACTCATGCTTGTGATCTAGTGCCAGATGCAGTGGCTTCTATAAAAGCAGTGATGCTTTAACCCTTTCAGGGTCCCCAGGCCCTCTCCGAGACTTGTTCTTAGGGTCCCCAAATTTAAAAAAATTTATTTTTTCTTATGAAAAGATAGAGAATCTTTTCTCGATCATAATGACACCAAAAGTATGAAATTTAATGGAAAACTTGTGGAATTATGCTCTCACAAAGTTAGCGGTCTCGACGATGTTTACGCATTGGCGATTTTGACCACTTTGAGCCCTATTTTCGGCCAATTCCAGTGTACAGTGGACCCCCGGTTCGCGATGCTATCGGTATCCGATAAATCCGGTAACCGATGCATTATATCGCAGAAAATTTGCCTCGCTTCCCGATACAAAACCCGGTATGCGATGTGGTTTGTACGAGATGTGTCCATGTGTGGCCTGAACTGCCCCTTGTGTGCCAGTGTTTACAAGCCAGCCAGTGTGCGCGCATCTAAGGATACATTCGGTACATTCCATATTATCCATATTATCACTGTTTTTGGTGCCTGTTTTTGCAAAATAAGTCACCATGGGCCCCAAGAAAGCTCCCAGTCCCAAACCCCTTCGAGACCAAGGGTGCTAATGACTGTTGAAATGAAGAAAGAGATAATTGCAAAGTACGAAAGTGGAGTGCATGTGTCGGAGCTGGTCAGGTTGTATAGTAAACCCCAATCAACCATCTCTACTATAGTGAACAAGAAAACGCAATCAAGGAAGCTGTTCTTGCAAAAGGTGCAAACTGTGATTATGAAACAGCGACCACAAGTGTTAGAAAATGTTGAGAGACTGTTATTGGTGTGGATAAATGAAAAACAGATAGCAGGAGATAGCATCTCTCAAGCAATCATTTGTGAAAAGGCTAGGCAGTTGCATGACGATTTGATAAAAAAATTGCCTGCAACTAGTGGTGATGTGAGTGAATTTAAGGCCAGCAAAGGTTGGTTTAAAAGATTTAAGAATCATAGTGGTATACATAGTGTGATTAGGCATGGTGAGGCTGCCAGTTATGTTGTGCGACAGAAGTCCAGTGACTCTCAAGCCGGTCCTAGTGGCATTAAAAGAAGAAGGGAAGTAACCCCAGAAAAGGACTTGCTACCTCAAATCCTAATGGAGGGGGATTCCCCTTCTAAATGCTAACACCATCCACACACTCCCCTCCTCCCATCCCATCAATCATCACCAGATCTTCATTAAAGGTAAGTGTCAATTATTCTTTCATTATTTATTGTTACACGTATTTAGTTATTGTTGTTATTGTAATTACTATTCTATTGCATTAAACTTAATATTTCATGTGGTAAAAGTTTTTTTTTCATACTTTTGGGTGTCTTGCACGGATTAATTTGATTTCCATTATTTCTTATGGGGAAAATTGATTCGCTTTCCGGTATTTTTGGTTTACGATGAGCTCTCAGGAACGGATTAGTATCGCGAACCGGGGGTCCACTGTACTAGTCGACAAAAATCATAACTATTTCGCTAGAACTCCATTTTTTCTATTGAATGAGTACAAGAAACCACCCATTTACCAATTTCAACTATCCAATAAAGTGGTCAGAATTTAGCAATTTTGCCAATTTCACACACATTTCAAAAGATGCCAATTTCCGAATAGGGTCCAGAATAAACAAGAAAGACATTCCTGGCACTAAAATAACAACTTCTCTGTTCGTTAGTCACATCCCCAGGCCCCTCTTATATTTCTTTGGCTTTCCACTTTGAATTTTTATTCTTACAAAAAATAGAAGATTTACTGTTATGCAGACTACTGCATTAGTGTAGAAATGGTATAAATAATATCAGCGCACTTGTTGATGTGTATTGGACGCTTGGCATGACTTATTTACTTTTGAACTTCGGTAAAAATCGAACATTTCTGCTACTATGAGCTCAATTTCAAGGTACTTTTCATTGTAAAACCAGTCAAAATCATCTCAATTTCTGTAATATGTCTTCCATTCTATAAAATGAGACCAGGAAAACTAGAATACAACAATAAATACCATACGAAAATACAGTGCAAAGTCGCTGTTTTATTCCAAAAACACGGTCAGTTTTTTTTTTTCTCATTACGCACTGTGTGCTACAGCATTTTTTTTTTTATACTGCGCACACTGACCACATAGACCCATTCTTTCATATGTAGGCCTACCAGCTTTCTCCAACTAGATTTGAGGGTGCTAGAATTTAGGCATACTAGTACGTCAAAAACCCTGGGGCATAAGCTGTACTAGTACTGCCGAAACCCTGAAAGGGTTAAAGTGCATCTCAATGTACATTATGAACCACATGGCTGTGGACTACAGGTAGGTACAGTGGAGGGTATAGCTGAACAAATGCAGTATTAACAACACTGGAAGACAGGTATGAAGAGTCCTTCAAAAGCGTAATGATCTCTTAGTGCATCGAAAAGGTCACAGAAGTCTGGTGTGCCCTCCTTCATGAGATGCTGAAGGCAGGGGGAACCTGGACTCCCATTTTTCCTACTACATTAGGGTAGAGGAGCTCGGGGAAGTATTAGCATCTGAAGATAATGTACTACTTGGAAATGGTTGTACACTGAAGTGCAAAAGACAAATGGGAAAATCCTTCATAAATGTAATAGTCTCCTGGTGCACATACAAAAGCAAGCAGGTGTGCCCATTCTTGAGGGTCAGACACTTTACTAAGAATGCTCAAAGAAAGTTTGGAAATGGGAGGGTTAGGGCAACAGTCCATGCAAGAATAGAAGACCAATAAAAGGTGGCATCCTTGATGCAGATTAGCTAGAGTTTCATTATATGATATGGCCATTGTTTCCTCTTGCTGTTCTATCTCACAGGTAATGTATTTTCCATTTTCCTTAGAGACAGTATGGGAAATGAAAATCAGCATTTTTTTCAAAATGTAATAATATATAGCATATCCTATAATATGTGTTGTAATTAAGCCTTGAAAATTTTTAATACTCACCCAATACAAATAATAACAGAAAGGGCTAAACCAGCACTGAGGAGTGGGAACTGAAGTGCCATCTTTGGACTAAGTATGCTTGTAGATAATTTGTAAAGTTCATGTGAACAGAGTGTATATAGTGACACTGTTACACTACTTTTACTTTGATTGTTCAATAATGGCAACACCAGCACGTGTAGTTTGTGGAGAAGATTCCAAGTCCAGAGATTGATTCTTTTCCTCCCTCAGTCTTATGAGCAGTGGTTTCCAGATATAAATTCCTCCAATAACTCCTACAAAGGTAGCAACTGCAATCTGAGTCCCAGTTAACCTGAAAAAAATAGAAAACAAATTTTTTGCAATAATAATAGCTTTGTGGTAAAACACTGGACCTGTTACTCTCAGGACAACGGTTCAAGCCTCTGTCCAACTTTATTTAATCAGTAAATAAATTTAAGTGCTAAACCTGTATGGGTCATACTGCACTAGGCAGATATGCAAGGGTAGGGATGTGTGAAGGTTAGGAGTGAGTGAGGAGTCTAGTGTGCGAGGGGTAAAAGTTAGTGGAATTAGGGTAGTTTTTAGCATAAAATATTTGAAATCAGACTTTTTTCATTTGATTAAAAAAAAAATAAAGAATCCAAAATTTATATCTATAGTAGTACAGTGGACCCCCGCATAACGATCACCTCCGAATGCGACCAATTATGTAAGTGTATTTATGTAAGTGCGTTTGTACGTGTATGTTTGGGGGTCTGAAATGGACTAATCTACTTCACAATATTCCTTATGGGAACAAATTCGGTCAGTACTGGCACCTGAACATACTTCTTGAGTGAAAAAATATCGTTAACCGGGGGTCCACTGTATATCCAATAATTAATCTTCCACTGCTTCCATTGTAATTTTTTCCTCCAAATCCCTTCAGCAAAAGACTTCTCAGATGATAACTTGTAACAGTAGATGGTATGTGAACACTGAAGAGTTCAAATTCAAATCTTTCATTTCTTTGCCTAATGTGTGATTGACATGTTATAAAATATTGTTAAGCACAAATACAGCAACTAGCATGCCTGAACATTTCAGTCATACTAATTGTAATGTTTACAGACTACTTACATAGGTTATGGAGTGGTAAATTTTAATTACTATTCATTATTTTACATTATTACAAAATACCCTTTAATTATATGTACATAATGGAAAAGAGCAACTGGATAAATTGTATGTTTAACTCCTTTACTTTCAATGTTTATTGCAGTATATCTGTATATTGTTTATACACTACTGTATTAGCAATACAGTAAAGTAATGGAGTTCCTTTTACTACATATTTTTTTAATACTGTTCTGATTTAACACGCTCGGACAATCCTCCCTACTGGTTTGTTATATCAAGGGTTTACTGTATAATTGAGAGTTAAATGAATCATAAATATACTTACAAATATGCATGATACCTTTTTCTTGCTTGTTTTAAAATACAATAATGCCTCCATACAAAATTTACTTTTAAGCCAATTTTGCCTTCAACAAAAATTGATATTTTGATTATTTTAAAATCTGAGATCTGAGAGGGCTATCTTATGTAGCAAGAGTGAATACAGTCCACCCCAAAATTTGTGGAGTTCCTTATTTGCAGAATTTAATTATCCACAGTTTTTATTAATGACCTAGCTGTGAATAGACTGGATTATCCACAGGTTTTCCCCTTTGCCATGCCCAAATTACTTTTCATTCTGAACATTCTTATGAATGTCAAAATTAACCTCCTGGGAATTTTGGGGTTGACTGTACCAGAAGAAAAGAGCTGCAGGTATTGTTCACAAAGGCCATAGAGGGACAAATAAAGATTGAATTATGAATATGAAACTAAAATATGATGCAACAATGTCATCTCTTGACAAAAATCTGAATATGCACAAGTCACAAATTTGTTGCCAAAACATGCCGGAATGATTAGGAGTTCAACAAGAGATTTTGGTCTCTACTAGAAAGGTCAGGGAACCAACTCTAATATATGAAGAAAAGAGAATGAGAAGAGCTGAGACTATGTACTGTGAGAATCAAAAATGGTAACAAATGCTGCAGCAGTGGCCTGGTGGCTAAAGCTCCCGCTTCACACACGGAGGGCCCGGGTTCGATTCCCGGCAGGTGGAAACATTTCGACACGTTTCCTTACACCTGTTGTCCTGTTCACCTAGCAGCAAATAGGTACCTGGGTGTTAGTCGACTGGTGTGGGTCGCATCCTGGGGGACAAGATTAAGGACCCCAATGGAAATAAGTTACAGTCCTCGATGACACACTGACTTTCTTGGGTTATCCTGGGTGGCTAACCCTCCGGGGTTAAAAATCTGAACGAAATCTCTCTCTCTCTCTCTTAGCAGATATAATAGCAATTTGAACAATAGGTATCAGGAGACCTGGAGAGAGTTCCGGGGGCCAACGCCCCCACGGCCCGGTCTGTGACCAGGCCTCCTGGTGGATCAGAGCCTGATCAACCAGGCTGTTGCTGCTGGCTGCACGCAAACCAACGTACGAGCCACAGCCCGGCTGGTCAGGAACCGACTTTAGGTGCTTGTCCAGTGCCAGCTTGAAGACTGCCAGGGGTCTGTTGGTAATCCCCCTTATGTATGCTGGGAGGCAGTTGAACAGTCTCGGGCCCCTGACACTTATTGTATGGTCTCTTAACGTGCTAGTGACACCCCTGCTTTTCATTGGGGGGATGTTGCATCGTCTGCCAAGTCTTTTGCTTTCGTAGTGAGTGATTTTCGTGTGCAAGTTCGGTACTAGTCCCTCTAGGATTTTCCAGGTGTATATAATCATGTATCTCTCCCGCCTGCGTTCCAGGGAATACAGGTTCAGGAACCTCAAGCGCTCCCAGTAATTGAGGTGTTTTATCTCCGTTATGCCCGCCGTGAAGGTTCTCTGTACATTTTCTAGGTCAGCAATTTCACCTGCCTTGAAAGGTGCTGTTAGTGTGCAGCACTAACAAACAACTTGTCAGTGAATGACATTAAACAGCAACATTTTTTTTTTTTATGAAAATGTGCTTAACTCACTAGGGTCTTATCAGCACTGTACAGCCAGAACTGAGCACTCATCAGAGAAAAATATCATACAAAAAGAGCATAAGTCATACAAAACATTTATTGTACAGAGCAGTACATACTATAATAAAATATTAAGAATATTACAATAAAGAGCCAGGAACAGATGAAAATGGCTTGATTCAATTCCACCTGTTCATACACATTATTACCTTTACACCTTCATTTGCATATTATAATGTGAAGGACCCATCATCCTTGATGGGATAAAATAAAACTAGCAAGTCATCTAGAAAGAGTGCACTTACTAAGTGATCCATTTTTTAGAATTCATATATTAAGAATAATCGTACCTTTCAAGGGAGGTTCCTTGATGCTCTTGATCCAAGGAATTTGACTTCGGCTTCCCTTGCACTGAAAGGGAATGTCTCCCATTCCCCCAGGCACTATATGACCCCTACAGATTTAGAACTCCTCATGAACGTAATAATAAGCCTGTAATTTTTATCAACAATATTCACTTCCAAAAGGGGATTCCCTAGAAGTTTTCTAGCTCAGCTAACTTGAATGTTGAGATAAAAGATCCTCCTGGTTCTTGTTGACTTCTGAAATTCAAAGACGACTTAATCCATAATTGTATCTTGACTTGACATTGTCTATATTTAATTATTATTATTATTATAACCAAGGGGAAGCGCTAAACCCGGAGGATTATACAGCGCCTGGGGGGGGATGTGGAAGGCATTCTGGCTTAATTTGGGGAACTGGAGCACAGATCCAATTCCCTAAATCAAGAGCCCCTCACCAACATCAAGGAACCTTCCTTGAGGGGGTCTATATTTACGAAAGTATAGTGCAAGTTAATTTTTGGGACAAACATCCCAGGGAGAATATGGGGAAATTAATCACCGAGGATCAGGCCCTTAAAGAGAAATGCTCAATGTTTCCGACAACCTTTGTCTAGTAAAGTGATAAGTTTATTCAGGTATACACAAATCCAATTACATAGATTATCATACATAGCAGCATGTGTAGAGAACCTGGGATAATCCAAAAAAGTCAATGTGACTTAGTTCCATTGGAGGGACAATTTGGGTTATTAACCAGGATGATTAGTAACTCAGGATGGCTCAACTGGGTTATCCTAAATGGCTTGTTTAAACTGGGATTCCATTGCTGCTCTTCCTCAGAATGTGACCCAAAAATCTGCCAACACCCAGGTACCTGGGTGTTGGCAGATTTGTCCCCCAGGATGACCTAACATCCAGGTACCTGGGCGTTAGGTCGCATCCTGGGGGACAAGATTGAAGGACCTCAATGGAAATAGTCCTCAATTGTGAGATGACTATTGGGTTATCCTGGGTGGCAAACCCTCCCACGGGTTAAAAATCTGAACAAATCTTACCCTCGAGGACGTCTGATCATGTTGTTGGGTTGAAAAGTTTACACGACTCGAGGACTGTATGAGCCTTCTGTCCAGGGCTGTCCTTCCTGCCTATTTGGTAAGTAAGTTTATTAAGAACATAAGGAACACTGCAGCACGAGGCAGGTCCAAGTTGCCTACTGGCTTATGCGATTGACCCAACCTAGTCAGGTCCAGGTCACATCCACTTGAGGAAGGAGCACGACATCAGATCTACTAGCACAAGCTAGCCAGGTCCAACTAACATCCACCCACACTCACTTATGTATTTATCTAACCTATTTTTAAAACTACACAACGTTTTTGCTTCTATGACGGTACTTGGGAGTTTGTTCAACTCATCCACAACTCTATTACCAAACCAGTGCTTTATTCTACCTGAATCCGATTTTTTCCAACTTGAAACTATTGCTGCAAGTCTTGTTTTGGCTAGATATTCTTAGCACGCTATTTTCATCCCCTTTATTTATTCCTGTTTTCCATTTATACACCTCAGACATATCTCCCCTAATTCTACACCTTTCTAGAGAGTGCAGATTTAGGGCCCTCAGTCTATCCTCATAGGGAAGATTTCTGATAAACGAGATCAGCTTTGCCATCCTCCTCTGTACGTTTTCCAGCGCATTTATATCCATTCTACGGTGACCAGAACTGAGCAGCATAGTCTAAATGAGGCCTAAACAAAGATATATAGAGTTGAACAATCTGATGATTTCTATTATTTATACTTCTTGATGTGAAGCCAAGGATTCCGTTCACTTTATTGCAAACACTTATGGACCTGCCTCGCATGGACCAGTGAGCCTGCTGCAGTGTTCCTTCTTTCTTATATTAAGACACATGTGCAACAGCTAGGTATCTTTATTGTTGAAACGTTTCACCTACACAGTAGGCTTCTTCAGTTAAATACAGAGGCAGCAGGTGTAGTGAAAAACGATGACGTAAGAACATAAGCACGAAGGAACACTGCAGCAGGCCCACTGGCCCATGCGAGGCAGGTCCAAGTCTCCTACCGGCTTAAGCCAATGCACCCAACCTAGTCAGGTCAGGTCACACGGCAACCGACCTGGTAGCACAAGCTATCAGGTCCAACTCACACCCACCCACATCCACTCATGTATTTATCTAACCTATTTTTAAAGCTACACAACGTTCTGGCCTCTATCACTGTACTTGGGAGTTTGTTCCACTCATCCATAACTCTATTACCAAACCAGTACTTTCCTATATCCTTCCTGAATCTGAATTTTTCCAACTTAAAACCATTGCTGCGAGTCCTGTCTAGGCTAGATATTTTCAGCACACTATTTACATCCCCTTTATTTATTCCCGTCTTCCATTTATACACCTCAATCATATCCCCCCTAATTCTACGTCTTTCTAGAGAGTGCAGATTCAGGGCCCTTAGTCTATCCTCATAGGGAAGGTTTCTGATACATGGGATCAACTTTGTCATCCTCCTTTGTATATTTTCCAGAGCATTTATATCCATTCTGTAATACGGTGACCAAAACTGTGCAGCATAATCTGAATGAGGCCTAACCAAGGATGTATAGAGTTGAAGAACAACCTGAGGACTCCTATTATTTATGCTTCTTGATATGAAGCCAAGGATTCTATTAGCTTTATTGCGAACACTTGTGCACTGTTGTCTTGGTTTCAGATTACTGCTAACCAGAACTCCTAAATCTTTTTCGCAGTCCGTAATATTAAGATCTACATTGTGTAAGAAAGGTATAAAATACCGACAATATGAAAGTTAAGACACATGTGCAACATCTGGATATCTTTATTGTAGACGTTTCGCCATCCAGTGGCTTTATCAATACAGATTCTAGGACATAATAGGAAGACAGTAGAACTATATACAAAAGATGAGGTAATCAGTCCCTCGGCCTTGGAGTTAGTGTTCACAGCATCGTGGTGGAGGAGAATCTCCTCCACCACGATGCTGTGAACACTAACTCCAAGGCCGAGGGACTGATTACCTCATCTTTTGTATATAGTTCTACTGTCTTCCTATTATGTCCTAGAATCTGTATTGATAAAGCCACTGGATGGCGAAACGTCTACAATAAAGATATCCAGATGTTGCACATGTGTCTTAACTTTCAAGATCTACATTATTTAGTTTATATGTGGCATGGTTATTGTCCTGTCCAACATTTAGAACTTTGCATTTGTCTATATTAAACTGCATCTGCCACTTCTCCGACCACTGCATCAGTCTATTCAAATCTTCCTGGAGTGCTCGAATGTCCTCGTCAGAATGAATTCGACGGCCTATTTTGGTGTCATCGGCAAACTTGCCGATGTCGCTCTTTACGCCCTCATCTATGTCGTTTATGTAGATTGTGAACAGCAGGGGGCCCAACACTGACCCCTGTGGAACACCGCTCGTGACGCTTCCCCACTCTGATTTCTCCCCATTTATGCAAACTCTCTGCTGCCTATTTGTCAACCATGCCTCTATCCAGGAAAAAAATTCTCCTATTCCATGTACCTTAATTTTCCTCAATAGTCTCTGATGTGGGACCCTGTCAAAAGCCTTACTGAAGTCCATATACACAATATCATATTCATTACCATGATCTACCTCCTCAAATACCTTAGTGAAAAAAGTTAATAAATTCGTAAGGCAGGAACGCCCCTGTGTAAAACCATGTTGAGATTCGTTGATTAATTTATGCTTTTCAAGGTGGCTACGAACTGCCTCGGCAATTATTGATAACATAAATTTTCCCACTATGGAGGTTAGGCTTATTGGTCTATAGTTCGAAGCTAAGGACCTGTCACCTGCTTTAAAAATAGGTATCACATTTGCCATTTCCCACTTATCTGGCACCATGCCAGTTTGTAGTGATATGTTGAAAAGATTTGCCGAAGGTTTGCTAAGCTCCTCTTTACATTCCTTTAGAACCCTTGCATACAGTTCATCAGGGCCTGGGGATTTGTTAGGTTTTAATTTATCTATTTATCTAAGGACCATGTCACTTGTGACCCTAATCGTGCACAGTTTATCGTCCTGTTCTACATAATTTATCATTTCTGGAATATCGCTGGTATCCTCCTGTGTAAAAACTGAGAGGAAGTATGTGTTAAAAATTCTACACATTTCCTTATCACTGTTAGTGAGCTGACCCGAGGAACTTTTGAGTGGGCCTATCTTGTCCCTGATCTTACTTCTGTATACCTGAAAGAATCCTTTTGGGTTAGTCTTCGATTCTCTTGCAACTTTAATCTCATAATCTCTTTGCTTTTCTAATTCCCTTTTTTATTTCTCTTTAACTGAATATATCGATTTCTTAATTGCCCCCCTCCTCTTTTGATTTGCCTATATATGCCTCTCTTTTGACCAATCAGATATTTTAATCTATTGTTCATCCATTTAGGATCATTTTTGTTTGATCTCATTTCCCTATTTGGAACATAATTTGACTGAGCAGCTAGAACTATGCCCTGGAAAGCATCATACCGGCAACCATCACCACCTACCTGACCCTTAGTCAGGTCATTCCAGTTCAGCCCACCTAAGTAATTTTTCAGTCCTATGAAATCAGCCAAGCGAAAGTCAGGGACGGAGACTTGATTGCCATTATTAGGGGAATTCCATAATATATTAAAACTGAGTGATTTGTGATCACTTTCCTCAAGCTCATCATTAACCTCAAGATTATTAATTAGTGTTTCCCTACTGGCAAGAACCAAGTCAAGGAGGTTATTTCCCCTAGTTGGCTCTGTCACATACTGTTTTAAAAAACAATCCTGGATCGTATCAAGAAAGTCACCTGACTAAATTTCCTGTCAAATTGCTCCAGTCAATCTGTCTTTAGTTGAAATCTCCCATTAGCACAATTTCGTATGTAGATGCTTTACGAATTTCGTCCCATAGAAGTTTACTGCACTCCCTATCAAGATTTGGGGCCCTGTAAATCACACCCAAAATTAGTTTTTCTCGGCCCTCGAGAAGCTGTAACCAAACAGATTCAGTGGCTGACGCTTCTACTTTTATATCTTGTCTAACACAACAATTTAAATTCTCTGACATACATCGCTACTCCACCACCCTTCCTGTTGACCCTGTCAGTGTGGAATAATTTATAGCCTTGTATGTGACATTCAGAGGGCATCTCTCTATCTTTCAGATTGAGCCAGGTCTCTGTTATAGCAATAATATCTATGTTTCCTGCACTTGCAATTAATCTTAGCTCATCTATCTTATTTCTTACACTCCTGCTATTAGTATAGTAAACCTTAAGGGAGCTAGTCCCTTGCTGTCCTCTGCTGTCCTCCTTTGTTTGCTGACCTGATCTATTGTCTTTATATATAACTTCATGCTGAATGCCTTTTATACATTTACTGATTCCAACCCTAGTGTTGCAACCTGCTTGTTTCCACACACACCCATACCTCTATCTTCTATCAGTTTAAAATCATAGGCATTTCACCAATGGCCTTCTCAATTGAGTTTGCAAGTGCTACCACCCCAGCCCCAGAGAGATGTACCCCCATCCCTTGCATGCATATCATGTTTGCCATAAAAGTTGTTCCAGTTGTCAATGAATGGGATTGCAAGTTCCTTGCAGTATCTGTCTAGCCAGCAATTTACACCAATTGCCCTAGACAACCATTCATTTCTTACTCCCCTTCTAGGCAAGATGCTACATATGATTGGGACCCCTCCCTTAGACTTAATGAAATCTATAGCTGACCTGTACTTACCTAGCAGCTCTTCTCTCCTACCCTTCCCAATATCATTTCCACTAGCACTGAGACAAATAATGGGCTTGTTCCCATTACCTGACATGATATTATCCAGCCTGTTAACTATGTCCCCAACACCAGCTCCAGGGAAGCACACTCTATCTCTCATCTTATTCCTATTACAAAAAGCACGGCCAATATATCTTACCTGAGAGTCACCACCCACAAGAATGCGCTTACCTCTGTTAGCAGAGGCAGTAGTACCCTTACCTTCACTGGCCACTGAAGTACATTCATCCTGAAGAACAAAGAAGCGATTTCCTACCTTCAGATCTTCACTCTTAACTTTCCTTATTCTGATTCTCCTCCCATTACTGGTTACCACTCGCCACTTGTAGCAGGTGCTGGACTACACCTCACTGCTGGTAGCCGTTGCTACCTCCCCACCTACAGCCGCCTCACAGCGAGAGACAGACTGCACCTCACTGCTAGAAGCCTCATTCCCCACAACTCCAGCCACCTCACACTCTCTCCCAGACCCATTGAGGTGGACCTTCAGCCTCCTAATCTCCTCCTGGAGAAGCAAGACCTCCTTCTTAAACTCTCCAACCTTGATTTTTAAAACACTGCAGAAGCAAGCCATGCTTTGTAACCGTCCACGCTAATCCCCAAAGCAGCTCAGGGTCTGTGACCTCACGTGACGACTGACCACTGAACCTATTTTTAAAACTACAACGTTTTAGCCTGAATAACTGTACTCGGGAGCTTGTTGCACTCATCCACAACTCTATTACCAAACCAGTGCTTTCCTATATCCTTCCTGAATCTGAATTTTTCCAACTTGAAACCATTGCTGCGAGTCCTGTCTTGGCTGGAAATTTTTAGCCTGCCATTTACATCCCCTTTATATAGGGGCTTTTGCTTGAAGGATAGGAGTAGGAGACAGAGGGTTTGCTTTCCTGGGGCTGGGATGGAAGATATTGTTAGCCGGTTTGACATCATGAACGGTAATGGGATCAATCCTATTATCTGCCTCAGTGCTGGAGGCAATGTTGTTACTATAGTTCGAAGTTAAGGAAAAATAAACACATAAGCAGGATAAGGAATCGCATTATACGGCTTACGGGTTTATTTTTTCCATTGTATCGGTATTTTATGGTATAAACCATTTATTTCCACCAAAGCTAAGAACCTGTCTCCTGCTTTCTAAACAGGTATTACATTTGACATTTTCCACTTGTCTGGCACTATGCCAGTTTGTAGTGATGTGTCGAAAAGATTAGCCAAAGGTTTGTTAAGTTTCTCTTAACATTTCTTTAAAACCCTTAAAAACAGTTCATCAGGGCCCGAGGATTTGTTAGGCTTAAATTTTTCAAGGTATAGGTACACATCAATACAGTTACATAAATTATCATACATAGCCGTATATGTGTAAATTGCCTAGGGAATCAGTCCCATAGGCCAGGTGTTATAATATGTAATATTTATTCTTAAGGTAAACAGTGTATTTCCCCTCTTTATTTCAGTAAACTATAGCCATTTTTTCCCCAGTCTTATTTATACCCTCGTTATTCATTCCCCCTTTATTATAATTAAGAAGCACTGCTTATAAACGAAATGTTGATCTTTCTCTGAATGCAAAAAAGAAAAAAAATATTTAGTTCTGCTTAGCAGAATCGTACACCAAATCCAGTCATTCCTGGAGTGGAACCACAGTCGATGGCCTCCACTCCAAACCAACAGATACAGATACTAATGCCGGAAAAAAAATCCCCCCCCCAGTACCAACAATACCACCAGTCCGATAACATTCTTCTTTGCAAATATACAGGGTCTAAAGCCAGCTACAAACAACAAAATACCTTTCATCCGTGGACTGCTTGCAGAGGCAAAGGCAATGTTCGCGGCTTTCACTGAGACCCACATAAAGGATCACTTGGACAACGAAGTATGGATCCCAGGTTACAACCTATACAGATGTGACAGAGTGAACAGGCAAAAGGGGGGGGTTGGCCTGTACATTGCAGAGTCACTTGTTTGCACAGAACTGCTTAATGCCTCAAATGACGTAGTGGAAGTTTTAGCAGTAAAGGTCGAGAACCAAAACCTAGTCATTGTGGTAGTCTACAAGCCTCCGCCGGAGATGCAACATCCCAGCAATTCCAGGAACAGCTGTTAAAAATTGACCACTGTCTGGAAAATCTTCCAGCTCCTGCACCCAACATCTTGCTCCTGGGGGATTTCAACTTAAGGCACCTAAAATGGAGGAATATAGCAAATAATATTGTTGCAGAAAAAACACCAGGAGGCAGCTCTGATGAAAACTCACACTCACACGAGCTTTTAAATCTCTGCACAAAATTCAATTTAAACCAGCAAATAATAGAGCCTACAAGACTGGAGAATACACTAGACCTCATCTTCACTAACAATGATGATCTGATAAGAAATGTCACCATATCAAAAACAATATACTCAGATCACAACATAATTGAGGTTCAGACATGTATGCATGGAGCCCCAGACCGACAAAATGAGACTAGTCATGAGGGAGCATTCACCAAATTCAACTTCAATAACAAAAACATAAAGTGGGACCAAGTAAACCAAGTCCTAACCGATATAAGCTGGGAAGATATACTAAGCAACACAGACCCAAACTTATGCCTAGAACAGATTAACTCGGTGGCACTCGATGTATGCACAAGGCTTATTCCTCTAAGAAAAAGGAGGAGTAGATGTAAAATAGAAAGAGACAGGCGCTCCCTTTACAGGCGACGGAAAAGAATAACAGAGCGGCTAAAAGAGGTCAATATATCTGAAATGCGCAGGGAGACACTGGTCAGAGAAATAGCAAGCATCGAACTTAAGCTAAAAGAATCCTTTAGGAGTCAGGAATCGCGGGAAGAACTAAAAGCCATAAATGAAATCGAAAGAAACCCAAAGTATTTCTTCTCCTATGCCAAATCAAAATCGAGAACAACGTCCAGTATTGGGCCCCTACTTAAACAAGATGGGTCCTACACAGATGACAGCAAGGAAATGAGTGAGCTACTCAAGTCCCAATATGACTCAGTTTTTAGCAAGCCGCTAACCAGACTGAGAGTCGAAGACCAAAATGAATTTTTTATGAGAGAGCCAAAAAAATTTGACTAACACAAGCCTATCCGATGTTATCCTGACGCCAAATGACTTCGAACAGGCGATAAATGACATGCCCATGCACTCTGCCCCAGGGCCAGACTCATGGAACTCTGTGTTCATCAAGAACTGCAAGAAGCCCCTATCACGAGCCTTTTCCATCCTATGGAGAGGGAGCATGGACACGGGGGTCGTCCCTCAGTTACTAAAAACAACAGACATAGCCCCACTCCACAAAGGGGGCAGTAAAGCAACAGCAAAGAACTACAGACCAATAGCACTAACATCCCATATCATAAAAATCTTTGAAAGGGTCCTAAGAAGCAAGATCACCACCCATCTAGAAACCCATCAGTTACACAACCCAGGGCAACATGGGTTTAGAACAGGTCGCTCCTGTCTGTCTCAACTACTGGATCACTACGACAAGGTCCTAAATGCACTAGAAGACAAAAAGAATGCAGATGTAATATATACAGACTTTGCAAAAGCCTTCGACAAGTGTGACCATGGCGTAATAGCGCACAAAATGCGCGCTAAAGGAATAACAGGAAAAGTCGGTCGATGGATCTATAATTTCCTCACTAACAGAACACAGAGAGTAGTCGTCAACAGAGTAAAGTCCGAGGCAGCTACGGTGAAAAGCTCTGTCCCACAAGGCACAGTACTAGCTCCCATCTTGTTCCTCATCCTCATATCCGACATAGACAAGGATGTCAGCCACAGCCCCGTGTCTTCCTTTGCAGATGACACCCGAATCTGCATGACAGTGTCTTCCATTGCAGACACTGCAAGGCTCCAGGCGGACATCAACCAAATCTTTCAGTGGGCTGCAGAAAACAATATGAAGTTCAACGATGAGAAAATTTCAATTACTCAGATATGGTAAACATGAGGAAATTAAATCTTCATCAGAGTACAAAACAAATTCTGGCCACAAAATAGAGCGAAACACCAACGTCAAAGACCTAGGAGTGATTATGTCGGAGGATCTCACCTTCAAGGACCATAACATTGTATCAATCGCATCTGCTAGAAAAATGACAGGATGGATAATGAGAACCTTCAAAACTAGGGAGGCCAAGCCCATGATGACACTCTTCAGGTCACTTGTTCTATCTAGGCTGGAATATTGCTGCACTCTAACAGCACCTTTCAAGGCAGGTGAAATTGCCGACCTAGAAAATGTACAGAGAACTTTCACGGCGCGCATAACGGAGATAAAACACCTCAATTACTGGGAGCGCTTGAGGTTTCTAAACCTGTATTCCCTGGAACGCAGGAGGGAGAGATACATGATTATATACACCTGGAAAATCCTAGAGGGACTAGTACCAAACTTGCACACGAAAATCACTCACTACGAAAGCAAAAGACTTGGCAGACGATGCACCATCCCCCCAATGAAAAGCAGGGGTGTCACTAGCACGTTAAGAGACCATACAATAAGTGTCAGGGGCCCGAGACTGTTCAACTGCCTCCCAGCACACATAAGGGGGATTACCAACAGACCCCTGGCAGTCTTCAAGCTGGCACTGGACAAGCACCTAAAGACAGTTCCTGATCAGCCGGGCTGTGGCTCGTACGTTGGTTTGCGTGCAGCCAGCAGCAACAGCCTGGTTGATCAGGCGCTGATCCACCAGGAGGCCTGGTCACAGACCGGGCCGCGGGGGCGTTGACCCCCGAAACTCTCTCCAGGTAAACTCCAGGTAAGCAGTAATCTAAAACCAAGACAACAGTGCGTGAGTGTTCTTAATGATACGAGTATAATTCTTGGCTTCATATTTTAACGTCTCTACTTCTGACTTTCTGTACTCGACTGAAGAAGCCTGTGTGGGCGAAACGTTTCGGTATAGTTACTTAACTGTTGCACATGTCTTCCGTATCAACTTGTTGGTACCGTAAACCATTATCATATTCATAAATAATAGGAGTCCTCAGGTTATTCTTCAACTCTCCATATCGTTGGTTAGGCCTCGTTCAGATTATGCTGCACAGTTCTGGTCATAGTATTGTTGAATGAACATAAATGCACTGGAATTCTTACAGAGAACGATTACAAAGTTAATCCCATGTATAAGAAATCTTTTACGTGAATGGTATACAATACCGACAACATAAAGAATTTGACATGTGCAACATCAGGGTATTTTTAAATTGTAAACGTTTAGCCAGTCACTGGCTTTATCAATACAAACTCAGGGACATAATGGGAAGACTGTGTAAAACGTCTGCAGATAAAGATACCCAGATGTTGCACATGTATAATTCATCAGAAATCTTCCCTACCTGGAGAGAGTTCCGGGGGTCAACGCCCCCGCTGCCCGGTCTGTGACCAGGCCTCATTCTACGAGGATAGACTGAGGGCACTGAATCTGTAATCTCTAGAAAGACGTAGAATTAGGGGGTGGCGATATGACCGAGGTGTATAAATGGAAAGCAGGAGTAAATAAAGGGATGTAAATAATGCGTTAAAAATATGTAACCAAGACGGGACTCGCAGAAATGGGTTCAAGTTGGAGAAATTTAGATTTAAAAGGAATATATGAGAGTATATATATGTTGGTAGAATTACCGACAATATTTAAAGTGAAAGGACACAAATGTGACATTTTATTGTGTTAACGTTTCGCTCTTCAGAAGCTTTGTCAAGCCGTAACGGCTTGGCAAAGCCCCTGGAGAGCGAAACGTTGCCACAATGAAATATCACATTAGTTGCACTTGTCCTTTTACAATATATGATAGCATTGGTTTGATAATAGTTGTGGATGAGTGGAATAAACTTCCTTGTAATCAGTGAAGCGAAAAACCTTGTAGCTTCAAAAATAGGTTAGACAAGTACACGAGTGGGTGTGAGGGTGACCTGATTAGCTTGGACCAGTAGGCCTGCAGCAGTGCTCCTGATTTCTCGCTCTTATGCTAGGTAACAGAAGCAGTAAGATGTTAAAACTTGACCATCCATCCCGCTTCGTAGCACTAACATAATTAATAAATACACATTTGAGTAATGTAGCTATATTTCGAGCCTACGTTTGTTAATTCTATTCTGAATAGGAATTCGTTTGCATGACAGTATATGACGATAGTCGCATTTCTAAATATGTATTTCGGAAAATAATTTTCTGGGTGTGATATTTAAAGTGACGCATAATTTTCTTATTGTAGTAGTTGTGTTTCAATATATAATCGCTTTTTAAGGGTGGGTAGAGATTTTCTTACTTAACCTAGATTTACTTTTCTCTCCAGAAATTCACCAAAACAAGAAGGACAAGAGGTGGCAGCGTCAACACTGGCCGAGCAGAAGGGCTATGAAGGTGGTGTAATTCGTCGGCAAAATCAGTCGTTTATGCAAAGCTTGGCAACGAGTGTGGGCTTAGTGAACACTGGTTTGGGCGTGGTGAGCTCGGGAGTGAGGACTGGTATAACTGGAGTAAGGTCTGGGCTGACTGGACTGATGAGTGTGGCAACACAGGGGGCGGCTGACCCCTCCGCCAGTGGGGGGGTCTTCTGTGTCAACTTCAACCAGGATTACTCGTAAGTTTTCAATATCTTGTCCACTTTTAATGTGCAGCTTACATAAAATTTGAAAGGAAACTGGGTGCTGAGACAAGCACTCAGGCCTCGTACCTTCATTTAGGAACTCAAACATTCTGTAAACAGACCTAAAGCTCTTGTTAGCTTTTTTTTTGACCCCATATCCTTGACTCTCACCTAAGTTATATTTCTTGCCATTCGTAGGTAATAGTGGTGGTTTCTTTATTACTATAACATCAGGGAAGGTGTTACAGCTGTTTTGGTAAGGCTGGTAATTTGTGCCTAGCACCTGTGTGGTGAACTTGGTAAAAATTTCTCACCAATACCATTAGGCACTTTTTTTTTTTTGTCTTCTCACAATGATAAGCCAGAGTCACATTTAGCAATTAGGTAACTTTATCATTGAAATATTTTTTACTGTGCAGCAGGCTTCTTCAGTCGAAGAATAAAGTACCCAAGTGCACATCTTCCAACACCTGTTGGTATTGTTTGCTAATTATAATATGATATTTCTCTGAAACAACAACACCATGGTACAAGGCATGTCCTTTCCAAAAACAAAATTTCTGGTATCCGATAATTTCCATATTTCCTTAATTTATATCTATAGCCTCTTTATTATCCAAGTTGAAGGTACTAAAGAAATATTCTGTACAGTATCTATTCTTTCATACATTTTCATAATCTTATTTGTTATCATAACATATATATCTCTCTTCTTTTCCTATCTGCCAGCATGAGCAGCTTTAGTGTGTTCAGCCTTTCGTCATAACTCATTTTAAGCTCCAGTGTCTATTATGTAGTTCTGGTTTAAATAGTTTCTGCCTAATTCACATATATTATTTGTGTATTTTATTAGGTATGGACACTTCACACCAACTGCATATTCCAGTCTCAGCCTAAATATGCTTTAAACAGCTTATTCAGCATTTTTTCCATCAGTATATTTGAAAGCTATTTTAAAGTTGAAGAATTGAGACACTTACGCAACATATGGGAATCTTTATTGAAGTAACGTTTTGCCACCATCCTGCTTTGTATTGGACTGATGAAGCCACTGTGTGGCAAAACGTTTTTTCAGTAAAGATTCCCATATGTTGCACAAGTGTGTCAGTTCCTCAACTTGGTCGGTTTTCAAAACCATTCATCTCATATTTTAAAGTTACCTGATATAACGTGCATTTCTCACAATTTTCAATGCTGTATATGATCTGGTTAAATTTGTTTTATTAATGAAGCCTAGATATGTACCTTTCTTCGTATATTTATTTTTTTTTATTAGCACATCGGCCAATTCCCACCAAGGCAGGGTGGCCTGAAAAAGAAAAACTTTCATCATTCACTCCATCACTGTCTTGCTAGAGGGGTGCTTTACACTTCAGTTATAAAACTGCAACATTAACACCCCTCCTTCAGAGTGCAGACACTGTACTTCCCATCTCCAGGACTTGAGTCCGGCCTGCTGGTTTCCCTGAATCCCTTCATAAATGTTACTTTGCTCACACTCCAACAGCATGTCGAGTATTAAAAACCGTTTCTCCATTCACCCCTATCAAATATGCTCACACATGCTTGCTGGAGGTCCAAACCCTTCGCACACAGAACCTCCTTTAAATCCCCCTCCAACCTTTCCTAGGCTGACCCCTACCCCACCTTTCTTCCACTACAGGTTTATACACTCAAAGTCATTCCGTTTCATTCCATTCTCTCTACATATCCAAATCGCCTCAACAACCCGTCCTCAGGCCTCTTGATAATAGTTTTGGTAATCCCGCACCTCCTCCTAATTTCCAAACTATGAATTCTCTGCATTATATTCACACCACATTCCCCTCAGACATAACATCTCCACTGCCTCCAGCCTTCTCCTTGTTGCAGCATTCATCACCCATGCTTCACACCCATATAAGAGTGTTAGTATACCTATACTGTCATACATTCCCCTCTTTGCTTCCACAGACAAAGTTCTTTGTCTCCACAGACTCCTAATTGCACCACTCACCCTTTTCCCCTCATCAATTCTATGATTCACCTCATCCTTCATAGACTCATCTGCTGACACATCCACTGCTAAATGTGTGAATACATTCACCTCTGCCATACTCTCTCCCTCCAATCTGATGTCCAATCTTTCATCACCTAATCTTTTTGTTATCCTCATCACCTTACTCTTTCCTATATTCACTTTTAATTTTCTTTTACATACCTACCAAATTCATCCACCAACCTCTGCAACTTCTCTTCAGAATCTCCTGCAAACACAGTGTCATCAGCAAAGAGCAACTGTGACAACTCCCACTTTGTGTTTGATTCTTTATTTTTTTAACTCCACACCTCTTGCCAAGACCCTTGCACTGAGTTCTCTTACAACCCCATCTATAAATATATTGAACAACCACAGTGATATCACACATCCTTGTCTAAGGCCTACTTTTACTGGGAAATAATCTCCCTCTCTCCTACATACTCTAACCTGAGCCTCATTATCCTCGTAAAAACTCTTCACTGCTTTCAGTAACCTACCTCCTATACCATACACCTGCAACATCTGCCACATTGCCCCCCTATCCACCCTGTCATATGCCTTTTCCAAATCCATAAATGCCACAAAAACCTCTTTAGCCTTATCTAAATACTGTTCACCTGTATGTTTCACTGTAAACACTTGGTCTACACACGTTTCCTAAAGCCTCCTTGTTCATCTGCTATCCTACTCTCCATCTTACTCTTAATTCTTTCAATAGTAGCTCTACCATACACTTTACCAGGTATTCTCAACAGGCTTATTCCCCTATAATTTTTGCACTCTCTTTTAACGCTATTATACAAATGCTTGAACAAATATACACAGCTCTCGATAAAAAGTGTGAGTTTGATACAGTCGACCACAATCTCTTGCACCTCAAACTGAATCATTATGGCATCAGAGGACATTCTCTTGACTACCTAAAATCCTATCTTAATGACAGACACTTAGTATGTACATGCATATGGAGTTAACTCCGCTATCCAACCTGTAGCTGTATGAATACCCCAGGGTAGTGTCCTAGGCCCACCCCTCTTTCTCATCTACATCAATGATCTTCCCAATGCATCCCAACTCCTTAAACCAGTTCTATTCGCACATGACACTACATACAGTATATCTACTCCCATTCAGACCCAGCTGTACTTAGAAACACTGTCAACAATGAACTGCTCAAGATAGTATATACTTGGATGATGACCAACAAACTCACTCTTAACATAGACAAAACATACTTCATGCTGTTTGGCAACAGAGCCATAAATATCCAACTTAACATATTCTTAAGTGGCTCTCCTATATCAAGATACATGGAGGGCAAATTTCTAGGTCTTCTTGACTGTAATCTTAAATTTCAGTCCCATGCCCATCACATAGCTAAGAAAATTTCCATATCAGTAGGAATCTTTTCCAAGATACAATACTATGTACCACAAATGACTCTCCTTACCCTGTACCCCTCTCTAATGTATCCTTACCTCACCTATGGTATTTGTGCCTGGGGCTCAACCACAGCCAACCACCTTAGACCCTTAATAGTCCAACAAAAAGCTGCTGTGCAGGTGATAACCAGCTCCTGTGCTAGACAGCACACACCACCACTTTTCAAAAGACTCAACGTGCTAAATACACAAGACATACACTTGTATTATTGTGCCTACTACATATACAGAACATTAAATTCCACTCTAAACCCTCCCCTAAAACAACTATTTGACAGTTACAACAGAATGCACAGTCACAATACAAGGCATAAGGCACTTTTTAACATCCCTTGAGTCAGTTTCTCACTATGCAAGAATGCTATGCACATAAAGGGCCCAAAGATCTGGAACTCGCTACCGGAACAGGTCAAGGATCCCCTGACAACTTATAAATTTAGGACTTTGCTAAAAAAATCATCTTATCTCAATATTAACCAAATCAACCAAAACATCTGCTAATTAGTTTTATTATGTGACCTCCTGGCTTTTAATTCTGCCAATCCATAAAATACTACCACCTGCACCATTACTTGTAAGGTAGATTTTGTGTGCAATTTCAAGATTATTTTACCGAATCCTACTCCATCTTACTACCTCTCATTTGTATTAAGTTTAAATAAGATTGTAAAACAGTTAACCACTACTTCTTGTCTAATTTTAAGTATAGTTACTATGTACTATTATCTTGTATAGTTTTAATTAGTTACTATGTATTAGGATTAGTCCGCCCAAAATGCCTCGGCTTGATAGTGGCTATCTTTGTACTTAGCAAATCAAAATTGTAATTATACATTGTAACTTTTACAAAGAAATAAACTTTACTTTATATTTTCACAATATACAGTACATGCATGTGAGTGGGTGGAGTAGACAAGGTGTGATTTACATCACGCGTCCAGTGTTTTGGGAAGTCTAAGCTTTATTAATATATAACCAGATTATTTTATTATTTTTTTTTATTATCACACTGGCCGATTCCCACCAAGGCAGGGTGGCCCGAAAAAGAAAAACTTTCACCATCATTCACTCCATCACTGTCTTGCCAGAAGGGTGCTTTACACTAAGTTTTTAAACTGCAACATTAACACCCCTCCTTCCCATCTCCAGGACTCAAGTCCAGCCTGCCGGTTTCCCTGAACCCCTTCATAAATGTTACTTTGCTCACACTCCAACAGCACGTCAAGTATTAAAAACCATTTGTCTCCATTCACTCCTATCAAACACGCTCACGCACGCCTGCTGGAAGTCCAAGCCCCTCGCACACAAAACCTCCTTTACCCCCTCCCTCCAACCTTTCCTAGGCTGACCCCTACCCCGCCTTCCTTCCACTACAGACTGATACACTCTTGAAGTCATTCTGTTTCGCTCCATTCTCTCTACATGTCCGAACCACCTCAACAACCCTTCCTCAGCCCTCTGGACAACAGTTTTGGTAATCCCACCTCCTCCCCAACTTCCAAACTACGAATTCTCTGCATTATATTCACACCACACATTGCCCTCAGACATGACATTTTCACTGCCTCCAGCCTTCTTCTCGCTGCAACATTCATCACCCATGCTTCACACCATATAAGAGTGTTGGTAAAACTATTACTTCATACATTCCCCTCTTTGCCTCAAGGACAAAGTTCTTTGTCTCCACGACTCCTAAGTGCACCACTCACTCTTTTCCCCTCATCAATTCTATGATTCACCTCATCTTTCATAGACCCATCGCTGACACGTCCACTCCCCAAATATCTGAATACATTCACCCCCATACTCTCTCCCTCCAATCTGAAATTCAATCTTTCATCCCCAATCTTTTTTTTAAAATCCTCAAACCTTACCCCTTTCCTGTATTCCCTTTTAAATTTTTCTTCTTTTGAAAACCCCCTCCCAAAAAATTCCCACCACCAATCTCTGCATCTTCTCTTCAGAATCCCCCAAAGGGAAAACAGTTTTCAAAGCAAAAAAGCACTGGGACAACCCCCCCTTTGGTGAGTCTTTTTTTTTTTAACCCACCCCCTTTTCCCCAAAAACCCTCCTTTTACTTCTTTTAAACAACCCCATCTATAAATATTTTAAAACCAACCAGGGTCACTTTTCACACATCCGTTGCCCAAAGGGCCCCTATTTTTTACGGGGGGGGAAAAAAAATTTTTCCCCTTTTTCCCTACATACTCTAACTTGACCTCACAACCCCTCGAAAAAACCTCTTCACTGCTTTAAAGAAACCCTTTACTCCTAACCATACATTTGAAACTTTTCCCACATTGCCCCTCAATCCACCCTGTCAATCCTTTTCCCCCCAAATCCAAAAAATGCCACAAAGACCCCCTTTAGCCTTACTAAATACTGTTCACTTATGTTAAACTGTAAAAAACCGGGTCCAAACACCCCCACCTTTCCTAAAGCCTCCTTGTTCATCGCTATCCTATTCTCCGTCTACTCTTAATTCTTTAAAATAAAACTTACCAAAACACTTTACCAGGTATACCACAAAATTTTTCCCCCTAAAATTTTTCACAAACATATCATATATTATACTACCTTTTTTAGCACTGTAGATTTTGCACTTATTTTTTTTAAAATCTTTTTAATTTTTTCTAATTTTTGGGAAAATGAAAGTGATTGCTTGGAGCAGGGATAAGTTACTCATTCTTTGGATTTTAAGGGAAAAAGAAAAAGGAAAACCCCTCGTGAGCTTTTTTTAATGTACGTAAATTTGCATGTTGTTTGGTAAGGAATTCAGCTGATATTAAAAGGGAGCCTTTTGTTTTTGCACTGGATGCAGAAAAGTTAAAAAAGAAAAAAAAGTTTAAATTGGGTTTTAAGAGATTGTCATTTTGAGAGAGTGGGTAAACAAAAAGAAGAAACACTTTGTAGTAGGACTTCGGCATATGTTAGGGGGTTCTTTCAAAAACTCAATCTTATATTCATGAACGTCACTTTCCCCCAAAAGTAAATCGGTTTCACTAATACTTGGTAATTTTTCCCTTCACCATTACTGTCAAGTTGTCTTTACTATAATTTTACAAAATGTGAATTTACCCTCCCTTATTATTGTTCAGTTTGGGTTAGATTTTATTAGCACCTTGCCCCCCTTTATTCCTATTTTCTTTTTGTATTCAGTATTTTTGTCATGTATCTTTACGTTATTTATGTTTTTTAAGGTGAAGATTCATAAAATTGTAAATTAGCGCCCTTTATGATTTTTTCCCAGTTTTTTAACTCGGTATTTTTAAAAAGCAAAAAAAAAAAAAAAAAAAAAAAAAAAAAAGCTGTATATAGGAATTTTCCTTGGATGGAGTGTACTAAATTTTAAGAAATCTGAGACTTTTAAGTGCTTCTTACAAAAATTGTAATATTGCCTTTTAAAGGCCAACTTCTTAGGGATTATGGTATGGAAATTTTGCCCTTTCACATAAAATATTTGCATCATAACTATAGCCCGGCCTGGGATTTTTTTGGTTTTTTTCCTCTCCATTTACATTTTAGATATTCACACTGATAGTGTCCTAATCTTCAAACACCCATGACTTGCTTTGGCGTCTACACCTCTCATTGTTTGGCCCACGACTACTGGGGGACAAAAAAAGGAGGGGAAAAATGCTCTATTCTTAAATTTAATAATAATGGCACTCAAATTCATGTTTGAAAAAATTAAACTTTCACTTTGGGAAGAATTAGGCCACCCCTTTTTATTTGCAAAAGGGGGGATGCCCATTCTCTTTTTTTCCTAAACTTGTTTACTTTATTGTGGGACTGCTTATTATAGTTAATACTACATTCTGGAAAGTATAGGAAATTTTTTTTTTGCCATGTTTTTGCCTGTCAATCAAAAAAAAAAGTGGAATTAATCTGTATTTTAATTTTTAGATCCCTTGGGTTGGAAAAAAGACAGGCTACAAATTATTTTCTCGAAACATTTGAAAAAGTTGAAAAAATAGGGAAAATTTAAGTTTTTTTTATGTTTTGATAACAAGGAATGGTATTTGTTTTGTTTTATCGAAATTAAAAAAATTAGCAGCGGTCCCAAAGATTTTTAAAACCTGTAAATTTCAGGGTTGGGACAAATCAATAATATATAGTATGTATAGGTGTTAATTTTTTTTTCATTTCTCATAAAACTAATTAATATTTTTTTTTTTAAATTATGTGGTGGATTTTATGTACTTGAGTGTGACCGGGTTTTGCAAAAGCGGTGTCTTAAATTTTAGAAAATTTAAAAAAAAAATTTTAAAAATATTTCTTGGTGCATTTAATACAGATACTTAAAATAGGTTTACAGTAAGTATAAGAAAATTACCCTCATGCATTTAAAAAATGTAAAAAACCTTAAAATATCTAGCCAGAATCTTTTCATGCTGTAACTGTATTCTGCCCCCTATACCAATAAACTTACTAACTTTCAGTATCCCCAAACCTTATCTTTGGGGTGTTAAATAGGGCCCAAATTTTTTGATTTTGCCTGTATTTTTATGTAATGTGATGAAATCATGAAATTAGCACCAGAGTGTAGATTAATGCTAAGAAAAATTTGGGCATCGCTTTATTTTATTTTGTTGATTATATACCACAAAAGGTTTGGTTTAAGCCCATGGCAAGTCAGTTCTAAAACTGCAGCCACTTTCCAAGTGTTTGATTTCAAGTTATTGTTAGTGTTTTAAGGTCAGAATTAAAGTTGGATCCCCAACACCTCATAGCCTCCCTGAATATTACAACGTCTTTTCAGAATGGGAAATTTTTTTAAATTTTTTAACTCAACAAATTACATAGTATCTAGTGTTTGATATGCTTGGAATATGAAAAAAGTTTTATTAATTTGTTTCAGGTTCATACTATTTTTTTAATCTAATTGTATAAATAAATAAAAAAATAAATATAAAAGGTATTATATAGATGTAATGAAAGTATTTTTGTTAATTATTACTGTGGATAAAAGGTTGAGGGGTAGGCTCCAGGATGTACACATTTATAAGGGGCAACTGAATTGGGATCTTATTTAGTTGTAACTAAGTTAGAAAAGAGGTAAGGGAAAAGAGGAAAATGGCAACAACAAGCAAGAGGGGGGTAAAGTGTAAAAAAAAAGGGAGGGAAGTTCGGTGAAATAACAACTATTGGCAAAAGGGGCAGTGCAAGTAAGAGGGGGGGGGTTGAAGGGGGTTTGAATAGTTTTAAAAATGCGTTTTTAAATGTGGGGCAGAAGTTATGGGTTATAGAGGGGGGGGTGCATGAGGAAATGGGGAAATGATTGGGGAATGAAATAAATTGTGAAAAAAGAGAAAAATAGTTTATGAATTTTTTACAAAGCAAAAATGTTAAAAGAAAGTGAGTAAGGAGAGTAAAAAAAAGGGGAAAAAGGAGTGTAGGAGGAAAGGGAGTAGATAAAGAGGGGGGAGAGGCATTTTCAAAAATTTTAATGAAAATTAAATTTTTTTTGGAGTAAGTTAAACAAATAAAAAAGCCTAGAGAAAATGGATTTGTCAGTAAAAACAAGTGGGGGAGTTAGTAGAGGGGAAGGGAGGTTTTGGGTAATCGAGAATTTTTGGGAAATTTTTTAAAATGTCGAGAAAAAAGGGGAAGCGGTAATTTCATGCACGGCCAGGGAGGCTCCCATCTTTCGGGTGTGAAAAAGAACAGGATGTGAGTGTGGGGAGGTGCGGAGGCATTAGAGAAGAAAAGGGTAAACCTGGAACTGGGACATGAAAAAAAATGAAAAAAGCGGGGGAATAGTGGGGGGATGGTTGGTTTTTTTGTTTAATAAATTTGAAAGAAGATTATACCCCTTTTTAAAAAGGGGAAGGGGATAAAAATAGTAAAAATTATAGGGGAATAATTTATGAGTATCCATGAAAAGTGACGGTGGGGTTTTTTATTGTAAAAATTAAGGTAAACAAAAGTGGGATTGGGGATAGCAAGAAGGTTTAGGTGGGTAGGGATGTGTAGACAAGGGTTTACATTAAAGTATATTAACTATTTAGGTAAAGGTAGGGTTTTTTTGCATTTATGGATTTAAAAAGGCAATGAAGGGGATAGGGAGCATGTGGCAAGTTCAAGAAAATTGGAATAGGTGGTAATTACTAAAGCTGTAAAGATTTTTTAGGGGTATGAGGCTCAGGTTGGGTGTGTAGAAAGAGGGGACTATTTCCCAGTAAAAGTAGGTCTTAGAAAGGATTGTAATGTACCATGGTTGTTTAATATATTTAAGATGGGTTGTAAAAGAATAAATGCGGGGTGTTTGGGGGGGGGTGTGGAAATTAAAAATTTGGAGAAAATAAAAGTATTGCAGAGGGCAAAAGGGGTTGTTGAGGGGGTTTGGGTCTTTTAGAGAGAATGGATCTAAGAAATCCAATGAGACGATAAAAATCTTACGGGGGGAAGGCGGGGTGGGGGTCCCCTAAAAAGGGGTTGGAAGGAAGGGAAAGGGGGTTTTTGGGGGTGAGGGGCTTGGACTTCCAGCGGGCGTGCATGAGCATGTTTGAAGGAGTGAAGGAGAGAATGTTTTTTGGGGCCCTGACGATCTGTTAGAGTGTGAGCGGGTAATATTATAAAGGGGATTCGGGGAAACCGTTATTTTTGTATAGTTGGTTGAGTCCGGGAAAGGGGAAAAAACAATGCCTGACTTAAAGGAGGAGTTCGGGAATTAGAATTTGGGGGGATATGCTTCAAACTGTTTTGTTTTTGAGCCCCTCTGCAAAACATGATTATTGTAAGTGGGGTAAATGTTGAATGATGATGAAAGTATTTTTTTTTTTGGGGGTTTTTTCTTCTTTTGTCCCCCCTCTCGGTGGAGAGGGCCCCCGACTTTTTAAAAAAAAAAAAAAAATTTAACCCGAAAATTTTATACACGTTCGTTATCTAGTTTAAGACAGATTCTGAAAAATTTTTTGGAACACCAACTTCATTAACCCTTCCCTTGCGGATTTCACAGAAAGGGTTTTTTACCAGGGAAACATGGCCCGGGAAGAACATGTTGCTCAAAGACTTTTTACAAGAGGTAATGTGCAACCCGTTGGGGTTGTCAATTTGTACCTCTGTTTTCAAGATTGCACAGATGCCCATTCTGTTTTTTTTGACAATAGCCCCAAAGAAATTTTTCTCTTTTCAGTTAAAAATGATTTAGGCTTTCTGAAAACCATCATCTTTTTTTAATAGTTATACAAACTAAGGAAAAAAAAATTGCTTTTTTGTTTTACCTCGGTAGTTTTAAATTTGTACTAATCTACAATGCTGATTAGCAAATAAATCTAAAATGCAACGAATACTGAAAATTTTATAGGGCTTGAGTACTGAGTTGTAAAAAGGTTCATCATGTACAGGGGGGCCCCCTGTTTGTACTGTCTTGGGTTAAATGACTCTGGTGGTAAGCAAAAAAGCACGGGTGGACAAGACAGTTTTTATCATCAAATGTTCTAAAACCCCTTTAATGTGTTTAGCAATATAAAATTTTTTAAAGTCTAAATACAGAGGTAAAAAAAAAAAAAGAAATAAATACACTTTGGGCAATGCTTACCTTTATTATGGTGCCAATCCCCCTTCCCTTACAAAACTGTTGTCAAAACAGAAAAAGCAGTAAAAAGCCAAAAAGATAATAAAACAGTGCTCGGGGAAAGTTGGTAAAAAACGTGGAAAACTAAAAATGGTACTGTGTGTGCGAGGCCCCCCCTGTTAATTTTTTTTCCGGGATCTTTTTATCAAATTATCTTTCCCATTGGGATTCATACTAGGCATTGGATTTATCGTGATTTTACCTATTTTTTTTCATGTACTCTAGGATTTTTGACTTTCCTTCATTGACCCCTCTATTTATTTTTTTTTTTTTATTTAAGTGAAGAAGACATTTTTTTGGAGCGACTCTTCTCAAATAGTTTTGGGGGCCGTAGTCATTTGTCCCCCCCAAAAACAAAAGTTTGCCCCTTCAAAAAAAAATTTTGAAATTTTTAAAAATAGTTATCCCAACACCATCTTTGCTGTCAAGCTGAACCGTGCAGTGTAAACTCCTGAGCTTTTTATTTTTGCATTTTTCACCAGGGTTACAGTATCCTAACCTTGGGGTTTTTTTTTTTTTAGCAGAATTCCATATTACATTAGTACATGACTTTACTTTAACATCCCACTGTTTTAAAAAATGTTTAGGTTCTTCATCTATATATACTATAGCATTTAAAAGACTTTGCTGAAATTAGTCATTATCTTACTGGTACCACTAAATTTTTTTATATCTAACTAAATTTTGTGAAATTATCTCAATTTCTCTTTGGGTATGTAAAAATATTCTTTCCATTATATATCATTTTTTTTCACAAGTCGGCCTCTCCCCCGAGGCAGGGTTATCATGTGGGGGTTCGAACACTATAGGGGAAAAAAATACTCACGGGCTGTAGTCTATAATTTTAACGTAAGTATGGTAGGGGCCAAAAAGCCGGGGACCTGCTCCTTGCCTCTCTGTAAGACTGACTGCCCACATGCCCATTGTGAGGGGGGGTTTGAAAAAAAAGCGTGGTCAAGCAAAATTTAAACATCAGTGATTCACGCAGAGACGGTGGTAGTATCATCTATGGTACCTGGTTACGGTAACTGGGAATATAGAGGCTCGGCGACGTAACGTATTCGTCCCGAAAATACTACTAATCAAACTAGAGATGGCATGACGGCTTGGGTGATTTTACAAGTCAAACACAACAATTGAACATTTAACAACAAAGTAGAACATTGGAATGGAAGCTTACGTAACGAAAAATGTAAAGCAATACAAATATAATAAAACAACCATCGAATGAAACTCAACAATGAAAACTTCGAAAGAAAATCATCGAATGAAAACCCAACGAAACTTATGAATGAAACTCAACGTTGAGTTACACAAAAGAAGTGAAAAAAAAAAATTTTTCGAAAGACTGTATTATGTATCTACGGATTCTGGGAAGGAATATTAACAAAGAAAAAGTGTTAACAGAAAAGGGAATTCGGTGCACTCAAACTAGACGTTAACTTCAGAATTCGGAGGGAAAAGTGAAACAAAAAAAAATTTCTTTAATACTGAAAGTTGTATGTAATTATTCATCTATAAGGTTATTTAATTTAAAAAACCCCAAACCCGCTAGGGGAAATTGACTACAAAGGGTTCACCTTGGGGGGACAAAACCTGTTGCATTGGCTAACCGCGTATTTAGGCAAATTAAATTTGGGGAAATTACAAATGATACTTGAGGTTTTTTCAATCCTTTCAGACGAGGGAATAAAAACATTCAAAATTTATCGTTGACTGAGTATCAAGGGAAGAGAGTTCAGGATCAGGAGATTTCAGAGTCTGTCACATTAGTCCCGGGTTGGAAACACTTACATTACATACTAAGTTCATATGATCAAATGCGTTCTTTTATACTGCCCCTACTAATTTTTCTAACCTTTTTTTCTTATACAGGATAAAGTTCAACACCGATAAGGGCCCAAAAAACTTTTGATCAAGCTTTGGCATTTCGACGTTTTGTTAAAATTAGTCGCATAACTCTCAACCTACTTTGATTTTTGGGTGGTTTTCCGAGGGGTTTTTCGATTCTTTTAAATTCTGCTGTTGATTTATGAAGTGTTTAACGATTTTTCAAAAAAAACTTTGAGCTAAGCTGGAGGGGGTTGCTAAAATAAACAGGGGGTAATTTGGTTTCGGATTAGAAAAATAAAACTCATAAGGGAAACGTTTTTACACCATAAATGCATAAATTTGGAGTGTCACCTATGGAAAAATTGTTGCAGAAATTTTTAGCACACTGACATCAGGTATAAATTATCCCAATTTTACTGTTGGGATTGATAGTAGCTCTCAAAACTAAGTCTTCTTATTGGTTGTTCCGCTAACCCTTGCTGCAGGATGATGAGGAACAATGGTGGATTTTGAGATTTGTACAAGGTGCACAAATTTTCAGAAACCATTAAAATTCACCTCCATTATCTGTTACTAGGGACTTAGGGGGGGGTAGCCGAGATATGCGTTTTTTAAAGCTTTAGTACTGTCCCCCGGCAGCTTATCTGCAATAGGAACTAACTCACAATATCTGGTGAAATGGGCTACCAAAAAACACAGATTTTGTTGCCCTTTGGGGGAACATGGGAAAAAGTTAACAAATCTAGCGCAACCTTCCCACGGTTTTGCTAGTGTTGGGTACACTTGGGTGGATTGGCCCTTAGCATTTAAATTTTTTGTTGCATGCAACACTAATTTCTTAAATATCAGATAATCAGTTGCCATACAGGGCCCAAAAATATTTCAAACTGGGTTGTTTTACGAATGATCCCCTACCAGGGGGGGCAACACCTGGTAAAAAATCGGAAATAGCTGTAAGGCAAAAATCACTAGTGCCCGTGGGGGTTCTAACGGTATACTCTTCTGCTAGGAGTACCCAACTTGGGTGTTTGATCAGTAATCTTGGTTCAGACAGTCACGATGGGGGTGGGGGCTTCACAGTCAGAATAAAATCTTCCGGGGAGGGAATCGAATCACCCCGAACACAAAGGGATCTTCTTTTTACGAGGAATGAACAAACTCGGGGGAGGGATGACTCCCCCCCTTTAAAAAATTAACGCTAAAACACCAAACATGAGCAGGAGAAAGAATCTACTACTCAAACGCAAGACAGGAGAAAAGAAATGAACACGGTGAACAATGCTGAATTTCAATCTGAGTCGCAACTGACACGAGGGATCACATAATTTTTCACTTACCAAAATTAACAAAGTGGAAGTTACTCGAGAAATAACTTCTACAAGCAGATTTTTGTCAACTAGGAGGGAACAACTAAACCAAGGGAAACAAAACACTCAAATGGCACACTGCCACAGAAACGTCTTTTTGCAACGGTTTTGGGGATCACAGAGATGGCATAACTCGTTGCAAGTAAAGTTCTTCTCAAAAACATCCCGGGAAGGAAAAATACTTTTAAAAAGTCCCAACGCAAGGATAGTAGCTCACACTATCCGCGTGCATGATATTGTGGCTGGGTCCAGACGGAGTGACAGTATTATATCCTGACCGTCGGCTACGTTAATAAGTAATTCACGGATCTAAGGAACTTAATCTGAACTTCACATTTCGCAGCACTTTTAAAAAATCTCAGATACCTGTGGAAATACACTTGCTCAAGGGGTAGGGGTTGCTTTCAGTCAGTAAGGGGAAAGTTGGGAGTGACTGATTCAATTGACTTTGATGGGATGATACACTAAGTGAACATTCAAAAATGACTGGGGCGATTCCCGGGAACTTAATCAGGGGATAGGAAAAAAAAAAAAAGAGAAAAGCACGTAAGCTTAAGTGGAAAAAATGCTTAACAATTCTGCATAATAATAAAAAAAAGTCTAAGAAAAACGCAAGAGGGAAGGGCAACTCAAAGTAAAGAACTGTTGGGCCAAAATAAAAATTTCTTAAATTTACAAGTAAAAATATTACTGGAGACTGAAAATTTAAAAACAAAATGAGCTGCTTTACTCTTTCTAATAAAGAAAATTAACAAAAAAATTTTTTAAAACAATGTAAAAAATAGAAAATAAAATCCTAATTTATGCAACGAGAGAAAACGGGGAAATTTAAAAATTTTTCAAAATGATAAACAAAATTAAAATAATGCAAAGACAAATGAGGAAAAAATAATAAATGAAAAACAAGATGCAAAAATAAACTGAGAATACAATCATAAAAAAAATCATAAAAAAAAATAATTCACTGCAAAAAAGTTAAAAAAATAATTCACTGCGCAATAAAGTCCCCCTGGGAAAATGTAGGGTTAAAAAAAAATAAAAAAAAGAAAAAATGATTTAACCTTTAACTCTTAATTGAAAAATTTGACAAAACAATTTTTCTCAACAGAGTAAAAAAACACTTTATGTTAAAAAGAAAATTACGCTAAGAGTGAAATTTTTCAAAGAAATATGAAAAAATGAAAAAAATAAAACAAGGAACAAAAGGAAGGTAACACTTACAAGTGGCAGGGGACACAACACTTAATCACGATTATTATTTTAGTATATTCTTACAACAAAATCTTCTGTACTCTAGGGCAAAAATTTTTGGCAAAAAAAATGGTACCAAGTTTCAAAAAATTAGAGAAAAAGACACTGCTGGCTCGAAAAAAAAGGTACAATAGAATTAAATGGGTAATTTGGTATACTGGGGTGAAAAATGCAGAAATACAATGCAATTATGGAGAATACAATGCGAAAAAACAATAAAAAAAAAAAGAATATTTACACAAGTGCTGACTGGGACACTAAAAACAATAATAATTTCTACAGACAGAGAGAGCTAAAAAAAAAAAAGATAAAAAAATATAAGATGACGATAAAACTGAAAAATATTTCAAAAAAAAAATTTCAAAGAAACACTGATCTACACTGAAAAAACAAGGCTTGAGTAAAAAAAATTCACTATAAATGTCTCCCACAACCCCAAATGTCTTTAAATGCAAAAAAATGTCTCTAAAAAGAAAATTACACTGAAATCTGGAGTGGTAGCGGGTGACTGGGGATGAGGGTAGGTTTTCGAAAGGGTTTTCCCGCGCGGTGATGACTGACCCTCCTACATCACGTGTCGGAAAGAAAGAAAAAACCCCCAAAAAGAAAATACTTTCATCATCATTCACATTTCATCTCACTCCCATAAACACTGTTTTGTAGAGGTGTCAGAAAACACAGTTTAAAGCATAATATATAAAGATACACAACATACCCTCCCCAAATGCTAATATCCCGAATCCTTTTAAGTGCAGGCATTGTATTCCCCTTTCCAGACTCAATCTATACAAATACATATATTCAGTACCCCTTTATATCTATTTGCTTAGCTTTAATTTTTCTCTTAGGATTTTATAGTTTTTTTTTCTGCTTTTGTATAACTGTAAATATTTAGTATGATACCTGGGAAATATTTATTAATTGAGGATATTTTTTTTTTTGCAGTGATCATTTTTTAACCCTACAAGTGGCTATCCTGAAACAAGTTTCTTTTTTCTCCGGTTAGTTTTCTTTCAGACAAAAAAATCTTTTTATTCATTTTAATAATTTTTCTCTTCCTCCTATATTTTGTAGCTTCCAGATTACGCATTCGTAAAAAGTGTTTTCAAAAGTTTTTTTTTCTTTATGAAGTACATATGTGAGTGGTGTATGCCTATCCATTCTTTCTTTCATAATCTGAGATGTAGTGCATAGTGTAGGGCTCTAAAAATTTAATTTTAGAAAGTACACAACTGTGCGAATATAATACATAGTAAATTTAGTATATGATGTTCATTTGTTATAGACCGATATTACATAATCAGTTGAATTAGCAACTTCTAGCATTTTTCACCATTATTACATTACAAAATCGCACTTTCAGCCCCTCCCTAAACCATGTACATAAAATCTTAACAAATACATCAGATTTAGGCTTAGATATTTTTTCTCAATTTTTTTCTGATGAAATGTCTAAATAGTTTCCTTTCTTTTCTTAAAAAATGTTGTTCTATTCTGTCTAGAATCCATTCTTGCAGTATAATATAGTAAAGAATAGCTGAAAATGTACATAAAAAACACAATGTCCAAACAGCTAACCAAGGTGACTGTGGTACGTATATAATAACTAAATGCTAATGTCTGCCAATTACTGATTGCTGATGTCATTTGTGAGTTGGAATGATTTTTAATATTTTCAAATTGCCGTCTTTCCTGTGGTTTGCTGACATTGCAGTCAGATTACATATATAATTATAACACTGTATCTCAAGTGAGTGTAATTGTTTTACATGATGGTAGGATTTCTGGTGTCTCTTTTGTTTCATAAACATGCAAGATTTCAGGTATGCTTTGCTACTTACACTTAGGTCACACTACACATGCATGTACAAGCTTACATATGCACACCCCTCTGGGCTTTCTTCTATTTTCTTACTAGTCCTTGTTCTTGTTTATTTCCTTTTACCTCCATGAGACAGTGGAACAGAATACTTCCTCTGTAAGCCATGCATGCCATAAGAGGCGACTAAAATGCCGGGAGCAGGGGGGGGCTAGTAACCCCTTCTCCTGTATGTGGTACTGAAATTAAAAAAAAACTTTTGTTTTTCTTTTTGGGCCACCCTGCTTAGGTGGGATGAAGCCGGTTTGTTGAAAGAAGAACAGTGTATCTGAAGTAGGGTAATCTGAATTGCAATGTCAGCACATTTTTGGAAAGACATGAATTGACTGAATGATGATAAATATATATATATATTTTTTTTTTTGGATCACCTTTCCATGGTAGCAGACAGCCTTTGAAGTAAAAAAAAAAAATTGAACTGAATCTCTAGACTGGCAAAAATAACTAGAAAGGGTGAGGAGTGAAAGTTAGGTTATACTATACACTAATCATTTTTTGAAGGAGTAGAGTATCCTTGACTCATAGTGAACAGATTACATGCAACCTAATGAAACTCAAGTAGTCAGTAGGCTCAAACTCATCTGCGCTTAGTTGGATGATTGAGAAAAATGAATTTGTTCTTTAAGAAGGATTATAACATAAAAATGTTGCTATGAATGTGAAGAAAGGGTTTCTTATTTATGTCATCCCTGCAACCTAACCTTAAAGCAAAATTATAGTTAAATATGGACAAAAATTATACACATTTTACATTCCAGATGTTGAAATTATTATTTATTTTTATTTTTTTTTATTATCACACTGGCCGATTCCCACCAAGGCAGGGTGGCCCGAAAAAGAAAAACTTTCACCATCATTCGCTCCATGACTGTCTTGCCAGAAGGGTGCTTTACACTACAGTTTTTAAACTGCAACATTAACACCCCTCCTATATGTACATTAAATGTCCTTGGTGCCAAATGGCCCAAACAGGTTTTGTGTGTGAGGGGCTTGGACTTGCAGCAGGCATGCGTGAGCGTGTTTGATAGGAGTGAATGGAGACAAATGGTTTTTAATACTTGACGTGCTGTTGGAGTGTGAGCAAAGTAACATTTATGAAGGGGTTCAGGGAAACCGGCAGGCCGGACTTGAGTCCTGGAGATGGGAAGTGCAGTGCCTGCACTCTGAAGGAGGGGTGTTAATGTTGCAGTTTAAAAACTGTAGTGTAAAGCACCCTTCTGGCAAGACAGTGATGGAGTGAATGATGGTGAAAGTTTTTCTTTTTTGGGCCACCCTGCCTTGGTGGGAATAGGCCAGTGTGATAATAATAAAAAAAAATATATACAGGAGAAGGGGTTACTAGCCCCCTTGCTCCTGGCATTTTAGTTGCCTCTTACAACACGCATGGCTTATGGAAGAAGAATTCTGTTCCACTTCCCCATGGAGGTAAGAGGAAATAAACAATAACAAGAATTATTATTATTATCACACTGGCCGATTCCCACCAAGGCAGGGTGGCCCGAAAAAGAAAAACTTAAACCATCATTCACTCCATCACTGTCTTGCCAGAAGGGTGCTTTACACTACAGTTTTTAAAATAGAAGAAAACCCAGAGGGGTGTGTGTATATATATATATATATATTTATATGCTTGCAAAACAACCACTCTGAAAGAATAGAGAAATTCCAAGCGCTTTCGTGACTACTCACATTATCAAGGAACTATGTGAGTAGTCACGAAAGCGCTTGGAATTTCTCTATTCTTTCAGAGTGGTTGTTTTGCATATTTTGAAATCACCTGTTTACTGTGATCTTATTGCATTTATATGCTTGTACATGTATGTGTACTGTGACCTAAGTGTAAGTAGAAGTAGCAAGACATACCTGAAACCTTGCATGTTTATGAGACAGAAAAATGGACACCAGCAATCCTACCATCATGTAAAACAATTACAGGCTTTTGTTTTACACTCACTTGACAGGACGGTAGTACCTCCCTGGGCGGTTGCTGTCTACCAAACTACTACCTAGACTTTCTAATTTATCCTAAATTATTTATGCAAATTCTTGATAATATCCTGTCTTGCCAATTTTGGTAATATCTGATGAGGAAAAAGTTTGTAAAAGAACTTCTTGGTTTGGTGTATAGTACCTGCAATGAAAGTATTCAAATTTTGTAGATAACTATCTATAAGTTGGGTCCAGACACACATTCCTCCCTTGTTGAAGTTCATAGTTTTGAGACTGTAGCATTAACCTGTTAACTGTCCAAACGTAGATCTACGTTCGCTCATGTAGCACTCCAAACGTAGATCTATGTTTTTTTTACATGCTTTCTTTTGGAGAAAATCAAGGTCAGAGCACTACGTGTGAAAACGTAGATATACGTTTGGACAGGTAACGGGTTAAACATACATTTTACCAATTAGCTGGACTTGAATCACTCCTTCAGAGTGCCTGCATTCTGAAGGACGGGTGGGGATATTTGTAGTTTTGAAGTGCAGTATCAGTGCTCCTCTGCAAGACAGTGATGAAACAAGTGATGTACTGTAATTGTTTCTTCTATTTTGGGTCACCATACCTCAGTGGGAGACGACTGGTGTGCTAAAAAAAACATACTATAAAGTTGATTTTGCGGTTTGTATCTTGAGTAATATGGTATTGTTTTGTTTCGCCAGTCATCTTTTTTTCTTATTGAGGTTTGACTTTCTTGTAGCATTAAACAATATTAATTGATTGCATCGGAAAATTCATTCATAATTCTTCATAATTTATTGAGATATACTATTAATAAGTTCTGTATTAATGTATTAACAGAGATTGGTTGTATGTCTGGAAGAGTCCTTATACATCCACAACATAAGAGATATGAAAGTCCTCCACACAATCAGGGATACTCCCCCAAATCCCACGGGCCTGTGTGCACTCTCCATTAGCAATGACAACTGCTTCCTAGCCTACCCAGGATCAAATACAATAGGTCAAGTACAGATCTTTGATGCTCAAAATTTGGTAAGTATTAGATTTACTTTCCTGTGATTGTGTATTTTCCAGTTGAATCTTACTCTTATAATATTTTACAAATATTTATTTATAATGTTCGTAATGAACAATAAAAGTAGCTATTCCTTGAATGGAATAATTTATGACTAACCCAAAAGTTGGAGAAGAAAATTGGATTTTGTTTTTATCTGGCTTGGATTATCAAGTCAGGTGTATAATTGTATTTTAATTTAATTGGATAAACTCTGCAGCTTGTGTTATCTTGAGTCAGAATTATTCTACTTGCCAGATTTTGCTGTGTAATATTTACTACTGATAATTATTGTTCATTAAATTCAGTGTACAAATCCCGCATGTATGGATAGAGCATAGAAGTATAATGTTAAAGTTAGCAGAGTACAGCCCCCTGCTGTCTTTTAAACTTTGTGCTAGTTTAAAAGTTTTTCCCCATTGTATTGCTATGCATTTCATTTTTTATTTATAAAGAAATACATTGTGTATTTTATGTTTAATAATGTGAATGCATTCTGCAGCAAGCAAAAACAATGATTCCAGCACATGACAGTCCCCTAGCTGCCATTGCCTTCAATGCCTCCGGCACTAAGGTAGGAGTTTTCTTAGTGTGTTGTTATTTTTATTTTTATTAATTGTTATTCAATAACACTGATAATAATTCTTACAGTAGGGAGGTATTTGCCCAGAAAAGATAGGGGCACAGAAGCCTACAGTATAAGAAATTTGATAAGTGCTGAAGAGGTGCAAAAAAAAAAAAGAGCCAATGAGAGAATGCAAGTCTTTATCAGCAAATTTTGCTAAGAATAAGTTAGTTTTAGAGAGATTAACAAGCTGATAAAACCTGGGAAGCAAATAGACTTGGCATTTATAAATGAGAGGTAATGAAAGGAGTGGAGGGATAATACTGGAAATATGGCAAGAATATTTTGTGGAATTGTTAAATGTTGATAGTGTAAGGAAAATGGTGGTGATATAATGTAGTAGATGTAAGAAAGAGCCAGTGTTGAATGTGTGGTGTGCATGAGGCACTGGGTAGAAGGGAAAGGGGGTAAAGCTGTTGGAACCAATGGGATTAAGATGGAAGTGTGAAAAGCTGGTGGGGATGGGATTTTGGAGTGATTGTTGTACTCATTCGGTGTATGAAAGAATGAAGGGAAGGTACCTAAGGATTGGCAAAGAACTTGGTTAGTTCCTTGTATACCAGGTCATGTGTGTTGTAAAATTATTAACCGAGTTTTAGGGAAAGAGAAAGTAGGCAAGGTGACCCAGAGAAGACAACACATTAACCATACATTCATTTGCTGTCTTGCCAGAATTACCCTCCCACTGCAACATTCCCAACCCTTTGAAGGAGGGTTAGGAATGTTACCCTTCTCACCTTCAGAACCCCAAGTCTGGCCAGCTTATTTCCCAGAGTCCCTTCATAAAAGTTGTGTAGACATATTCGTATCGAAACATCTTTCCTTTCTTTCAACACACTGGCCGTATCCCACCAAACTGGGGTGGCCCAAAAGGAAAAATGAAAGTTTCTCCTTTTACATTTAGTAATACTATATACAAGAGAAGGGGTTACTAGGTGTTTATTTCATTTGTAGATTTATGAAAGTCATATGATAAGGTGGATAAAGGAACAGTGTGGTTGATGCTGCAATTGTATGAAATAAGCAGTACATTACAGCCTCTCCTCACTTAACGGCATGTTTGTTTACCGACGACTTGGGCTTACGACGGGCTCTCCGACCAGTATGCATACCTAAATAATGTACTTATATTAGAGCTGATTTCCTCTATTGTGTTTATTACAATAAACAGTATACTGCTGTGTAAACATTTAAAAATATACTAAAACTTTTATAAATGGTGCAAAGGTGACATAAAAACAATATCAAAGATGGTTGACATTAATCCACTACCATTATAGTATGCTCCTTGCTTAGTGACGAATTCGTTTATAGATGTGGTCTTGGAAACAGAACTTCGTTGTTAAGTGAGGAGAGGCTGTATTAAAAGCAGTAGACTTTATATAGTTAAAGTATGTATGAGAGAATACAATTTTCTAGTAAAAGTAGGCATCACATTCTACAGGGATATGTAATGTCACTGGTTATTTAATATATAGTACTCTAACATATGAGACTGTAAAAAATAAATGCTTAGGTATTGGGGAGAGGTGAGAGATTAAAAGGTAAGAGCTCTGATAGGAAGTGAGAGTTGCAGCAGTTCCTCTTTTGTCAATGACAGTTCTTTTGTGAGATTCTGAAGAAATTTAGCAAACTTTGGTGGATGAGTTTGGGAGGGTTTGTAAATGGAAATTAAAAGTGAATACAGTGAAGAACAAGGTGATGAATAACAAAAGTTTAGGCAGTGAAAAATTGGATGTCATTTGGAAGGGAATGTGGAGGAAATAATTGCACAGTATTTGTATAATTGGGAGTGGACATGGGGATTTATTATTTTTTGTATATCTTTTTATTAATTCATTTCTATTTTTACTTTCAGATTGCCACAGCCTCTGAAAAGGGCACAGTGATAAGAGTGTTCAGTGTTACAGATGGAGTCAGATTGCATGAACTGAGGCGTGGAATGAAGCGATGTGCAACCATTTTCTGTCTGGCATTCTCTCCAGACTCCCTCTTTCTTATTTCATCATCTAACACAGAGACAGTTCATGTCTTTAAGCTAGAAGAAATTAAAGATACGTAAGTCATTGTTTCAATTAGCATATATGTGAACAGTATTTAGATAAAGGTAGGGAAGTTTTCATTGCATTGATGGATTTAGAAAAGGCATATAATAAGAGTGGATAGGGGAGCAATGTGGCAAATGTTGCAAGTGTATGGAATAGGTAGTAAGCTAATAAATGCTGTAAAGAGTTTTTATGAGTATAGTGAGGCTCAGGTTAGAGTGTGTAGGAGAGAAGGAGATTACTTCCCAGTAAAAGTAGGTCTTAGACAGGGATGTGTAATGTCACCATGGTTGTTAAACATATTATTTATAGATGGGGTTGTAAAAGAAGTAAATGCTAGGGTGTTGGGGAGAGGGGTGGGATTCAATTATGGGAAATCAAATACAAAATAGGAGGTGACAGTTACATTTTGCTGATAAAACTGTGCTTTTGGGGGATTCTAAAGAAAAGTTGCAAAGGTTAGTGGACGAGTTTGAGAGGGTGTGTAAAGGTAGAAAGTTGAAAATGAATAGAGATAAGAGTAAGGTGATGAGGATATGAAACAACGTAGATAAACAAAATTTGGATATCACATTGGAGAGAGGGAGTATGGAAGAAGTGAATGTCTTCATATATTTGGGAGTTGACTTGTCAGTGGATGGGTTTATGAAGGATGAGGTAAACCATATAATTGATTAAGGAAAAAAGACGAGTGGTGCGTTGAGGTATCTGTGGAGACAAAAAACGTTATCCATGGAGGCAAAGAAGGGAGTGTACGAGAGTATAGTGGTACCAACACTCTTATGTGGGTGTGATGCATGGGTTGAAAATACTGCAGCGAGGAGGTGGCTGGAGGCAGTGGAGATGGCATGTCTAAGGGCAATGTGTGGTGTAAATATTATGCAGAGAATTCGTAGTGTGGGAATTAGGAGGAGGTGTGGAGTCATTAAAAGTATTAGAGGGCTGAAGAGGGGATGTTGAGGTGGTTTGGTCATTTAGAGGGAATGGAACAACTTGGAGAGAGTATAAATCTGTTGGGGAAGAAAGGCAGGGTGAGGGTCGTCCCCGAAAAGGTTGGAGGCAGTGGGTAAAGGTTTTTGTGGGCAAAGGGCTTGGACTTCCAGCAAGCATGCGTGAGCATGTTGGATAGGAGTGAATGGAGATGTATGGTTTTTGGGACCTGATGAGCTGTTGGATTATGAGCAGGGTAGTATTTTGTGAAGGGATTCAGGGAAACCAGTTAGCCGGACTTGAGTCCTGGAAATGGGAAGTACAATGCCTGCACGTTAAAGGAGGGGTTTAGGATATTGGCAGTTTAGAGGGACATCTAAACTGTCATATCTGAGTGCCTCTGCAAAGACAGTGATAATGTATGAGTGATCGTGAAAGTGTTGAGTGATGAAATTTTTTTTACTTTTTGGAATGAATTAAGTTAATGCTGAGGTTCCACTGTGCATGGTCTCTGCAACTGTAAAGATTATTGCTGAAGAAACGTAACACGGTAATATTGCATCTTTCTTTGTTATTAGTGCTATTATAGATTTTTTCATGTATTGTGAAATTATCAGAATAGTACAGTTGGCCCTTGTTTTTCGTAGTTAATCCATTCCTGGAGTTGCTACTATTATCGAAATATACGATTTGCAAATCAATTTTCCCCATAAGAAATAATGTAAATACAATTAATCCGTTCCTGACACCCAGAAGTATTAAAACAAAAAATTTTTTTACATGAAATATAGATGTAGTACATAAACAATACAATGGGAAATGGTGAATGAAACATTAACAGCATAACACTTACCTTTATTGGAGATTCTTCTTAGTGTATGGGAGACTGGAGGAGGAGAGAGATTGGATTGTTTACAGTTTGGAAGGGAAATCCCCTTCCAGCAACACCTCAGGTACCAATTGCTTTTCTGGGGTTACTTCTCTTCTCTGTTTCTTAATGCCACTAGGACCACCTTGAGAGTCACTGGAGTCCTGTCTCGCAAAATAACAGTGGAGAGAGTTCTGTTTCTGGCGTCTCTTTAACACTTCCCTGAAATGGGCCAAGACTGTCACTGTACATGTTGCCAACATGGCTTGCAACAACCTTGTCAGTCTTCAGCCTCTATGTTCTCCTTGGATTCATGCACATATTTTTCAGCCGCCTTGTGGTCCGAACTGGCAGCCTCACCATGCCTTACCACGCTGTGTATGCCAGTACGGTTCTTAAATCTCTCAAACCAACCTTTGCTGGCCTTAAATTCACTCACATCACCACTATTTTCAGGCAATTTCTTTACCAGATCGTTGTGCAGTTGCCTAGCCTTTTCACAAATAATCGAAGTCATAAGAGTATCTCCTGCTAATTGTTTCTCATTTATCCACACCAATAATAACTTCTCAACCTCTTCGAGTACTGGTGATCTCATTTTTGTCAGCATAGTTACCCCCTTTGCAACAACAGCATCCTTGATTTCCTTTTTCTTGGCCACTATGGAACATATGGTTGTGTAGGGTTTCTTATACATCCTGGCCAGTTCGGCCGCACTTGTACCACTTTCATATTGTTCAATGATGTTTTTCTTAAATTCAATCGTATTTCTCACCTTCTTTACCAGAAGCTTGGCACTAGGAGCTTTCTTTGGAGCCATGGTAGCTTATTTAGTACTTGCAAGCACTAAAATAAATGGAATATTATGAAATATTTCGCTGGAGCACGTGAGGGGACCTTCGCTCACTGGTAAACAATGCCAGACTGGCTGCCGCCCTGGCTCACACCGTGCGTACGCGTCCCGGACGAACTACTACTCATGAGTCACCCTATGAAAAGCGAGCCCATGTTTATACGAAAATATTCCTATGATTTCCGAAATCTATGATTCCCGAGAACTACGAAAAGCGAGGGACCACTGTATATTGAATGTTATTTTTTTTTGTGAATGCTGGCACAGTATACTGTGTACAGAAATTTGCCTTGCCATGCAGTTAAAAAAAAGTAATGAGCAACTTTAAGGTACAGTATCTGTACACATCACTTAACCTGCCACTGAATATACATTTCATTCTTGTAGCATGCCCAGTGCTGTAACCACAGAAGTGTTGGTTGTAAAATCATCTTATTGTAAGCTCAGTTGCTGAATGCATACAGCATTGGACCTTATGCATGCATGGACCACAGTTCAAGTCCCTGTCCATTCACCTGTTAATTCATTGGCAACCATTCATTATGACTTCCGTAATATTTATTAACCTGCCAAGCTAAGAGCTTGTGCGCTATAAATGTGTCAATTTTTCAACAGGCAACGTGTAGTAGTGGAAGAGCAGCAAGGATTGATGGGCTGGATGAGCAAAGCTGTGACTGCCTCGGCCAGCTACCTGCCTGCACCGGTGACTGACATGTTGAGTCAGGGTCGAGCATTTGCTACTATCACACTGCCATTCCAGGGTGTTCGTAATGTCTGTGCCATTGCCACGTTAGTATCCTGTGCCTTTGTTAATTTTAATAGATGTTCGGTATTTCATACTGTCCATAAAATGCTAGATCTTGTAGTTTAATGGTCATTGTGTGTACTTCCCTAGTTGTGCTTGAACTGAGAAAAAGTAGTTTCTAACATTGCCAGGGCAAATCTAGGTGTGAAGATTAGGAATGCATCAGTATCAGCTGATTTTGATGTTTTAGGTATAAGCCCAAAGTTGAGTATCAGTATTGGCATAAATTTTGATATCATTAAATTAGTATTTCAGATTTCATTGATGTCCTCTTATTCTGGCTCCTCCAATGTGTGTCAGTCTTGATCAGGTTTTACCCCGACTCTTTGTTCCTCTAGTAACATGAGGTTCATCGGTATTGTTTTCTCATAACGCATGCTGCTCAGCTTGAAAATCAAAATGAATTCTCTGGTAGATCTAGATAAAAATGAGTTAGCAATATAATTTTATGTAGATGGATTTTCTGACCTTGAAATTTTATTGGACCTGATGATCTGTTGGAGTGTGAGCAGGGTAATATTTAGTGAAGGGATTCAGGGAAACCAGTTATTTTCATATAGTCGGACTTGAGTCCTGGAAATGGGAAGTACAATGCCTGCACTTTAAAGGAGGGGTTTGGGATATTGGCAGTTTGGAGGGATATGTTGTGTATCTTTATACGTATATGCTTCTAAACTGTTGTATTTTGAGCACCTCTGCAAAAACAGTGATAATGTGTGAGTGTGGTGAAAGTGTTGAACGATGATGAAAGTATTTTCTTTTTGGGGATTTTCTTTCTTTTTTGGGTCACCCTGCCTCGGTGGGAGACGGCCGACTTGTTGGAAAAAAAAAAATATTGATCTTTTTATTATTAGGTGCATTTTTTTATTTAAGTAACTTTTTAGAGCACAGCAGAATTAGGTTTCCTAAATGAAAAACTTTTGTCATTAAAGGTCAGGGTTGACATCTTGGGGCAATAAGGATCACTACCATTGTCCTTTCCCTTGGATCTACTAGTGGGTCAACTGTGTAAACTTTACTCTCATGCTACATTTTTGAAGACTTGATTTAACATGTGTACCCCTTGATGGATTCCTTACTCTAGTTCCGGAAGGCAGTTCTTGCCTTTGGTAACTAATGTGACTATATGGCTGATGTCCAGTTTGTGTTTACCTGGAGTTTACCTGGAGAGAGTTCCGGGGATCAACGCCCCCGTGGCCCGGTCTGTGACCAGGCCTTGGAAAAATATTTTAAGTGAAGCAAATCCCCCAAAATTTGTATTCGAGTTCCTAAAGTTTTTTTTTTTTTTTTACCAGGTGATATTCTGTTAATGATTACTTTTTCCCTACCTCATCTTCATTACTTTACACTTACTAAAACTGAAGTCAAATAATGATTTGCTTCATTCCTGTAGCTTATTTATCTTGTGAATTACTTGCAGTCGTCCTCGGTTTGTTTTTCATTAGTTCTGCATACTTGGCAAATGAGACATTTAAGAGTCTCTTCCCTTTGTTAGGTACATTGAAATGTATATCAGAATCTGTACGAATCTTAGGAATGATCCTTGTAGACTCAACCTGGTATTCTTTGAGCCTGTGAAATTTTATCCCTCACTATGTCACACTACCATCTGTCTATTAGGTACATTTTTTCCTCTTTCCTTTCACCTAGATTTGTACCTACAGTTTGTGGTTTAGTTTCTTGTGGAGTACTGTATCAAAAGTCTTTGGACAGAGATTGTTTAACATAAATTTACTACTGCTTGTCTGGTAGAATGGTATAGTTACTATGTAGCCTTTTGCTGCTTGGTAAGCCAAAGAGACTGTGATGCATTTTTCACTCCCTGGCTTTAATACTTTTCTAATATTTTACACAAGCTGCTAAGCTCCAATGAATGATAAAAGTTAGTGTTTTGAAGGTTATAAGGAAGAGCAGTCCTCAAGACTCAAAAGTGGTTTGATGCTGGCAAGAAATCAGGTGTAATCACCAAAGATTTGTTCAGTAATAAACATTTAACAGTGAATACCATCCATACAGCTCTCTACAAGCAGTATAACTCCCAGCTAAAGTTCCTTTCTCACAGATCCTGACCTTCTCACTACCTAATTGCACGCCCTCTGTTTTCCTTCCCTTCCACTCTTGTACTCTACAGTAATGCTTAATTTAGCACCTTGCCTAAGATCAACCCAACAAGTTAGCCATTGCTTATAAGTTTGTGGTTTGTACATGTATATTTTAAGGAATTATGTATATTAATAATAGTTGGACTTAATTTATTATCTTCCTTGTACTGTATACAAGCTTTAGGTGCACATATGCATTTTTATGACACTCCTTTCCTGCATTAAGTGGGAATATGTAGTAGACCTTTCAATGACTTGTTTCTGTTATCTTGTCTGTCATCAGTATATTTTGACAGAATTATGGTGAATCTGTATCTTTTATGTTGAATTAAACTAAAAAATCAATGTAAGTATTCCCTTGAGAAGAGTTAAGTAGGTATTTATTTTTCATTAATGTATAATTACTAATGCTGTTTTAGTATTTTACACTTATTTGTCAATGTCTTTGCTATGATTGTTGGTATCACTAACAATAAACATGTGGTGACAGCTGCTAGCTAAGGAAGGGATGGTTGTTAGTTATCACCAACAATATCATTTTGACTTTGAGAATTGGTTTCAAATTAGTTTTAATTGCTTTTGTACGCATTTAGATTTTTCACATTTTTGTGTACTGTATTGGTGAATTGCCAATCTTAAATAATCATATTTTTTTTAATTCTCCTTCATACATACCTTTTTTTTTTTTTCCAGGATTCAGAAGCAGCCTCGAGTCGTGGTTGCATCAACAGATGGATATTTTTACATATATAATCTCAATACTAACGAGGGTGGAGACTGCACACTCCTCAAACAACATAGGTAATAAATTATTTTCTTCAGTATTTCAAAAAGTATTCATTTTGAAAAAAATTCGGCAGGTTAATTTCACTGAATTGTATTGGTTGTAAAAAATGAGATTTTGGTTTTGTAGAAGGTGGTTACAGAGTCCACAAAATTCTTTTGTAATACATATAAAATAGGAATTGAAGTTAGCAAAGATGGATCCTATTTCTAGATGAAACCTTATGATTAATTTCCTCATGAAGTGCATGAATATGAAACCCCTTGTCACATCACAATCAGTTTTTTTTCTTCCATTTTTACAATATAGATATAAACAATCTGAAGTGAAAAGAAGATGAAGTAAAATTCATAGACAAATAAATTTAGACATTCATAACCAGCATTTATCAAAAAAGTATAAAACACACAAATACATTCTCCAGAATTTGCTATTATGTTCTCCAATCTACAGCAGTCTACTACCCTAACTTAACCAGTCTTTGCAAATGGAATTTGTGCCTGTGGATCAACGTCGGCTACCCAACTGAAATCATTTACCATATTTTGTGGCGAAGAAGATGCTCCAGTGTCGAGGACACCGCCCCAATTTTTATTGGCTAAATTTTGGAAAAAAGGATAAATGGTATTTTGGCCTTCTAGATGCTGAATAAATATTAGAGACTTCTTTTGGGAAAAATAGTGTTATCGACACCGTAAAATTCGGTATCGTGCAACAACAGCCAGCTATCATCACAAATGAAAGAAATACCTTTTTGATATTCCTTGTGTTTTTCTGAACCCATACTGAAACACAAAACAAATAAAAAGATAAAAAAATATAATAGCTTAACAAATAATTTACAGAATTGTAACAGTGAATTGAAAAAATTAATTATCCAGCCATATATACTTCTGAAAACAAACTTTAATTGTAATTTCAAAAATTTCAATTCATGGTTTTCAATTGCAATTTAAATTTTGTTGAATAATCTTGTTTGAAATTTAAATGTCCTTTATAACTTCCTATCAGTACTTTGTATTAAAATAAGAAGAATAAATTTTACTTCCTATTTAATTTTTTTTTTTTTTGGGTGGGGGGATTTGTTTTATTTCTAGTTTTGTTTTTGTCCAAAATATTGTGCGTACTGTGGACTTTTCAGCTGATCTTATATATAATTTTTAAATTAAAAATTTGAATTTAAAATCGGCTGATAACTATTACAGCCAGCCCCGTTAATACAGAAGGTTAGGTTCTGGGCCTCTTCAAGGGGGGCTCCTTGGCGTGGTGAAGGGGATCTTGGTCTGAGGAATTAGACCTGCCGGTCTCCTTCCTCAGACCGAACCTAATTACCCCCCAATCCCTCCTTCCCTATCCCTCCCATCCTCCCCATCTGCCCCTTTTCCCTTTCCTCCTCCCCCTCCCTACCCCTCCCTTTTGCCCTTCCTCTTTTTGGCCTTTGGGGTTTTTCCCACAGGCGCGCTAGTTCCTAGGTAGGGGAAAGGGTACCGGGGTCCATCCCATTCCGTTGAGGTTCTTGGCGGTGGCGTAGTTTGCCGTGGAATCTGGATCGCCTGGGGATGTCCCGATCCCTCTCCGGTATCCCGGAGAGTGGCTTTGGGTGTCTTTCGGGCGACGGGTGTATCTCTGGAAGCCACCTTTCGGATTCCGGGGGTGGTGGCCGAAGGAGGTATGCTTTGTGGCGGATATCCGGCCGCCCTCTCTTTTGTCCACCGAGGTAGCTCGGCAGATGTGAGGTTGCTATCCTGGATTGCTGGTTTACTGGCATGATGGGTAGGGTATGGCATGAGTTCCATGCTGCATCTACGCTACTTGCGGTGCTGAGGTCCTCTTGGGCACGGAGGGAGATTTCTGGCCCTTTCATTCCTCCTAAGAACTATCCCTCCCCGGTCCCCCCCTTTTTTATTCTTTTTTTTTATTTTTATTTTCTTTTCTTTTTATTTCTTAAAAACAAAAAGAAAGAAGTAACCTAACTATGGAAAACCCAATCCATGAACCTGGTACCCCCGGGCCCCTTCTTGATACGCACCCCGTTCTGACCCCGCCTCGTCTTTGGACCACTCTTCGGACACTCCTCATGCCTCTGTACCTCTTGCCGGTACTGTTTCCTCGCCCACTTCAGGTACTGAGGTCTCGACTGACTCCTTTGATTTATCTGACCTCCGCTCTCCTTTGACTATGCTTCCGGCCTCTCCCTCTACGGTGCGGCAATTTTCGAATCGCCGGCCCATTCCATGTCGGACCAACTCTGGTCCCACACCTAAATGCCAACGACAATTACCTGCTGATGATACTTCTCCACCTTCTCGTTCTTCTCAGAAAAGATCGACATGTCCTGCACTCCCTTTCCACGCTCAGTTTCAGACTGCACAATGGACTAAATTCTTCACTTTACGACCGACGTCCTCTACAGCCTATCTTTCCGACCACAGTATTGGCAAGGCACTCCTACGCCATGTTGGTAAAGATCTTTCTTTTCATGCTCTTAAGAGCGGTACGCGCATCATCACGGCACAGAATGCTACTTGAGCTCTTGATCTTTCTCTTCTTTACCATATAGATACGGTTCCTGTCACTATTGAAAAACATCATTCCCTCAATTCTTGTAGTGGTACCGTCATTCTGCCCCATACCATAGTTCAACAAAATTTCCAGACATGTGGCAATGACATTCTTGAACAGCTGGAACTCCAAGATCTCCCAATCCTCAAGGTAGACACTTATGTTCTTCCTGCCCGTGGGCGGAGACGATACCCTAGCAATATGGCTCGTTTAACTTTTGACAGCCGTGAACTCCCATCGTCAGTTTATGTAGCAGGACATCGGTTACAAGTTCGAAAGGTGATCCCTACACCGCAATAGTGTAGAAATTGCTGGCGATTTGGCCATCCAGCTAAATATTGCAGATCCATAGCCGAATGCCCAGTCTGTGGTGCCGGTGACCATTCTAATACGTCTTGCAATTGACCTCCCTCTTGCCTTGTCATGAGGCTCACCCTTCGTACTCTCGCCGTTGCCAAGTCTACTTAAATGAGCGGGAAATCCGTTACCTCAAAGAGGCAGAAGGTCTCCCTTATGCCATGGCAGTTTCTCATCTTCACCTCCAAGGGAGACTACCTCGTGTTTCTTATTCCCGTGTTTCAAAACGTCCCCCCACTTCTGGGGTCCCATCTTCTGCAACCTCCTCTGTGGTTACCTCTCCCATAGTCACTCCTGTATCTAATTTTTTGCTGTCCTAGGCTCAGATGTCCCTACTACAATGCCTGTCTGTTCTCGCTTCTTCGTGTTCTCCCTCACAAGCCTCAGTATCGACGAGACCTCATACGACACCTCCTCCCAATCGTCCCTCTACTTCTCAGAAGTCAAAAAAAGGTCCTTTAACCCCTCCTTCCCTTCTTCCACCTCCTCATTTTACCTTCCCTGTCTCTGTATCGGTTTCTTCCCCTCTCACTAGCTCTGTTACAAGTGTAGAGGTTCATTCTCCTCCTCGTACTATACCTACCTCCCCTGTTCCCTCGCAAGTTTCTTCCTCTTCTGCCACCTCCCAGGTTTCTGCCTCTTCTGTCCCCTTCCACGCTTCTTCTCCAGTTCTCTCCACCCTTTTGCCCCCCCCCCCCTACCTTGGTACAGTCCATTACAGTTCCAATCTTTACTCATCCTCCCCCTACCATCTCCAATATTGTCTCCCATACGACGTCTCTGAATTCCGAAACACTTGAAGCAATCTCTGAATATATTGCAGAAACCAAATCATCAATGGACACTGATCCACCCTCTGTTCCTTCTCTCTCCTCTCCGTCTGCGCAACTCCTTTCTTCACAGCGCACCGTTCCTTCGCTGCTTGAACATTTTCCGCTGCCTCCACATGTGGACTTTTCTAACCCCTCTAGTCCGTAGGAACCCTTTCCTGCTGATTTCAAGTATCTTTATCATTGCCAATCATGGCCTATTTACAGTGGAATATACGCGGCCTCAGGGGTAATCGGGGTGAGCTTCAGATGTTACTCTCCCAGTTTTCTCCTGTTGGTGTTTGCTTACAGGAACCAAACTTACACTCTGCTGTTCTCTCCCATCTCAGGCTATAATTTATTGTATTCTTCAGATCCTTTTCCTGATGGGACCTTTAATGAAAGTGCCCTTCTTCTACGCACTGATATTCCGTACCATCAGCTATTTGTTTGTACTTCTCTGCATTACACAGCAGCCCATATCCACTTGCATAGGTGGTATACACTGTGTTCTTTATATCTCTCTCCTTCTCGGGCATTATCTATTCCGGATATTGCCTTTCTTGTTTTGTCATTACCACCACCGATTCTGTTACTTGGCGATTTTAATGCCCATCACTTCCTCTGGGGGGGGTCTCACTGTGATTCCTGTGGCATTCAGTTAGAGGCTTTTCTTGCCACCCACCCCCTCCATGTTTTAAATACAGGTACTCGCACCCATTTTGATCCTCGGACTCACACACTCTCTTGCATCGATCTCTCAGTCTGCTCTTCCTCCGCCGCATTAAACTTCACCTGGTCTGTTCTCCTGGATTTACATGACAGCGATCATTTCCCAATCATTCTTACTTCCCCTTCATATTCACCACCTCTTCGTATCCCACGTTGGCAATTTGATCAGGCAAATTGGAACCTTTACTCACAACTAACTGTTTTTAGTGAGGTTCCTTCTTCGCCCTCCATTGATGAGCTTTTACACCTCTTCTCATCCTCCGTTTCCCAAACTTCTGGCAGGCATTCTCAGAAATGTGTGCCCTGGTGGTCTCCTGCTTGTGCTCGTGCAGTACGTTTGAAACGCACTACATGGGGCAGGTACCGGTACAATAGAACCATGGACAGACTTCTTGATTTTAAGCAGAAGTGTGCGATCGCTCGCCGTGTCATCCGTGATGCTAAACACACTTGCTGGCGAGATAGTCTCCACCATCACCTCTGCTTCCTCTATGAGTGCAGTCTGGAAAAAAGTACGAAAACTGAGTGATAAATGTTCTCCTGACCCGGCTCCTGTTCTGCGGGTTGCCGGTGTTGATATAGCAAACCCACTAGATGTTGCCAATGAAATTGGCAATCATCTGGTCCGTATTTTCAGGGACTCCATCTATGCCTCTCTTCTTTCCTCAAAGTCTGCCAGAGAGTTAGCCCCTTGGACTTTTCTTCTCTCAGGAGAAGAACAGTATAATGTGCCTTTTACACTTCAAGACTGGAGGCAACACTCTAGCTTGCCGGGTCATCGGCAGCGGGCCCGACGACATTCATATTCGTATGCTACAACATTTACATCAGTCAGCCCTTGCAGTCCTATTACCCCCTTTTCATCTTATTTGGTCACAAGGAGTTCTTCCACAGCTGTGGAAATCTACCATTGTTCTCCCCCTTTTCCCCAAACCAGCACTTTGGGACATGAAGCCTCCCACTATCGTCCCATTGCTCTTACCAGTGCAGTTTGCAAAGTGATGGAATGCCTGGTAATAGACGTTTAGTGTGGTATTTTGAGACACACAACAGTCTCTCCACTCGTCAAAATGGCTTTCGTAAAGGGACGTTCTACCATAGACCCCTTACTACGCTTGGTTATGTATGTTCGTAATGCCTTTGCGAATAACCATCAGTTATTGCCATATTTTTTGACCTTGGAAAAAGGCATATGACACAACTTGGAGGTATAATATTTTGGCCCAAGCCCACTCCTTGGGCCTCCGAGGCAATCTACCATCCTTCCTTAAGAACTTTTTAACCGATAGACATTTCCGTGTTCGGGTTAATAATGTGCTCTCCCCGGACTTTATCCAAACTGAAGGTGTCCCCCAGGGAAGTGTTCTGAGCACAACACTTTTTCTCCTTGCTAGTAATGATTTGGCCTCTAGTCTTCCATCAAATATTTGGTCATTACTCTACGTTGATGACTTCGCTATAACCTGTGCAGGCGCTGACTGTCACCTCATTACAGTTTCTCTCCAGCATGCGGTCAACCGTGTTTCCAATTGGGCCACCACACATGGGTTTAAATTTTCCAGCACTAAAACCCATCAAATTACTTTCACTAGACGCTCTGTCATCTCCGATCATCCTTTGTACCTGTATGGCTCCCGTATCCCTGAACGTGATACAGTCAAGTTTCTGGGCCTCCTCTTTGGCCGTAGGTTATCCTGGAAACCTCACATTACCTCTCTGAAGGCAACTTGTCACAGCCGGCTGAACCTTCTTAAAACCCTTGCTCATCTTTCGTGGGGAGCTGATCGTCGAACCCTCCTTCACCTACATTCCACCCTTATTTTATCGAAACTTGATTATGGTGACCAGATCTATTCAGCGGCATCTCCTGCTACTCTCTCTAGCCTTAACCCCATTCATCACCAAGGATTACGTTTATGCCTTGGTGCTTTTCGCTCTTCCCCTGTCGAAAGCCTCTATGCAGAAGCGAACGTTCCATCCTTATCCGATCGCCGTGATGCCCATTGCCTGCGCTACTATGTACGCTCTCATGATCTCCGCAATCCTTCCATTTATAGAATGGTCACTGATATTAGTAGACATTCTTTATTTGTTCGCCGCCCCTGCTTACTCCGTCCCTTCTCTCTTCGCCTTCATTCGCTCTTGTCTTCTCTTCAACTACCACCTTTCTATGTACATGTAGCATCTCACTTTTCCCTACCCCCCTGGGAAGTTCCAGCTGTTCGAGTCTGTTCTTTCTCCCTCCCTTGCTCGAAAGCCCAACTGTCTACGGTCGCTTCCCGCTCTCTTTTTCTTGACCACTTCCACTCTCATTCTCATGCCATTGCTGTGTACACAGATGGCTCTAAGTCTTCTGACAGCGTAGGATTCGCAGCAGTGTTTCCGGACAGCGTCGTACGAGGGCATTTACTATCTTCGGCTAGTATTTTTACTGCTGAATTGTATGCCATCCTTGCAGCACTTATCCATATTGCATCTATGCCTGTCATCATCATTTGTGGTTGTCTGAGACTCCCTTAGCGCTTTACAGGCTATACAGAAATTTGATACACCTCACCCATTGGTCCTCCGTATCCAACTTTGGCTACGCCGCATCTTTACCAAGCATAAAGATATTGTTTTTTGTTGGGTCCCTGGTCATGTTGACGTACAGGGCAATGAACAGGCAGACACTGCTGCGCAGTCAGCAGTACATGACCTACCAGTTTCATATAGAGGTATTCCATTTACGGACTATTTTGCTGCAATATCTTCCCACCTTCACACCCGTTGGCAACAACGTTGGTCTACTATGCTCGGTAACAAACTTCAATCTATTAAACCGAGTATAGGTTACTGGCTGTCTTCTTATCACCAGTGTCGAGGTTGGGAGACTACTCTCTCCCGTCTTCGCATTGGCCATACTCGTCTTACTCTTGGATATCTCATGGAGAGGCGCCCTGCTCCTCTCTGTGAGAATTGCCAGGCTCCATTATCAGTCAACCACATTATGTTGGACTGCCCACTTTATCAACGAGCACGCAGAATTTACCTCTGTCGTCGTCTTCGCTCTGCTGCTCTCTCTCTACCTTCCCTTCTCGCTGATGGACCCACCTTTCATCCAGACTCTCTCATTGACTTTTTGACAACAACTGACTTCACCTCAATCTCTTGCTACCCTCTACCCCCGTACTATCCCCTGCCCCGCTGTTTTCTGTAACCTACTGATCATCCCTCCTCCCTGCTGCCGCCCAATACCCTTGCTTCCTTCCCTACCCTGCAGCGCTGTATAGCCCTTGTGGCTTAGCGCTTCTTTTTGATTATAATAATAATAATAGGTTCTGGGCTACTGCTGTAAAAGAAGAATCGCTGTGAAGTGAAAGCCTTTTTTCACTTTCAAATGCATATAAAAATCTGATATCATGTTTACACTATCATATATCAACCCTTTGACTGTCGCAGGCCCCTTTCTGAAACTGTCATTCTGCGTTGAAAAATTTTTTGAAAAAAAAAAAAAAAAACTTCTTATGAAATGATAGTGAATCTTTTCCCGATGGTAATGACACCAAAAGTACGAAATTTGGTCGAAAACTCACGGAATTACACTCCCATGAAGTTAGCGGTCTTGGTGACATATATGCTTCGGTGATTTTGCCGACTTTGAGCCCTGTTTTTGGCCAATTCTGTTGCTCCAGTTGACCAAACTCATAGCTATTTCTTTAGAATTCCATTGTTTCTATCAGAAGAGTACAAGAAACTGCCCATTTACCGATTTGAACTACCCAATAAAGTGGTCAGAAATTGGCAATTTGGCCAATTTCATGCAAATTAAAAAAGATGCCAATTTCAAAATACGGTCCAGAATAAACAATGTAGACATTCTTGGCACTAAAATAACATATCCTCTGTTCATTAGTCATGTCTCTAGGCCCCTCTTATATTACTATTGCTTTCTATTTTGATTTTTTATTCATACAAAATACAAAATTTACTGTTATGCAGACTATTGCATTATTGTAAAAATGGTATAAATAATATCAGTGTACTAGTGAAAGAATATTAAACTCCCCAGTTGAAGTGTATTGAACGTGTGGTGTGATTTGCTTACTCCTGAACATTGGTAAAAATCGAACATTTCCGCTACTTTGAGCTCAATTTCAAGGTCGTTTTCATTGTGAAAGTAATCAAAATCATCTCTGTCTGTAATATGTTTTCCATTTTATTACCTGAGACCATGAAAATGAGAATACAATGATGAATACTAATATGAAAATACACCTCAAAGTTGGCATTTTAATCCAAAAAATGGATCCATTAAGTGAACAATAGAGGTAGGCCTGAAAAATGTTTATACAGTAAAAAAACATTTAATTTTTTTATTAAAACATCTGCTGTCTCCCACCAAGGTAGGGTGGCCTGAGAAAGAAAAACTTTGTGGTGCACACTGACCACACAGACCCATTCTCTCACATATGGGCTTACCAACTTTCTCCCGCTTGATTTAAAGCCACTGGAATTTACGCGTATAAATACATCAGAAACAGTGGCGCATAAGATGTATATTTATTTATTTATTTTTATTATCACACTGGCCTATTCCCACCAAGGCAGGGTGGCCCGAAAAAGAAAAACTTTCACCATCATTCACTCCATCACTGTCTTGCCAGAAGGGTCCTTTACACTACAGTTTTTAAACTGCAACATTAACACCCCAAAACAGTCAAAGGGTTAAGTGAACAATAGTGGTAGGCCTGAAAAATGTTTATACAGTAAAAAAACATTTAATTTTTTTATTAACACATCTGCTGTCTCCCACCAAGGCAGGGTGGCCTGAAAAAGAAAAACTTTAAACGTCATTAACTCCATCACTGTCTTGCCAGAGATGCGCTTACACTAAAGTTATAAAACTGCAACATTAACATCCCTCCTTCAGAGTGCAGGCACTGTACTTGCCATCTCCAGAACTCAGTTCCAGCCTGCCAGTTTCCCTGGCTCCCTTCATAAATATTACCTTGCTCACACTCCAACAGCATGTCAAGTCCTAAAAACCATTCGTGTCCATTCACTCCTGTCAAACACGCTCACGCATCCTTGCTGGAAGTGCAATCCCCTCGCACACAAACCTCCTGCATCCCCTCCCTCCAACCTTTCGTAGGTCGACCCCTACCCTACCTTCCCTCCATTACAGGTTTGTACACTCTTAGTCATTTTATTTTGTTCCATCCTCTCTACATGTCTGAACCACCACAAAAAACCCTCTCTGACATTCTCGATAATAGTTTTGATAATCCTGCACCTCCTCCTAATTTCCAAACTATGAATTCTCTGCATTATATTCATACCACGCATTGCCCTCAGTCATGACATCTTCACTGCCTCCAGCTTTCCATGTTGCAACATTCACCACCCATGCTTCACACCCATGTAAGAGCATTGGTATAACTATACTCTCACACATTTCCCTCTTTGCTTCCATGAATAAAGTTCTTCGTCTCTACAGACAACAAAGTGCACCACTCACCTTTTTCCCCTCATCAATTCTATGATTCACCTCATCCTTCATAGGCCCATCTGCTGACATATCCACTCCCACTTTTCTGAATACATTCACCTCCTCCATACTCTCTCCCTCCAGTCTGATATCCAATCTTTCATCACCTAATTTATTTTATCCTCATCTCTTTACTCTTTCCTACATTCACTTTTAATTTTCTTTTACATACCCTACCAAACTTGTCCACCAACCTCTGCAACTTCTCTACAGAATCTCCCGCAAGCACAGTGTCATCAGGAAAAAGCAACTGTGACAACTCCCACACCTCTTGCCAACACCCGAGCTTTCACTTCTCTTACAACCCCGTCTATAAATATATTGAACATTATGGTGACATCATACATCCTTGTCTAAGGCCTACTTTTACTAGGAAATAATCTCCCTCTCTCCTACATACTCTATACCTGAGCCTCACTATCCTCAAAAACTCTTCACTGCTTTCAGTAACCTACCTCCTATTCCATACATTTGCAACATCTGCCACATTGCCTCCCTATCCACCCTGTAATATGCCTTTTTTCAAATCCATAAAAATGCCACAGAAACCTCTTTATCCTTATCTAAATACTGTTCACCTATGTTTCACTGTAAACACTTGGTCTACACACCCCCTACCTTTCCTAAAGCCTCCTAGGGTTCATCTGCTATCCTACTCTCCATCTTACTCTTAATTCTTAAAATAATAACTCTACCGTACACTTTACCAAGTATACTCAACAGAATTTTTTTTTTTTTTTTTTTTTTTTTTTTTTACAAATCGGCAGTTTCCCACCGAGGCAGGGTGGCCCAAAAAGAAAAACAAAAGTTTCTCTTTTTAAATTTAGTAATTTATGCAATAGAAGGGGTTACTAGCCCCTTGCCCCCGACATTTTAGGCGCCTCTTACAACACTCATGGCTTACGGAGGAAGAATTCTGTTTCTCTTCCCCATGCAGATAAGAGGAAATAAACAAGAACAAGAACTAGAGAGAAAATAGAAGAAAACCCAGAGGGGTGTGTATATATGTGCTTGTACATGTGTGCAGTGTGACCTAAGTGTAAGTAGAAGTAGCAAGATGTACCTGAAATCTTGCATGTTTCTTTCTTTCTTTCAACACACCGGCCGTATCCCACCGAGGCGGGGTGGCCCAAAAGAAAAAACCAAAGTTTCTCCTTTCAAATTTAGTAATATATACAGGAGAAGGGGTTACTAGCCCCTTGCTCCCGGCATTTTAGTCGCCTCTTACAACACGCATGGCCTACGGAGGAAGAATTCTGTTCCACTTCCCCATGGAGATAAGAGGAAATAAACAAGAACAAGAACTAGAAAGAAAATAGAAGAAAACCCAGAGGGGTATGTATGTATATATACGCTTGTACATGTGTGTGTAGTGTGACGTGAGTGTAAGTAGAAGTAGCAAGACGTACCTGAAATTTTGCATGTTCATGAGACAGAAAAAAGGACACTAGCAATCCTACCATCATGTAAAACAAATACAGGTTTCCGTTTTACACTTGGCAGGACGGTAGTACCTCTCTGGGCAGTTGCTGTCTACTAACCTACTACCTAGGGCTCAACAGACTTCTTTCCCTATAAGTTTTGCACTCCCTTTTGTCCCCCTTGCCTTTATACAATGGAACTATGCACCCTCTCTGCCAATCCCTATGTACCTTGCCCCTCTTCCATACATTTATTAAATAAAAGCACCAACCACTCCAAAACTATATCCCCACCTGTTTTTAGCATTTCTATCTTGATCCCATCAATTCCAGCTGCCTTGCCACATTTCATTCTACCCACTGCCTCATGAACTTCCCCCACACTCACAACTGGCTCGTCCTCTCTCCTACAAGATGTTATTCTTAGTTGCCCTATACATGAAATCACAGCTTCCCTTTCTTCAAAAACATTTAACAATTCCTCAAAATATTCCCCATATCTTCCTGATACCTCTAACTCTCCATTTAATAACTCTCCTCTATTTTTAACTGTCAAATCCATTTGTTCCCTAGGCTTCCTTAACTTATTAATCTCACTCCAAAATGTTTTCATATTTTCAACAAAATTTGTTAATAACATGCTCTATTTTTACATTGTTTCACCATGCTCCTAACCTCTCTTTATCTCTCCATATACTCTTCCCTCCTTGCATCACTTCTACTGTGTAGAAACCCTTCATATGCTACCTTTTTTTTTTCCTTATTACTCGTTTACATCATTCCACCAATTGCTCTTCTTCCCACCCGCACCCACTTCCCTGTAACCACAAACTTCTGCTGAATACTCCAACACTACATTCTTAAACCTTCCCCATACATTTTTGACCCCATTGCCTATACTTCCACTAGCCCATCTATCCTCCAATAATTGTTTATATCTTACTCTAACTATCTCCTCCTTTGGTTTATAAACCTTCACCTCTCTCTTATTTGCTGCTTCTATTTTCCATGTATCTCTTCTACCTTTTACTCTCACTGTAGCCACAACTAAAAAGTGATCTGATATATCTGTGGCCTCTCTATAAACATGTACATACTGAAATCTACTCAACAGTCTTTTATCTACCAATACATAGTCCAACAAGCTACTGTCATTACATCCTACATCATGTCTTGTATACTTATTTATCCTCTATTTCGTAAAATATGTATTACCTATAACCAAACCCCTTTCTATACAAAGTTCACTCAGAGGGCCCCCATTATCATTTACACCTGGCACCCCAGAGTTGCCTACCACACCCTCTCTAAGTGTTTCTCCTACCTTAGCATTTAGGTCCCCTACCAGAATTACTCTCTCACTTGGTTCAAAAGTTCCTACACACACTCTTGACATCTCCCAAAATTCATTCTCTCTCTCTCTCTCTCTCTCTCTCTGTCTCTGTCTCTGTCTCTCTCTGTCTCTTTCTCTCTTTCTCTCTCTCTCTTTCTCTCTCTTTCTCTTTCTCTCTCTTTCTCTCTCTTTCTCTCTCTTTCTCTCTCTCTTTCTCTCTCTCTTTCTCTCTCTCTTTCTCTCTCTCTTTCTCTCTCTCTTTCTCTCTCTCTTTCTCTCTCTCTTTCTCTTTCTTTTTCTCTTTCTCTCTCTCTCTCTTTCTCTCTTTCTCTTTCTCTCTCTTTCTCTTTCTCTCTCTCTCTCTTCTCTCTCTCTCTCTCTCTCTCTCTCTCTCCTCTCTCTCTCTCCCTCTCTCTCTCTCTCTTCCTCTCTCTCTCTCTCTCTCTCTCTCTCTCTCTCTTTCTCTTTTTCTCTCTCTCTCTCTTTCTCTCTCCCTTTCTCTCTCTCTTTCTATGGATGACTAAATTAATACGTAGCATTAGAAATCTTCCTTATGAAGAAAGATTGAAGACTCTTAAGTTACATTCACTTGTTAGACGAAGAATGAGGGGAGACCTGATCGAAGTGTATAAGTGGAAGATAGGTATTAATAAAGGGGATATTAACAAGGTCTTGAGGATATCTCTCCAAGAGAGAACCCGCAGTAATGGATTTAAATTAGATAAGTTTAGATTTAGAAAGGACATAGGAAAGTATTGGTTTGGAAATAGGGTAGTTGATGAGTGGAACAGTCTACCTAGTTGGGTTATTGAGGCTAGGACTTTGGGTAGTTTCAAATTTAGGTTGGATAAGTACATGAGTGGGAGGGGTTGGATTTGAGAGGGACTTGCACATCGGAGCTTGTTTCTTGGGTGGCATTGAAAATTGGGTTGGTCAAATGTTTGTTAGTGGGATGAATTGTAAAGGACCTGCCTAGTATGGGCCAACAGGCCTGCTGCAGTGTTCCTCCTTTCTTATGTTCTCTCTTTCTCTCTTTCTCTCTCTCTTTCTCTCTCTCTTTCTCTCTCTCTCTCTCTCTCTTTCTCTCTCTTTCTCTCTCTCTCTCTTTCTCTCTCTTCTTCTCTCTCTCTTTTCTCTCTCTTCTCTTCTTTCTCTCTCTCTCTCTCTTCTCCTTTCTCTTTCTCTTTCTTTCTCTTTCTCTCTCTTTCTCTCTCTTTCTCTTTCTCTCTAGCCCCCCCCCCCATCCAGGTGTGTGCACTCTTATTATGAACCACATTTTGCATCTGACCCTTATTTTAGTGCACATAATCTTGAATTTATACATTAATGTTCCCACTGATCCTTCAACATTATTGCTACCCCTTCCTTAGCTCTAACTCTCTCAGATACTCCTGACTTAATCCCATTTATATCTCCCCACTGAAACTCACCTACCCCTTCAGCTTTGTTTTGCTTAGAGCTAGGTCATCCAACTTCTTTTCATTTATAACATTAGCAATCATCTCTCCCTTATCATCTGTACTACATCCATGCACATTCAAGCATCCCAGTTTTATAAAGATTTTTACATTACTGACCTTAAAATATTTTTTTCATTAGCTCATAGTGAGTGGTGTATATATGTATATATTGTAGGAAGTCTAAATAAATGAAGAATGTTTATAATTGGAAACCACAGTATTAGTGAAATGCTGTAAATCCAAGCGCTGTAAAGCAGGACTTTTCTCTACACGTCAATTAATGTACGTACAGTGGTACCTCGAGTTACAAATTTAATTCGTTCCAGAAGGCTCTTTGAGTGCCGATACCGAATGAATTTGTTCCTGTAAGGAATACTATAAATTAGATTAGCCTGTTTCAGACCTCCAAAAATACACTTACAAAAATGCACTTACATAATTGTTCGAGGTGGGAACTGTTCGAAACTCAAGGTACCACTGTAATTTGTTTATTGGTGGTAAACTGTCTATATATAGATTTAAGTTAGTAATGCAACCTAAATAACTAATTTAATTGGTGCAGAGATATACAGATTTTCAAAAATTGTTGCATTGTAATGATTTAAAAAAGTCAGGGTTAAAAATTTTGTAAGAGTTGGCCCCTTCCCCACCTTCCTTCACTACGATTTAAAAAAGCCCCCAAAAGTCATTCTATTTTGTTCCATCCTTTGAAAATGTGCAGGGGGTTGTTGGGTGGTTTGAAGTTTTTTTGGAGGATGAACAAGTAGAATGTTAAATCTGTAGTAGAAGCAATGCAGAAAGGAGGCCCCCGAAAGGTTGGAGGGAGGGGGTTAAAGGAGGGTTTTTCGTGTGAGGGGCTTGAACTTCAAGAAATGTGTAGGCATGTTTGATAGGGTAGTGGAGGCAAATGGTTTTTATGATTTACTGCTGTTGGAATGTGGAAAAAAAACATTATGAAGAGTTCAGGGGGAAAATGGTTAGCTGGATTTGTCCCGGATGTGGAAAAAACGTGCCAGAGTTTTGAAGGGGGAGTGGGATTAAGGTGTTCGACTGTGTGTCAACACGTTCTGGCAAGACGTGATAGAGTGAGCGATGATGAAGTGTTTTTGTTTTTTTTGGGCACCCGCTCGATGGGAAATGGCCCTGTGTTAAAAAAAAAAAAATAAAAATTAAGTTAGACTGAGTTCCTTTAGTGACAGAGCTGCGGCTTTCTGAGATGCCATTCCAAAAATAATGTTATATGTTGCACTCACCCCTCTAGATATAACCAGACTGCTACTTGAACAGTGCGAAATTTTCTACAGGAAGTTTGTGTGAATTTTTTCTACTTCTCTGCTGTATATTTGTTGGTACCTAAATAATAATCTTCAGATAATTGATCTAAATGAACTTAAGGGGATTTAAATTTTTTATAGTATCTAGAAAAATTACTTGGATTTGGTGTAAAAATTAAAAATTAAAAATTTGGGGGTTCTTTTGATGATAAAAATTGTTAAATAATAAAGCATAACAGATGGGGGGGCGTTATGTAATGCAACAGAATATGGAAAGAGCCTTAGAAAAGAAAGGTTACAAAAATTCCGTCGAAGATTGTGGCTTTTGTGTATTTTAAATTTGCTTTTGGGGAGAAAATTTAAAAGAATATTAATGTAAAACCCTTTAAGGGTAGGGCTGAAAGTTAGCATTGTCTACAAATTTCCTTTTTATCAAAAAACAATAAAGGTATTTAAGAACTAACCCTTTAAGAGGGTTTTCAATAATTATCTTTTTAAGATGGTCTAAGCTTGTTACATGCCTGTTACATCCCATGCAAAAACAGTTACTTTCCAGCATTTAAGTAGTATTACAGATTATATTTTTTGATGTATATTAACTGCTTGTACAAATGTAGGAAAAAATTACTTGTTCCATTATTTTACATAGATGATCTTCCTGGTTCTAGGTTGGATGGGATAGGGGAGGGAAGCAGTTCCAGTAGTGAAAGTGCAGCAGTACCAGGACCATACCCTGGGGCAGCTAAAAAGACTGAACCTGGTGAGTACTTAGATGAATTATAAATCTACCAAAAATATTATGGGTTTTGTATTATGAGAAAATTTAAAATTAGGCTCTTCAGTGTTTCAAAAATTGTGTTGAAGGTAATAATATTGATGTACCTTAATTTTAAATAAATGGTTATGTATTGTGGGTTACAGTATCTGTTCTATGTATATCAGCTTGGATACTTTTATAAACTGAGGTGCTTTTAATGAGAAGAGATGAGAAATATGGAAAAGCTTTGAAATCTGTGCTCAGCTCTTTAGAGCAGGCAGCACAGTAAAATTTGTATGTAAACCTGGGTTTTTAATTATTTGTTTAAAATCTGTAAAAATAATGACTTTCAGTTAATACATATACTGTATGTACTGTATAAAGGAAAGGCATGGTATTTCATGTGTGATAAATAAATCACTAAACAATTGCCTGACTGGATATGAGCCAGAATTATACCCTGTTTTTCATTCAAGGATTATTTAATTTTAATGTTTATGCATGGATTGTTTCACATAGTGTACATGGGAATTACTTGCAAGGGAATCAAACAGCATTCAACAATTAAATAAGGTGTTCATTTCTTCAAAGTGGAGAGAGCTTATAGCTACTTCTGATGCACAGAAAATTAACATTGGACTAAATTCCTGATTGCATGTTGTAGTTTCCTTTCATTAATTTAAATTTAGCTGAATAGTACTGTATAATCTTTTATCATGTACATTCTAGCTTGTTTGTGTACTTGTATATTAATAATTAAGAAATTAAACATGACTTAATTTTAGGATAAATACTTGTAAATAATGTTCTTCTCCATATGGAACAATACTATGAGTACTGTAATGTACCTTCACTGAGTACCTTTGCTGCACCTTGAGATAACCTTGGCTTTGAGAATTCTTCATTTACAGTGATGACCCCACAAATTCATATTTTTGTGGTTTTAGTTATATGCACATTTGCAATTTTTGGCATTATTAAATATAAATAGTACAAAGATACTATTATGCAAGAGATTGTATGAAGAATCAACATATACCTAACCCATTATATTTATTCTCGAACCAGTAAACACACGGGAAAAATTCTGATTGTGTTATACCATGGAACATTGTTGTAGATTGGTCAAAGCTTTGAAAGTTATTGGAATTTTTCATAACCTGTTAAGATAGTTGTTCATGTATATATATTTTTGTCACTTATTTGATGACATGATAAAAAAAAGTTCCTTTCTTTTGGTTCTTCAGTAAAAATGATATTCTATTGAAAGTTTGGAAAAAAAATATAAGTAAAAATAATGCAAGGAAAGTCACTAAATGTTTCCTAAAAATACAGATATTGGCAAACCAAATAAGCACCAATAAAAATTGAAAAATGATGATTTCTTCAGTTTTACAAATTAAGGGTATTATAGATATGAATGGCTAAAACGATTTTAAATAAAGATATTTAGGGAAAATGAGTAAGTATGGGAATAAGGAATGAAAAGTAAGGTATGTTAATAAATACAGAACCACGTGCAATGAACTTGTGTAAATCAGATACATACATACATACAAGAAATCTATGGGAATGCAGTGAACCACAGTAAAGATTTGAGGAATTAAATAAGGTAAAGAAAGACCATTATAGCTAACATTAACAGAGATTAAATAGTGTGACTTTGTAAATGGTCGAAGTCAGACCAAAACGTTGTCATAAGCTCCTCTCTTCTATGTGCGGGTTATTTGCATATTAAACAGACAATTGCATATATAGTAATCAGGAGCTACTCAAGGAAACAGTTGAGAGACAGAACAGTTAAAACTTTCAGCTGTGCTGAAAAAGGAAAGTCTGTACAATATATTAAGAAATGAAACAGAGATATAAAGAAACAGGCCTAAATCTATTAAATGGTTTATCAGGGCAACTAACAGTGGATGAATAGAAAAATAAAAGACTAGAGATTAAAAAACTGTACATTCCAGTATAACATAAATGAGGTAACCTCAGAGATTAAAGGCAATACTCTCTCATTATACCAGCCTGCAAGAAGTACCAGCATCCGTTCTGGTACAGCCTCGAGCAGGCAGTAATAATCCCCTGATCCAAAGGTTGGATCAGGGATCAAGCTAGCAAGCGAAGAGCCATGATGTTGTCAGGGCTGTGTTTAAGGCTCTCTACCTGGTACATGTGATCTTCATTGATGAACTCTGAAGAAAACCAGCCAGCATGTAAATCTGTCGCACCAGCTTTTTTTTATCCTTATAATAACTGAGAAGCAACTCTTTCATGCATTTCTTTAAAGGACATGGTCATGCTGATATGCCTGTGACCGTCAGTTTCAAACAGTGCATACAGTGAATAATAGTGCAGCATAATACTGAGAAGTGGACTTTGCTGAGCTTATGACTCAGTGTCTGTTTTTTTATGCTGAAAGGCCTGAGTGTGGGAAGGTAGCAATCTCCAGAAGAGACCAGTCTCATCACCATTATACAGCTGAGATAAAAGAGCTCCTCAGTGTGTATCTCTGTGTCTGTCTGAAGTGCTCAGCTTCATTGATAGATGTACTACCGTCTTCACTAAGTTTCTATGCTGATCAAGCCATAATGATTACAGAAATTCCAAAGCTAATGATCATTTGCCATAAATTCTATGCTCATATGACTCTCTAGCTTCTTAGCAGCAAAGTAAAATTTGACAGAGCAAACATTATGATAATAATAATAATATCTTCATTTAATACAAGTACATGTACATGGTATACAGGCCTAGCTGGCATCAATGACATACTACTATATGGAAAGCCGCTTGTTATGCAGAGCAATTTGGGCAAATTAGGTCAGTTTTTGTCTCAGGATTCGACCCACACTAGTTGACTAACTCCCAGGTACCCATTTTACTGATGGGTGAACATAGACAACCAGTGTAAGGAAATATGCCCAATGTTTCTACTCTTGCTGGGAATCGAATCCAGACCCTTACTGTGTGAAGCAAGAGCTTTAGTCACCAGGCCACAAGGCACCTCAGTACTTTGCTGAATGTATCATATACGTGTATACTGCTTTGGTGTGACTCACAAAATTGTAATGACACAATTGCCAAGAAACCACGGAGCCTGTGCTAACCTTCCTGTGGTGTATAAATATATCTACTTAGATGAATCTTATTGTAGCCATCTGGCCCAGTGGCTAACAAGCTGGTCTGGAGTTTTAAGACTCGCTATCCAGAAGTTCAATCCCCATCCGTACCGTGGTTGATGCGGCTTCAGCCCTTGTATAATTGGCTATTTTCATGCACGTCCTAGCCACTGCATTGTGCTTAATAGCATATGCTGAAATTTTGTTCTTGCTTTTACAAATGTCATAGATACTGCTTGGCTACACATTACTTCTCACTTAACCATACCTCTGAGACAGTTTGCTCCACATTCCTTATTAGTTCTAGTTTCTTCTTAACACTCAGATTCATATACCTCTTCTTAGCATCATTACTTGCTTTAGAGGTTATTGTTAACAACACTCTAAAGTACTTTAGACAATGATAAATTAATGATAAATCCTATAAACCTGTGGAAAATTGGAGACCAGATGATAGTATGTGAGCATTTGTGCGGACAATAACAAACTGGGCTGGGCTGGACCACTGGTTCCGTTTGCCCAGGAACAAATAAACAGGATGTGTCTTGGACACAGGACCTATCTGGACAAACTTGCAATGCAACAGATTTAGTCTGATGCAGTGGGCCTGATTTTACTCGACACAGATATGCAGTAGACTTGCCAAGCCTTTCTTTCCAAAGAATGTGTACATAACATATATCCAAAAATCATTGCCTTGGGATCCATTACACCAAGGTTTTACTGTATGTATGTATGTTCAATATGTACAAGATATATGTTCAGTATGTACAATATGTACAATAAGTATGTTCAATATGTATGTGTTTATGTATGTACAGTATGTATATTTGTATGTACAATATGCATATATGCATGTATGTACAGTATACATATATGTATGTATGTTATGTAAAGTAGGCATGTATAATATGTATGTATATATGTACAGTATGTATGTATGTATGTATGCAAGATCATATTTGATAGTACAGTATATACAGTACTTTATTCTGAATTGATTTCATTTTTTTATTATCCATTACTTGATAATTGAATTGTGTGATTATTTAGTTTTTTACTTTTCCACCTGAATTAATTTCATAAAATATCCATATAATCAAAAATATTTTGAATATTGGATATTTGCAAGATACACTTTTATATATATATATATATATATATATATATATATATATTTTTTTTTTATTATTATTATCACACTGGCCGATTCCACCAAGGCAGGGTGGCCCGAAAAAGAAAAACTTTCACCATCATTCACTCCATCACTGTCTTGCCAGAAGGGTGCTTTACACTACAGTTTTTAAACTGCAACATTAACACCCCTCCTTCAGAGTGAGGCACTGCACTTCCTATCTCCAGGACTCAAGTCCGGCCTCCCGGTTTCCCCTGAATCCCTTCATAAATGTTACTTTGCTCACACTCCAACAGCACGTCAAGTATTAAAAACCATTTGTCTCCATTCACTTCTATCAAACACGCTCACGCATGCCTGCTGGAAGTCCAAGCCCCTCGCACACAAAACCTCCTTTACCCCTCCCTCCAACCTTTCCTAGGCCGACCCCTACCCCGCCTTCCTTCCACTACAGGACTGATAAAACTCTTGAAGTCATTCTGTTTCGCTCCATTCTCTCTGCATGTCCGAACCACCTCAAAAACCCTTCCTCAGCCCTTGGACAACAGTTTTGGTAATCCCGCACCTCCTCCTAACTTCCAAACTACGAATTCTCTGCATTATATTCACACCAACATTGCCCTCAGACATGACATCTCCACTGCCTCCAGCCTTCTCCTCGCTGCAACATTCATCACCCACGCTTTCCACCCATATAAGAGCGTTGGTAAAACTATACTCTCATACATTCCCCTCTTTGCCTCCAAGGACAAAGTTCTTTGTCTCCACAGACTCCTAAGTGCACCACTCACTCTTTTTCCCTCATCAATTCTATGATTCACCTCATCTTTCATAGACCCATCCGCTGACACGTCCACTCCCAAATATCTGAATACGTTCACCTCCACCATACTCTCTCCCTCCAATCTGATATCCAATCTTTCATCACCTAATCTTTTTGTTATCCTCATAACCTTAGTCTTTCCTGTATTCACCTTTAATTTTCTTCTTTTGCACACCCTACCAAATTCATCCACCAATCTCTGCAACTTCTCTTCAGAATCTCCCAAGAGCACAGTGTCATCAGCAAAGAGCAGCTGTGACAACTCCCACTTTGTGTGTGATTCTTTATCTTTTAACTCCACGCCTCTTGCCAAGACCCTCGCATTTACTTCTCTTACAACCCCATCTATAAATATATTAAACAACCACGGTGACATCACACATCCTTGTCTAAGGCCTACTTTTACTGGGAAAAAATTTCCCTCTTTCCTACATACTCTAACTTGAGCCTCACTATCCTCGTAAAAACTCTTCACTGCTTTCAGTAACCTACCTCCTACACCATACACTTGCAACATCTGCCACATTGCCCCCCTATCCACCCTGTCATACACCTTTTCCAAATCCATAAATGCCACAAAGACCTCTTTAGCCTTATCTAAATACTGTTCACTTATATGTTTCACTGTAAACACCTGGTCCACACACCCCTACCTTTCCTAAAGCCTCCTTGTCATCTGCTATCCTATTCTCCGTCTTACTCTTAATTCTTTCAATTATAACTCTACCATACACTTTACCAGGTATACTCAACAGACTTATCCCCTATAATTTTTGCACTCTCTTTTATCCCTTTGCCTTTATACAAAGGAACTATGCATGCTCTCTGCCAATCCTAGGTACCTTACCCTCTTCCATACATTTATTAAATAATTGCACCAACCACTCCAAAACTATATCCCCACCTGCTTTTAACATTTCTATCTTTATCCCATCAATCCCGGCTGCCTTACCCCCTTTCATTTTACCTACTGCCTCACGAACTTCCCCCACACTCACAACTGGCTCTTCCTCACTCCTCCAAGATGTTATTCCTCCTTGCCCTATACACGAAATCACAGCTTCCCTATCTTCATCAACATTTAACAATTCCTCAAAATATTCCCTCCATCTTCCAATACCTCTAACTCTGCATTTAATAACTCTCCTCTCCTATTTTTAACTGACAAATCCATTTGTTCTCTAGGCTTCCTTAACTTGTTAATCTCACTCCAAAACTTTTTCTTATTTTTCAACAAAATTTGTTGATAACATCTCACCCACTCTCTCATTTGCTCTCTTTTTACATTGCTTCCACACTCTCTTAACCTCTCTCTTTTTCTCCATATACTCTTCCCTCCTTGCATCACTTCTACTTTGTAAAAACTTCTCATATGCTAACTTTTTCTCCCTTACTACTCTCTTTACATCATCATTCACCAATTGCTCCTCTTCCCTCCTGCACCACTTTCCTGTAACCACAAACTTCTGCTGAACACTCTAACACTACATTTTTAAACCTAGCCCATACCTCTTCGACCCCATTGCCTATGCTCTCATTAGCCCATCTATCCTCCAATAGCTGTTTATATCTTATCCTAACTGCCTCCTCTTTTAGTTTATAAACCTTCACCTCTCTCTTCCCAGATGCTTCTATTCTCCTTGTATCCCATCTACCTTTTACTCTCAGTGTAGCTACAACTAGAAAGTGATCTGATATATCTGTGGCCCCTCTATAAACATGTACATCCTGAAGTCTACTCAACAGTGTTTTATCTCCCAATACATAATCCAAAAAAACTACTGTCATTTCGCCCTACATCATATCTGTATACTTATTTATCCTCTTTTTCTTAAAATATGTATTACCTATAACTAAACCCTTTCTATAAAAAGTTCAATCAAAGGGCCCCCATTATCATTTACACCTGGCACCCCAACTTACCTACCACACCCTCTCTAAAAGTTTCTCTACTTTAGCATTCAGGTCCCCTACACAATTACTCTCTCACTTTGTTCAAAGGCTCCTATACATTCACTTAAAAATCTCCCAAAATCTCTCTCTCCTCTGCATTCCTCTCTTCTCCAGGTGCATACACGCTTATTATGACCCACTTCTCGCATCCAACCTTTACTTTAATCCACTAATTCTTGAATTTACACATTCATATTCTCTTTTCTCCTTCCATAACTGATAAATTTAACATTACTGCTACCCCTTCCTTTGCTCTAAATCTCTCAGATACTCCAGATTTAATCCCATTTATTCCCCCCACTGAAACTCTCCTACCCCCCTTCAGCTTTGTTTCGCTTAGGGCCAGGACATCCAACTTCTTTTCATTCATAACATCAGCAATCATCTGTTTCTTGTCATCCGCACTACAAACCACGCACATTTAAGCATCCCCGTTTTATAAAGTTTTTCTTCTTCTCTTTTTTAGTAATTGTCTACAGGAGAAGGGTTACTAGCCATTGCTCCCGGCATTTTAGTCGCCTCATACGACACGCATGGCTTACGGAGGAAAGATTCTTTTCCACTTACCCATGGAGAATAGAAGAAATAAAGAAGAACAAGAGCTATTTAGAAAAAGGAGAAAAACCTAGATGTATGTATATATATATATGCATGTGCATGTCTGTGAAGTGTGACCAAAGTGTAAGTAGGAGTAGCAAGATATCCCTGTTATCTAGCGTGTTTATGAAACAGAAAGAGAAACCAGCAATCCTACCATCATGCAAAACAGTTACAGGTTTTTGTTTCACAGTCATCTGGCAGGACGGTAGTACTTCCCTGGGTGGTTGCTGTCTACCAACCTACTACCTATATATATATATATATATATATACAGTGGACCCCCGCATAGCGAACGCCTTGCATAGCGAACATTCCGCATAGCGAACGCTTTGTCCGCTAAAATTTTGCCCCGCATAGTAGACAAAAACCCGCTCAGCGAACTTCGTTCGAGACGCGTCCAATGTGGGCCCTCAGCCAGCCTCACATGTGCCGCCCGTCCCATTGTTTACCAGCTAGCCTCCGCGGTAACATTCAAGCATACACTCGGAATATTTCGTATTATTACAGTGTTTTCGGTGCTGTTTGTGGAAAATAAGTGACCATGGGCCCCAAGAAAGCTTCTAGGCCAACCTACACCTAAAAGGGGTTTAAGAATACCATTGAAATTAAGAAAGAAATCATTGATAAGTATGAAAGTGGAGTACGTATCACCGACCTGGTCAGTTGTACAAGAAACCAAAATACCATCGCTTCTATTGTGGGCAGAAAACGGCAATCAAGGAAGCTGTTGTTGCCAAAGGTTTAACTGTGTTTTCGAAAAAAAAGATCGCAAGTGATGGAAGATGTTGAGAGACTCTTATTGGTGTGGATAAATGAAAAACAGCTAGCAGGAGATAGCGTCTCTCAAGCGATCATATGTGAAAAGGCTAGGAAGTTGCATGACGATTTAATTAAAAAAATGCCTGCAACTAGTGATGTGTGAGTGATTTAAGGCCAGCAAAGGTTGGTTTGAGAGATTTAAAGAAGCGTAGTGGCATCCATAGTGTGATACGGCATGGTGAGGCTGCCAGTTCGGACCAAAAAGCGGCTGAAAAATATGTGCATGAATTCAAGGAGTACATAGAAACTGAAGGCTGGAACCTGAACAAGTTTTTAAATTGTGATAAAAACAGGCCTGTTCTGGAAGAAAATGCCAAGCAGGACTAATTACTCAGGAGGAAAAAGGCACTCCCAGGAATAAGCCTATGAAAGACAGGCTTACTCTTCTCATGTGTGCCAATGCTACTGGTGATTGCAAAGTTAAGCCTTTATTAGTGTATCACTCTGAAACTCCCAGAGCGTTCAGGCAAAGAATGTCCTCAAGGATAATTTGTGTGTGCTGTGGAGGGCAAACAGTAAGGCATGGGTCACTAGGGAATTTTTCTATAACGGGTTTACACCATGCATTTGCCCCCAATGTGAAAGATTACCTAAATGAAAAGAAATTAGACCTTAAGGGGCCTCCTGGTGTTAGACAATCCCCCTGGCATCCTACAGACGGGGCAGAGCGACTTTATGGGGACATGAGCTTCTTTAAGGTGAAGTTTTTTGCCTCCTAATACCACTCCTCTCCTGCACCCCATGGACCAGCAGGTCATTTCCAACTTCAAGAAACTGTACACAAAAGCTCTGTTTCAAAAGTGCTTTGAAGTGACCACAGACACTGGATTGACTCTAAAAGAGTTTTGGAAGGATCACTTTAATATCCTCATTTTGTGTAAACCTTATAGGTAAGGCTTGGGAGGAGTGACTAAGAGAACCTTGAACTCTGTTTGGGAAAGGGAAACTGTGGCCAGAATGTGTAGACAAAAGGATTTGAAGGGTTTGAGGCTAACCTGAGAGGAGTAGTTTTTTTACCAGTTGAGGAATCAATTGTGGAATTGGGGAAGTCCTTGGGGTTGGAGGTTAGTGGGGAGGATGTGGAAGAGTTGGTGGAGGAGGACAATGAAGAACTAACCACTGATGAGCTGATAGATCAACTTCAAGAGCAAGAGGCCAGACCTGGGGAAAATGGTTCAGAGGAGGGGAGAGAGAAATTGAAGGAATTGCCTACTTCAAAGATTAAGGAAATGTGTGCAAAATGGCTTGAAGTGCAAACCTTTTTTGATGAAAATCACCCTCACACAAACTATTGCAAGCCGTGCTGGTGACTATTACAATGACACTGTTGTGAAACACTTTAGGAAAGTCATAAAGGAACGAGAGGTAAAAGGCCCCTATGGACAGATATGTTGTGCGAAGAAGTCCAGTGACTCTGAAGCTGGTCCTAGTGGCATTAAAGAAGAAGGGAAGTAACCCAGAAAAGGACTTGCTACCTCAAGTCCCAATGGAAGGGGATTCCCTTCTAAACACTAACACTCTCTCTCCCCTCCTCCCATCCCATCAATCATCACCAGATCTTCAATAAAAGTAAGTGTCATGTAATTGTGCATGCCTTTTTCAGTTTGTGTGTACTAAAATTAACATTTTTTTGTGGTAAAAAAATTTTTTTCATACTTTTGGGTGTCTTGCACGGATTAATTTTATTTCCATTTTTTTCTTATGGGGAAAAATTAATTCGATAGCGAACATTTCGCATAACGACCAGCCCTCTTGCAAAGGATTAAGTTCGCTATGCGGGGGTCACTGTATTTTATATATATTTTAAAATATATATATATATTATATATATATATATATATATATATATATATATATATATATATAATTATATATATATATATATGCATGCATGCATGCATGGCAATAAGATCACAGTAAACAGGTGATTTCAAAATATGCAAAACAACCACTCTGAAAGAATAGAGAAATTCCAAGCGCTTTCGTGACTACTCACATTATCAAGGAAACTATGAAAGTGATGCATCCCAAAGGGAAACTATATAAGGGGTCCGGCCAGCACCTCACTATCAGATTCCCAACAGTTAAACACTTTACGCGCGGCGAGCCAACTTGGATAGGTCTTTGCACAACTCACCCCCAAGCTATTCTACCCAAGAAAATTTAAAAATTATTTGTCCAGTGTATTATTAAATTCTTCCCAAATTCTATTAATTATAAATGGATCTAATTTATATAAACCAAAGGGGAAAAATTCATATTATTTCAAAAAATGCTTTTTATGGAAACAAGATTCAATATTTTATTTCCCGTCGACCATGGACTTGCTTGATACTACTTTCTCAAAATTTTTGAAAATCAATTGGATGGTTAAAATCTCTTACATGAATAAATAGAGCATTGGAATCTTGTCCAGTTCTAATGCTATATTTATGTTGTTTTAATCTTAGTTCGAGATTTTTACCAGTTTGACCTTAATAAACTTTATCGCAAATTTTACAAGGAATCTTATAGACACATCCATCAGCATTTTGGGGGGAATTCTTTATCAAAAGTTTTTTACTGTATCAAGATTTTTGAATACAACTTTAATATTAAAAGTCTAAGAAGAGAAGGCATATCAACCAAGTTTTCATGGTAAGGGAGAACCAACATATTTTTAGTTGAATAAGGCTGGTTGCCCCTTTTTGGATTATAAAAAGTGTTTCTAGCAACTTTAAAAGATTTATCAATTACATTTCTTGGGTATTTTAAATCATTACCTATTTCATAAATTTTGGATATTTCCTCATCTATGAACTCAGGACTACAAATTCGTAAAGCTCTCAAAAACATTGATGAGAAACAGACAGTTTGACTCTATCTTGATGCGAGGAATAATAGTGGACATAGGAACAGTTATTTGTAGGTTTTCTGTAAATTTTAAATTTGAATCATTATTACCCTTAATAATTAAAACATCTAGAAAAGGCAATGAGTTATTTTCTTCAAACTCAACAGTAAAGTTTATAGAATGGGCTAAGCTATTTAATTTTCCAAGAAAATGGTGTATATCTACATTTTTGGGCATAAGACACAAAATATCATCAACATATCTGAACATTTAGCTCTATTAGGGAGGATTGTGTTAAGCAACCTTGTTTCAAAAAATTCCATGTATAGGTTACTAAGAACAGGTGAAAGAGGATTTCCCATTGCCATACCAGTTTTACACTCAGAAGTTTGGTATGGCAATGGGAAATCCTCTTTCACCTGTTCTTAGTAACCTATACATGGAATTTTTTGAAACAAGGTTGCTTAACACAATCCTCCCTAATAGAGCTAAATGGTTCAGATATGTTGATGATATTTTGTGTCTTATGAAATGATGATCTGAGTGAAGGCAATGGAAGTAAGTCACTCTTGACTTTTTTGGGTTATCCTAGGTTCTCTACACATATGTTGTTATGTATCGTGTTTATTATATAATTTTGAAAAAAATATCATGGATGTATTAATGAAAATGTGTATATTAACGTAATATACAACATTTAATGATACACCGAGCTCAGACAGCGTAAACAAACAAACAAACTGAACAGGTTGTGGACGATCACTCGGTCAGGCAAAATAGACGGTATTAATACGTGTCCAGTTTTAGTTCATTCATGTACATTTGTAAGAGTTTGTGAAACTTTTACCTTATAATATTTTTATTATTATTATAATAATTAAATCACGAAACAAATACTCTTACACTGTGTACAAGTTAGTACAGAATTATAGCTATAAAGTGAAGGCATACGAAAGGAATATTTTTCTACAGTTATCCCTAGTAACAGGTGACGGGCTAGAGAAAACGTAATTCTTCCGACACTTCTACAAACCGTTTGGTAAACATCTCATATATATTTGTATAAATTTTTATACTGTGGGTGCATGTATCATGTTTGTGTGTTACATAATGTGTTTCTTATATAATTTTGAAAAAAATATCATAGATAGATTAAGGGAAATGTCTATATTAACGTAATATGCGACATTAATGAGCCCAAGAGATTATTATTATTACTATTATTATTATTATTATTATTATTATTATTATTATTATTATTATTATTATTATTATTATTATTATTGCATCAAGAGTAAGAGAGACTCTTAGTGATTTTAATGTGTACCTACATGCCAGCACAGTGTGTAAGTTATTTAGGTACAGGTGTACACAAGTTTAATTATCAAGTACAATACATATAAAATATAAAATAACTTTAAAACACTTGAAATTTTGGAAAGTTTCCAGACATAATAAGGAGATGTGCTCAGGGAGAATGTAAACAAACTCGGTGGGCCGCTGTGACCGTATTAGAAAGACAGGTGGGGGGAGCTGTATAGCGAGTTTTGGTCATAATTTGAAATGTCCGTATTAGCGGAACGCCGTTAAAGCGGGGCCCTCTGTATATGTATATATATATATATATATATTAA